>CM021110.1:343012646-343205886 GCA_007115665.2 Sequoiadendron giganteum
TGTTAATTGATCTGTTAAGGAAATTCAGACATGTGTTTGCTTAGTCTTATGATGATCTCAAGGCTTATAGGGAGGATTTATTTCAATATGAAATTCCCTTGAGTGATGGTGCTAAGCCATTTAGGAAAAAGAAAAGGCCTATTAATCCTACCTTGGCTCATAAAATGCAAGAAGAAATAATGAAGTTGAGAGATGTAGGGATCATCAAGCCAATCAAACATTCATCTTGGGTATCAAATTTGGTGCCTGTGAGAAATAAAAATGGAGACATTAAGTTATGTGTGGATTTCAGAAATTTGAATGTGTCTTCATTAAAGGATAACTACCCATTACCAAATATGGAAGCCATGTTGCAGAGAGTGACAGGCTGTGAGCTAATGTCTATGATGGATGGGTTTTCTGGCTATAACCAAGTCATGGTTAAGGAGTTTGAATAGTTTAAGACAACTTTCACTACACCTTGGGGAACTTATGTATATGTGAGAATTCCTTTTGGTCTAACAAATGTAGGGGCTACTTTCCAAAGAGCCATGGATGTGGCATTCTCAGATTTCATTAACTTGTTTTTGTTGATTTATCAGGATGATCTAACAACATATTCCAATAAAGAAGATGAACATTGTGAAAATCTAGAGAAAGTATTCAGTAGGGCATTGGAATATGCTATTTCCTTGAATCAAAAGAAGTGTGCTTTGGAGTAAAGGAAGGAAAGTTGTGACATATTGTTTCTAAGGATGGGGTCAAAATTGATCCAGAAAGGGTAATTGCAATAGATAAGGTCCCACAACCCCGAAATGTCAAGGGAATACAATCTTTCTTTAGACAAATTAATTTCCTAAGGAGATTCATAAATAAATTTGCTAAGATAGTTCGCCCTATTTCTAAGATGCTTAAGAAAGGGTCCAAGGTTGAATGGGAAGAAGAGTTAGTATAGGCTTTTCAGGCCATTAAGCAAGCTATAAAGGAATCTCCTGTGTTAAGAACCCCTGATTTTTCCAAGCCCTTACAAATTTTCTCATTTGCTTCATTCTACACAATTGCAGCTGTGTTGTTGCAAAAGAATGCTGAGGGTTTGGAACAACCTATAGCCTTTTTCAGCAAATCCTAGCAGGCCACAAAACTCAAATATGACATAAATGAAAAATAGGCATATGCATTAGTAAAATAAGTAAAAGCTTTCAAGACATATTTGATGGGAGCTACTGTCATTTCCTATGTACCTAGTGCTGTTGTGAAGGATATTTTCACATAGTAGGAAGTGTCAGGAAGAAGATGTAGATGGATCAATAGGATCCAAGAATTCAACATTTAAATCTAGATTACTAAGCTGGTGAGAGGACAAGGATTGGCCAGGCTTATGGCCCAGAGTAATCTAGAAGCAAATCAGATAAATTTGCTTGAAGAGGAGAACATATCACACATATGTGACATGGAACATTCTGATTGGTACAAAGGTGTGATCTATTATTTACAAAAGATGAGATGTCCTGATGATTTGAGTGAAAATGAAAAGAGGACATTGAAGTTTCATGCTATCAAATATGCTATCATAGTAGGAAAGCTCTGGTGGAGAAATGGAGAAGGTGTTATGTTGAAATGTGTGGACCAAGATCAAGCACAAGAACTCTTAAATGAAATGCATAGTGGAGTTTGTGGAGGGAATTATATGGCCAAAACAACTGCACACAAAGTGATGAGGGTTGGATTTTGGTGGCCTACTATTTTTAAGGATGCACACAAATTAGTGAAGACATGTGATGTTTGTCAACGTTTCTCTGGTAAGTTGAAATTATCTGGTAACTTACCTCTAAAACCAGTTGCAGTGCAATCTCCATTTCAACAATGGGGTATTGATTTTATAGGAGAGGTAGCATGTAAATCAAGTGGAGGACATTCATGGATATTGGTGGCCACTGATTACTTTACCAAGTGGGTGGAAGCAATTCCAACAAAGAAAGAAACTAGTAAGGTGGTAATTGATTTCTTAATGAGTAACATAGTGACTATATTTGGATGTCCAGAGAGGATTGTGTCAGACAATGCAATGTGTTTTAGGTTTGAAGAATACATGGATTTCTATGAGAAGCATGGCATCCAAGTCTCTTACTCATTGCCTTACCACCCACAAGGAAATGAAGAAGCATAATCAAGATATAAATTTTTGATGAAGATTATTAAGAGAACCCTAGATCAAAATAAGAAGGCATGGGATTCTAAATTGAGATTAGTGGTCTGGGCAGATAGGGTGACTATGAAGAAGGAAATAGGTTGTGCCCCATTTGACTTAGTTTATGGGATAAATGCAAGGTTTCCTTAGAATAATCTGATGGAGATGTATAAGTTTGTCCAGATGTATGATAATGAAATAGAAGATGAAATGCAGTTGAGGCTGGATGCTCTCATAGAGTTGGATGAGACTAGGAGGGAAGCTCAAATGAAAAATTCCAAATTGCAGTTGCAAGTAAAAAAATTATACTACAAAAGGACAACTTTAAGGAGTTTCCAAGATGGAGATATGGTTTTGATGTGGAATTCGAGATTGGAAGACAAAGGAAACAATGGTAAATTTGATGCAATCTGGTTAGGTCTATTCTTGATAATTAGTAAGTAGGGAGAGGATTCATACTTTCTTCAAGATTTGATAGGTGACATTCTAGAATTTCCAGTTCATGGACAATTCTTGAAATTATACTTCACTTGAAGTATTGTTTTCCATGAAAAGTAGCTTAGGTTTGTATATATGTTAGCTATAGGTTTCCTTCTTGTTGGATTGTCTTGTCTGGACAATCCTTTTTGGTTGTCTCTACAACTAGTCTACTCTACCTAAGATTTTGAATTCTCGCTTCATTCCAGTGGAATGAACATCCCCAACTGGAACCACTGATGGAGCTTCAAATTTTGTTTTTGAATTCCATTATTATCTTGCCTCTATACTCATTTGTCATACTATTAAGAAGAAACCTAAGGTTGGGGGTTTTATTTTTTGTCTTCATGAAAATCCTAATGTTTTATCTAAAAACTTGGGTAGGATCTTTTCGGTCGTTACCTTTTGAAGGGGGTTTTAAAATGACTTATGTTCCATTGATTCGTCTAGGCCGGGCCCCTTTTAATAAATAGTGTTAAATATTTTTTCCTAACTTTATTATCTCCTAAGTTTAGGTTGGCCCGTGCCCCATTTTTTAAGAGCAACATTAAGCCATCGTTTGTCTTTGGCCTAGGAAATGTCCCCTTTTCCCTTTAATAATTGTTTTATATTTCACAGGGAACATTTTTTTGTGACCGTCGATCATCAAACAGTTGATCCTGACCGTTCCCCATGATCTCGTGATGGCCTCACTGCTGAGTTTCAACTAATTGTGATATCATGGGTGAGTGCCACGTGTCTCATTTGCCAATGCTGAAAAAGATTAACAAAGTGCTTAAATTTCTATATCAGGTTTTAATACATTATATAGTGGGTTACTAAAACAACTGCAAGATGCACGTGCTCAAGATCAACAATGGTGTTATAATCTTGATCAAAAGTTGCTCGATAGTTATGTTTAGTACTAGTGACTACTGTGAATGAACATGATTTATGATGGTGGTGATCAACAGTTGCCCGCCATTGTGTGATCCAAAGATGTAGGGTTTTTAGTGATTATGATATCACGGGCAAGTGCCACGTGTACTCCTTTGGCACTGCATACTATAGTGGGCCCTTGATGCTGAGATGGAGATTACATCAACCTTTTTGAAGGTGGTTGTTCGATGATCTGACGAATGTAAAATATTGATGATTAGAATTTAAATGCACATCAAATGTGATTGGATCCATTGGCGCAACATGTAAGTGCGCTTTAATGGTAGATGAGACATTTACTGTCTCAATTCGAGTGACATAAATCATTTTTTTCTTCGTCTTATTTCACCAAAAAGCATTCAAGCATCTTTAAAAAGCAGTTATAGAGCCAACGATATTTTTTGACCAATCGCAACAAGAGTTTGGTCTTCTGCAAAGCATAATCCCATGAGTTGTTCTTTGTATTGCTTTAGTTACTCAGATTGTGGTTTTGTGAAGAATTGTAGTGTGTTGATCAAAGGGTTTGTTGGTTATTGTCATAAGGTTACTAGTTTGATTGAATTGTGGGGAATTGCAAGGTTTTATTGTAGTTTCATTGTTTGAATAGCCCTAGTCTTTTCAAATTTTAAGTTTGAAAGAGGCCCTATTTTATTTGAGATGGCACAACCAAATAAACATTCCGGCCATGTGGATTATTTACAGAGGAATTTGTATGATGATTTCCTCAACCAATTACCGCTGTCAACAAATTATAAGAGGAGGGGTTTAGTTCTGATGAATGGAAGAACCCTAGGTGAAGGATTAGTGTGCAAAAATTATAACATTTTAGATGTTAGGGTTCCTATGACAAGTTTAGAAATGTTCAGGCTCTAGTATGGACAACATAATTTACCTCACCCTTTCTCTAATGCCTGGAGATATGATATGGGGAAATTGGTTGTACCAAATGTGTTCCCTGATGTGGACCTGCTTAGGGCTGTGGTAGCACAATATGACCTTGTCACTAGAGTGATTAGGGATAATGATGGAGGGGTTCTATTGAGTATAAGTAAAGAGGAAATTCAACAAGTATTTGATTTGAGTGAACCGAGTTCATTTATGGTTCAAATTGATCTCACGGAGACGAAGAAAGAATATGCAAGATCAAAGCCATTGTTCAAGTTGAAGCCGATTCCCCTTCATCTGGCTAAGGTAGGCAGTTCTACAATTTACATCAGTCCCAGTGACCAGGAGCCTTTCTGGCTAAGCTTCTTTTCCAATCACTTTTTGGCCACTTTCTACTCACTTTTCCAGATTCTAGGTTTTAGGCCAAATATTGTTATGCCAAATGCATACATGTTCATGGGGGCCTAGATACAACACCTCAATTTCTCTGTGGTATATGATTTTGCATCTTTTTTGGCAGAAAAGATACATGATGGACTGCTGAAATTGAAACTAGGAGATACTAGAAATCCTTTCTTCTGGTACTCATTGCTAATGTACATGTTTTTGTATAACAATGCCAAATTATTCTCAGAGAATATGGAGTTAAGGTAGGACATAAATGGAGAAAGGTTACCCATGTAGGTATGGATTGTAGACCTCTCATACAATAGAGGAATCACTAGTTATGTGCAATTTGACAATTGCTTTGCTTCTAGACTCAGGGCTCGGTTAATTTTTAATGTGCCCAAGATTCCTGAGGATCTTCATGACTTTCTTAGACCTAAGGGGAGGAAGCCTTATTTAAAGGTTTGTCACAACTGGGGTGACATCATTTTGTTCCCAATCAGTATTGCTCTTAGAGTGTATGGTTTCCAGGGAGCCCCACATATTCTCCCTTTTAATGTGCCATCCAGAATGGGTTTTGCTGAGGTCATGTGGCAAATAGGTTGTATTCATGAGGACAACCTGGTAGGGAAGGGGAAAGGGAATCTCTTCCCTGATTACACTGTTGTATCAGATTTGGTTTTCTCCAAGGGAGGATGGGTCCATTTCGAGAGATATTTTGATGACTTTCATTTGAGGAATGGTCCTAGGCAGAAGCATGATCCAGAGGGTTTCTTTTCCTTATTTAGGTAACAGATTAAGGGTGGAAATTTTAACCATGAGTTTAATTTTCCTGAAGATTTAATCAAGAATGATTTTGATTTAAACAGACATGAATTGAACAAAGAGAAGTGGATTGCATATGAAAAATTGCTGACTGTAGTGCATAAAATGGACCCCTAGTATGATCCATTGATGGAATTCACTCCATTCCACAAGAAGATTGATATCTTGATGGATAATTTTAGAGAGATCATGGGCACTCTGATGACCAAGAAGGTCAATTTGGATTTGGATTTTGGTATACATAGACTAGAGGTGAGGCCTAAAGAAACAAGACTGACTTATCAACCCACAGTGAGCTAGCCTCTTTACAAGAAAAAGAGGAGTGGTAGTAGCAATGAGGAGGAATATGATAAGAAGTGAAAGCAGATAATGAAGACCTCAGATCACCCAGGGCCAAAGATCAAAGCACCTGGAGGGATAAAAATAATTGATTTAGATTCTCCACCATAAGCTGATCCTGTATTTCCACCATCAGAGCCAAGCCCTAAGAGGCAAAGAGTTGAGGAAACACAAGAAGCTCTGATGGATGAAATAATTGTTACTTATCAAGATATGCAGGTTGGTACTCCGTCCCCTCCTAGATCAACTCAATTAGTATTATCTGATATGGATGTAAAAGGCCAATGTGTACAAGATGCCAGAATGGAAGCATGCAAGGCATTCTTAGATGATGATGCATTTGTGAAAATTCCAGTTTTCTTGCAAGTGGTGTGGAGGATGAAGTTAGAAGAATTCCAAGCCAAATGCAAGGAGAGAAGAGAATCAAGGCCTGATAGGTCTGATCAGGAGGATGATGATGGGGTGAAGGCTAAACTCATGAATGAATTCAAAATAATCACTCTTAAGGAGGGACGAAAGTTGGTGACCCAGGCTGGTGTTGTAATTTTACCTGAGTGGGACATAGCAGATGTAGTGGCATTCAATTCTATTTTGAAGTCCAAAAATCCCATGTAGAACACTAAGGAGGAGGTCAAGGCAATACTCCAAGATTCTGCCTTTAATGAAGAATAAAAAACCTTAGCTATTTGGGCATTGGCACCCTAGGGTAGAAAGCCAAATTTTACTGATATTAGCCCAAACCTAAAGGGAGGGTTAATCATCAAAAGAAATTCTGAGACCTCAACTACAAAAGCTACAAACTTGACTGGAAATGTGGTGAAATTGGCCCAAAAGACAATTGAAAGAGAAGAAGCTGAGAAGAAAATTTTGATGGAGAAGTATAACACCATTATTGGAGAGTATAGTAGAATGCAACAAAGGAATGTTGAGCTACAAACTAAGGTAGACAGGTTGAAGTACACACAAGTGGGGAGTCTTCTAGTGCTCCTAGTACCTTGATGTTACCTTCTACATCAGGGTCAGTACCTCCAACTTCTCCAATTGTTTCAACTATGGGAGCCCCCATCTAGACTCCTGCTCTGAGTCCTTCATTAGAGCTAGTTGAAGAGGAGGTTAAGTACTTTGTAGATCCTGTTGTGTATTTTTGCACACATGCCCCTCTGAAAGTGGGGACCCTCTTGTGGCTTGGTGTTTTGGTCTATTCTTGTGGCTTGCCCCCCTCTTTGTGCTTATCTTTGAAGATCTTGGGGTTTTGGTCTTTTGTGCTTGCCTTGGTTATGGCTGCCTTTGTGTTGGGTTCCTGGTGGTTTTTGGGTCTTGCAGATGTCCTCTTTGGGCTGGTCTTCTTTTGCCTTCTATTTTCCCCTTTGGTGTTTTTGTTTGGGTCCTAAGGGTTTGTTTTCTCCCTTAGCTTTCCCTTGATTTCTTTGTTTTCTCTGCCTAGTTGCACTTTGGGTTTCGTTTCCCGTTCCACCTCCACTTCCACTAGGGTGGGTTTTGGTTCCCATTCTACCTAGTTGCCCTTTGGGTTTCCTTTTCTGTTCCGCCTCCGCTTGGGTTTTTGCATGATTCTCTGACCTTAGAAACTCTATGGACCTGCTTGATTTATGATGGTGTATTGGGCATTAATGGTGTCCCTTTTAAATGCAGGTTGGATCGAGCCGAGATTTGCATGATGTACTTTGAAGATTTGGGCATGATTTGTGGGCACATCTGGGTACACTTTGTGGCTGCTATCACAAGACCGACTCCTGGATGCAAGGTTGACGAGTTTGGTGTTCATTAATGGCAGGCAGACTTGGTTGGTGGATTCAACCTGATTTTTGTTTGATCTGGGCCATCCATTTTCCTAGCTCTGGTTCGGTTGGTTTCTCATTTTCCTCCTCGTGTTTGCGTGCATGCTACTATTCAGCAGGTGTTCATTTATTGCTGGGCATAGCTTGAGGATTCATCTCCCTGGTTGTGTGCGATCCCAGGTTGATCTAACGGGGTCCTTGCCGCATTCATAGCTGAGTAGTGGGTTATTGTTGACTGTCGAGGCTGATCTGGTTGGTGGTTGACTCTCTTGTAACCCTAGCTCTGTTTCACGTGGGTAGGCTGTTCTATAAGTATGGCACTCTGCCTCATTTGTAAGGGTTGGAATAATTGGCCAAGCTGGTTAAGTTGGTTCCAATCAATTTTAAGTAGTAGAGTAGCTTATTAGAAGAGTAGAAGTTAATTTTTCATTTCAAGCAAGTGTTGTAACAAATTGGAATTGTTGCAAATGTGATGATTTAATACAAAATGCAGACATTGTGTTATGAATGGTGCCTTCTTTGCATTGAATAATCTTGCATGTTTCTTGTTCTATCTTTAAATCGTTTGGAAATGTTTGGATGTAGCTTAGATTTAGTTCATAATGCTTATGATTTAATGCCTAGAGTTTTGTAGCAATCCCTAGTTCATATCTTTGGCAACTTCTTGATTGTGGGAATACTGTGCAAGGTCAACCTATACCTCAGATTCATGTGCTTAGTTTAACTGTATCTATTCATTCAGTCTTACTAAATGAATGCCTATAGCTTGAAAATCTTTAACACCTTAGAAGATTGCACTATTCTTTACAAGATTGCATGTATAGCCTGAGTCGACCAGGAAATAGTTTAAGGGATTGGTCCATTCCAAGTATTTCATCATTTTCATGGTTAATCTTAGGAGTAGTGTTAACATTAGAACTTCCGAAACCCTCATCTTTTGTTGTTTCTTTTATTAAATGGTTAGAAATCGAAGTTAAAGCATCACCATATCTTAAAATATGATGAGTTTAGATCTTCCAACATTTGTACGTAAGACCCCTTGTGATTACCAACATATTCAAATTTTATCACTGAGTTTGTTCACTACATTATCATAACTTGACACATGTGAATACCTTGGGGTTATCTCTCTGTTCATAGAGATCAACCTTTTAAGAGATATAAGATAACTTTAATTTGTCCGAGTTATTTCCTTGCAGAAACACAAAACAACAGGATTGGCACTAGAAGGAGGGCATGAACAAGCAAGCTAGAGCATTTTCTAAATGCCATTTCTCCTAAGAGGCTCAGAAGGAGATCCGGATCTATACCAGGAGAAGAGGAAGAGTTTCAAGAATTGCCACCTCCAAACAGGTCAAGAAGGACCAAAAGAAGGGAGGAACCTTCATCCAATCCATCATTTCCACCATCCCCATCAATGGCTTTCTTGGAAAAAACCATCACCCCTGACATTCAACAAATACAATGTAATGCCCAAGAACCCTGAGCATTTTTGCTCTAAGTTTCATACGAATGACCCAAATAGGACAACAAAAGAACACATTAGGACCTTCGAGACTTGTCTGAGAGATAGAGGGATTAATCATGAAGATGTTGCATGCAAAATATTTCCCTATTATGTAGGAGAGGAGGCCTTTTACTGGTATAAACATTTACCTATTGCATCCATATCTAACTGGGCTGAGCTTGAGGTTGCATTCCTGCTAAAATTTAAGATTCTCATTAGTGCTAATGAGCTACATATGTAGTTTACTGGGGTAAAAAGAGAGGTAAATGAACCTATAGGATCATTCAACAATAGGTTCCAGTGAGCATACACTATACTTCAAGCACCTTACGTTGGAAATGAGGACACTGCCCTAGAGGTCTACTTCGAGGCCCTTGATAGCCTTACCTCCACCTTCCTTAAGTGGAGAACTAATCCACCAACTCTCTTTCTTACTACATATATGGAGGTTGTTAATGTTAGTACAGACTTGAGACAACACTTGTATGGACCTCTACCATCTCTAGGACCAGTTGATCACCCAAGCCAAGTCCAGTCTCTCAATCAGGCTTTGACTAATCACACGCCTATCATGAATCCTATTCCACAGTTTCCTCTGGTCCCTCACCTGGGTCACCCAATGAACCAAGTCCAACCAATGCTCAGTTATCCCCAAAAAAATGCTAACCATCCCCTCCATTCACAACCATAAGCCAATTTCCCTACATATTTGTAGAACTTAGAAGTTTTGAATCAGTCTACTAGTTCTAGAGGAGTGCCAAGGTATTCACCAAACATTGGGAATCTAGTCCCTTACAACCATCCAGATAAAGAAAGGTTAGATGACTTGACTGAACAAGTAAAGAATTTGAATATGGATGTAACTTACTTAAGGAATCAAAACAATCAATTCCAAGCTAATTAGAAGAGCATGTAATCAAGTTATAATAGAGGGCAACACTATGACATAAATCAGAACTTGGAAAGAGGACAAGGTTCTAGTTAGAACTTTGATAGAAGTCAACAAGGTGGAAAAGGATTTGAAAGAAGACAACCACCTAGGTAGAATAGGCCGTGGAACACTGGGCCTAACAATGGAGGAGTCCCCACCCCACTAGATCAACCTTCCAATCCGGAAAAAACTCCAGGTGGTGTGTACCTAGCAGAGGCCGCGTTGTCTGGATGGTTTAGGCTTCATAAAAAAATTCAACACTCTGAGCTTGACTGCCCTGAATTCCAAGTTGTTGCTTTCATATTTCAATATGAAGTTGAAAAAAATTCCACCAGCCAAGAATTGGTGCCTTCAAATCCCTATGATTCCCCAGTTTTAGTATTGAATCATGCTCCATTCCCTAGGGATGAGGAGAATGAAACACAAGATGAATCAAGCAGACAGAGTGGAGAGGATAAACAAGTTCTCAATGAAGATGAAATCTCTTAGCTATTTGATGAAGAAAAGGAGAAGGACAATGGCCCATTGGATGAAGAGGAGGTTGGCGTTGAAGAGGTGCATATGTTTCAGTAACCTATCAGAAAGTATGATCTGAGGAGCAAGCCCCATAGGAATCCACAAGCTAGAGGACCACTCACCACATCTACCCCTCCACATAGTTTTACTACTCCACCAGATCCACATGTCAATAAAAATCCATCCTACCTTGAGGTGCCAAAACAATACCTCACCAAGGAAGGACAACGAGATGTTTCCAAAGGAAGCATTGATGATGCATTAAAGGATAAGAAGACTGGTCATTCTAAGAATGTCCACACTAACATGAATGTGGAGCAGTTGGGGGAGTATGTCACTGAGGAACTCAAAAAAGTAAAGGTGAGTCTTTCTTCTTTCGATTTATTAAGAGTTCCCGAAATCAGAAATGTAGTCCTTGGGTCCTTTAATTCGAATATGACAACACTAGGAATAACTACCAATGAGGCAATTGCAAGGCCTTTTATTTCACAAAAACCCAAAGGTCCTAGTCCATCACAGCCTGATAATAGGGGTAAAGAAAAATATAAGAGTCAGGTTGCCCAAGCTGACTCACAGTTGAGTTTATTCCAAGGCAAAATGGAAAACCCTCCTTTTCTGATTTCCATTCGTATATTTGATAAAAATCTGCATAATTTCCTGCTGGATTTAGGGGCATCCACAAATGTTATGCCATTTGCTATCTATAGGGCTCTTGGTGTTACCCTTGCAGCCTCTCAAAAGAAAGTCACCCAATTAGACAAAACATAGGTGAACATTGTAGGAGAACTAAATATGATTCCCATGCAAGTTTCCTTAGACCTTAGAGTGCGAAAAGTGCTTAATATTCAGGTAGCTGACATTCCTGACACATACGGTCTAATTTTGGGTAGAGATTTTACCAATGCATTAAATGGATACACTTCCATAGTTCATTCCCATATGTAGCTCCCCTGGAAAGGATTCACAAATCAGATCAGAATTGAGAGAGAACCAAGAATGAAGTACGTCATCACCGAATATCAAAATACTTCAAATGAGATACTCATATCAGAAGTTAGTATGAGGAACTATGTCCTAGCCTCCCTTGCTTCAGACACAGAAGAAATATTGATGTTACAAATCTCTTCTGGTGAACCCACATTAGAAGCCTGCAGCTCCAAAGTGCAATTTGAACAAACAGTAGAACCTAGTGATCAGGTAGATAAAGAACTCAGTTTGTTGGATAACTTCCATGAGTTTATCTGAATATATGTAGAAGATCAGATACAGCTGGGTAGAAATATGAACTTTGAAGATTTTCTTCTCCCTAATTGGTGCAGAGTCCATGATGCTCCCCATTTCGAACTAGAATGTTTCTTGTGTCAAACTGCAGTAGAACAGATACAAAGGCACATCAACACAATACCAAATGTCGGGTTGAGCACATGGATCATTCAAAATAGTCAAAAGGGGAAGGATCTAAAACCTCCTGAAGAACCTCTGGGTGATAGTAAGGACAAAGGTATTCCAAAAAAATAAAGGGCCGATGACTGCTGGACATTAAGGTTCGATGGATCTAAATCCAAGCAAGGTGCTGGAGCCGGGCTGGAGCTAATCAGTCCTTAAAGGTAAAACCTACTTTGCTGCTCACAGACTCCAATTCCAGTGCACTAACAATGTAGCTGAGTATGAAGCTCTAGTTCATGGGCTACTAATGACATTAAGAAAGAAATTTAAAATCCTCCAAGTGTTTGGAGATTCCGAGCTAGTGGTTAGGTAGGTGAGAAAACAATACTCATGTCATGACAAGAGGATGGCCAATTACATACACAAAATCTAGGATCTTATTGAACAATTTGATTCCTTCAAGATTCAACTGATACCTCAGAGTAAGAATCAGACTGTTGATTCTCTGGCACAAGCAACAAGTACATTGCAACCCTTATCACTTTTGAGCTTAAAGAAGTTCACTATGGAACTTGTTCCAGTACCCTCAGTGCCAAACAAGGTCACCAATTTTCAAGTATTTGAGGATGATAGGCACATTCTTGATTTTATTACTAGCTGTGATGTATTTGCTTCCCAAGTAATTGATGAGG
Organism: Sequoiadendron giganteum; assembly: GCA_007115665.2. Lineage (NCBI taxonomy): Eukaryota > Viridiplantae > Streptophyta > Pinopsida > Cupressales > Cupressaceae > Sequoiadendron > Sequoiadendron giganteum. Next base: position 343,025,473 of record CM021110.1, read on the forward strand.
TTGAGCCTCAAGAGGCCGAAATTGACCTAGAAGGAGTCCTTAATTTGAAGACTAACACCATCTCGAGAGGCATGGTGCAATTAGAAAGGATCTTTGATTTAGATAGGATCAAATACCAAGAGCAGAAAATAAAAAGGGAATCCTTGAACGGTTAGTGTGAAACATACAATATGGGGACCCAAAGTGATGTCAAGAATGTCTCTATTAGTAAGGTGTGCACTCCAGAGGAGAGGAAAGGAATTATTGATGCCTTGCACACATATTAGGATGTGATAGCCTAGAGGTATGATGACTTGAGGACATATGACACTTCGGTCATTACAAACAATATTCCCCTCAAGTCAAATGTTAAGCCATTTAGGCAAAGACAAAGACTGATCAATGCTTTGTTGGAGCCCATTATTTAGAAGGAAGTGCATAAGATGCTTTCAACACAAATCATATTTCCAGTAAGACATTCAACATGGGTTGCAAAATTTGTTCCAGTTAGGAAGAGAAATGGAGAAATTAGACTGTGTGTTGATTTCAGGAACCTAAACAGAGCATTAGAAAAGGATAATTATCCAATCCCTTCACTGGATGAGGTGCTTGAGGTTGTCAATGGATCTCAAATGATGTCCTTTCTAGATGGGTACTCTGGATACAATCAGGTCATGGTCCAATATGAGGATAGGCACAAGACTGCCTTCACTATGAAATGGGGAACCTTTGCTTATCGGAGAATGCCCTTTGGGTTAGTCAATGCTGGAGCTACATTCCAAAGAGCTATGGATATTTCCTTTAAGGTCATCATTGGCAAGTGCATAATCATCTACATGGATGATTTGGCAGTCTTTTCCAAGAAGAGAAGTGATCATGTTGTAGATTTATGCAAAGTATTCCAGAAGTGCAAGGAATTTGGTATTTCACTTAATCCAAAGAAGTGCATCTTTGGAGTCACTGAGGGTAAGTTGTTAGGACATGGTATTTCAGAACAAGGTATTGCCATTGATCCTGAACGAGTGCAGGAAATACTGAAAATTCAACCCCCTGCAAGCAAGAAGGAAATGAAATCATTCTTTGGAAAGATTAACTTTGTTAGGAAATTTATCACTAGATTTGCAGAAATAGTCAAGCCATTAAATTCCATGTTGAAGCAAGAAGCAAAGGTTGAATGGAATACAAAGGCTAAGGAAGAATTTGCAGAAATCAAGAGAGCTATTGTTGAGGCCCCTATTTTAGTAAGTCCTAATTATGCTAAGCCATTCTACATCTATTCATTTTCTTCTGATCACTCTTGTGCGGGCTTGTTGACACAAAATTATGATCAAGGGAATGAACACCCCATAGCATTCATGAGTGCACCTTTGAAGGATGCTGAGTTGAAGTATCCTAGTGTTCAAAAGCAGGCTTATGCCTTGGTATGAACTATGAAGAAATTCAGGCACTATATACTGAGAAACAAGGTCTTTGCTATAGTCCCTGATCCTACAGTCATGTTGTTGTTGATGCAAAATGAGTTGGGTGAACGCAGGGCCAAGTGGGTGACTATGTTACAAGAATATGATATTGAAATTCAACCAATGAAGTTAGTAAGAGGGTAGGGACTAACCAAGAAAATGGGAGAAATGGGTCCGGACCTTGTTGCCCAGCATTATAATCTTGAAGATGTTTCTCCGGGAAACTGGTATGATGACATTATTTACTACTTGTTGAATCAACAATGTCCAAACCACCTTAGTTCAGTGAAAAGGAGAGCTCTACATTTGATGAGTGGTAGTTTCATGATGAAGGAAGCTATCTTATACAAGAGAAATCATGAAGGTGTCTACCTGAGATGCCTAGGGAAAGAAAAGGCAGGGAGAGTGATGACTGAATTTCATGATAAATATGGCACAGGCCACGGTTTAGCACCTTCCACTGCAAATCAGATTCTAAGGGTAGGCTATTATTGGCCTACCTTGTTCAAGGACACACATCACCACATGTGTACTTTCCATGTTTGTCAAATTGTAGCAAGTAGGGAGAGGTGTGCAGCTCTTCCACTTCGACCTATCATAGAGGTAAAACCATTTGAAAAATGGGGAATGGATTTCATTTGTCCAATCTACCCATTTTCATTTGTAGGACACAAGCATATTCTTACCACAACTGATTATTTTACTAGGTGGATTGAAGCTCTTGCATGCAAACAATGCACTTCTGAAGTAGTAATCAATTTCATAGAATCAGGTATCATTAATCGCTTTAGTTGTCCATCGATTGTAGTTTGTGACAATGGTTATGAATTTGCATCATTAAAGTTTTCTAACTAGGCTTATGACCATGGGATTGCCATAAAATTTGCATCTAATTACTATCCATAGGGGAATGGTTTGGTTGAGTTTTCCAATAAGAACCTTTTGATAGTCATCTGGAAACTACTAGAAAAGAATCCCAAGGATTGGCATACCTAGCTCAAATTTTCTCTTTGGGCAGACCGCACTAGACATAAAACATACTTAGGAACCTCTCCATATCACTTAGTGTATGGTTTGGAACCTGTCTTTCCCATCCAGTTGAAGATCCTTACCCTGCAATTCATCAAGGAATATTATGATGGAGAAGATAAACGTGAAGCCTGCTTAACTGAATTGTTACACCTTGAGGAGAGAAGAGATGAAGCCCTAGAAAACTTTGCCAAACATCGGGGTATAGTGAAAAGATGGTTTGATAGGAGAGCCAAGGTGAAAGCCTTTAGAATCTATGACTTGGTCCTCTACTGGGATAAAGCCCATGACAAGAAAGGGGAGCATGCAAAATTTGACAAACTTTGGCTCGACCCTTATCTGATTGGAGAGATTTTGGGAGATAATGCTTTCCATTTGAAAACCTTCTCTAGAGCAGATATCCCACTGCTTGTAAATGGGCAGTATTTGAAGTGTTATTTCTAGTCTTGAGTTGTTCTCAACTCCATCCTTGTACATAATTAAATTAGGTTTCCTTTTTGTTGTGTTATTTTTGCCTTGGTTTCTGTTGGGTGTCTTTTGGTTTTGCTCTACTTGTTTGCTACTCCAGTTTTAGTTTGCTTTGGTCTGCTTGGGTTGGTTTTCCTTGCTGCTCTATGATTTTGTGGTGCTTCCCACTTTCCTCTAGACTTGTTGCATTTGTATAACCGGCTGCTTGTCTGGGTCTGCTTTGGGATTTATTTTACAAACTATTATCATATTTTTGGAGTCATTCAAACTGGTGGATTTCCTTCATCTGATGTTGCATGGGTTGGGAGTTAGTGTCACTTGACTTAGTTGAATTCTGGAATGCTTTTGGGTCTTATATCTTCACACAAATCTTAAGAATTCCAAGGTTGCATATGGTCTTTAGGAGGTCTGACTAGGTGAAAAATCTTAAATTTTGCTCCAGTGCCGCTGTGGTTCTCATCCTTGAGTGTGGGCTTTGTTGCCTGCAAGGTGAAAAGTAAAGCTTTAAAATAAAATCTCAAAAGAGAATATCAAAAGAAAAGAAAGAAACTATTGAAAATTAGAATGTTCACCTTTTCAAGGGTATCCTAGTATCTCTACCGGGGCTATGGACCTCTGGTTGGTAGTAGAGCTATGTTGGGGAGGGTCATAGTGATAACCTCATAGGGGCTTTGGATGCTTGACTGGCAGTGAGGCTCTATCCAGGTTGCTTATGGAGCTAGAATTCTTAGGTGGCCCTTTCAGATTAAATTTGGTCCTTCTTGTAACTTAGGAAAGGAAATGGATGCATATGCACACACTTTGACCCTAGTATAGGAAAGGTTAGCTTGTTTGTGATTTTTGAAACCTTGTCTATTTGTAACCTAATGCTTGGATTGAAACAAGGGATTATGTGTTCATGATGCTAGTTTGTCATCGAAATGCTTTGGAGAATTTCCCCAACAGAGTCGCATTTGTTGTGTAATTTTGCACACACACGCCTCTGAAAGTGGGGACCCTCTTGTGGCTTGGTCTTTTGGCCTGTTCCTATGGCTTGCCCCCCTTTTTGTGCTTATCTTTGAAAATCTTGGGGTTTTGGTATTTTGTGCTTGCCTTGGTTATGGCTGCCTTTGTGTTGGGTTCTTGGTGGTTTTGGGGTCTTGCGGATGTCCTCTTTGGGGTGGTCTTCTTTTTCCTTCTGTTTACCCCTTTGGTGTTTTTGTTTGGGTCCTAAGGGTTGGTTTTCTCCCTTAGCTTTCCCTTTCTTTCTTTGTTTTATCTATTCTTCTGGAGGTAGAATCGGGATGGAATGGAACTTTGGACTTTGGCTAAGTTCTCGGTTCTGTCTTCATTCCCATTCTGGCTTCGCTTCCTTCCCGCTTCCTCGCTTTCTTCTTCATTTTGTTTTCTTTGTCCTAAGGGTCGCTTTCCTCCCTTAGGTTTTCGTCAGGTCACTTTCCCTTCGCTTGTCGGAGGAGGAACTGGGATGGATCCAAACTTTGAACTTTGGCCAAAGTTCTCAGTTTCGTCTTCATTCTTGTTTCGGCTCCGCCTCCCACATTCGGGTTTCTTTCGTTGTTTTGTTCGTCTTCGATCTTCAGGTTGGTTCTCCGCCCACGGGTTTTCTCCAGTTTTCTCTTTTGTCATTTCTTCGGGGCCGAGATCGGGATGGAATTTGACTTTGAAATTTGGCAAAGTTCATGGTTCTTTTCTCATTCCTGTTCCACCTCCGCTTTCATTGGGGTGGGTTTTGGTTCTCGTTCCGCCTGATTTCCCTTTGGGTTTCCTTTTCCATTCTGTCTCTGCCTGGTTTCCCTTTGGGTTTCCTTTCCCGTTCCACCTCTGATTCCACTGGGGTGGGTTTTGGTTCCCATTCCACCTAGTTGCCCTTTGGCTTTCCTTTTCTGTTTTGTCTCCGTCTAGTTGCCCTTTGGGTTTCCTTTTCCATTCCGCCTCCACTTGGGTTTTTGCGTGATTCTCTGACCTTAGGAACTCTATGGACCTGCTTGATTTCTGATGGTGTATTGGGCATTAATGGTGGCTCATTTGAATGCAGGTTAGATCGAGCAAGGATTTGCAGGATGTACTTTCAAGATTTGGGCATGATTTGCGAGCATAGTCGGGTACACTTTGTGAATGCTTTCACGAGACCCACTCCCAAGGTCAGCGCATTTGGTGTTCATTAATGGTAGGCAGACTTGGTTGGTGGATTCATCCTAGTTTTGTTTGATCTGGGCCATCCATTTTCTTGACTTTGGTTTGGTTGGTTGCTCATTTTCCTCCTGGTGTTCACGTGGGTGTTCATTTATTGCTAGGTGTGGCTCAAGGATTCGTCTCCCTGGTTTCCTGCGATCCCAGGTTGATCTGACAGGTTCCTTACTGCATTCATTGTTGAACGATAGGTTATTGCTGACTGTCAGGGCTGATCTGGTTGGTGGCTAACTCTCTAGTAACCCTAGATTTGTTTCACATGGGCGGGCTATTCTATAAGTATGGCACTCTGCCTCATTTTTAAGGGTTGGAATAATTGGCCAAGCTGGTTAAGTTGGTTACCAATAAAGTTTAAGTAGTAGATTTAACAATAGAATAGCCTGTTAGAAGATTAGAAGTTAGTTTTACATTTCAAGCAAGTGTTGTAACAGACTGGAATTGTTGCAAATGTGATGATTTAATACAAAGTGAAGATATTGTGTTATGACTGGTGCCTTCTTTACATTGAATACTCTTTTATGTTTCTTGTTCTATCTTTAAATTGCTTGGAAATGTTTGGATGTAGCTTAGATTTAGTTCGTAATGCTTATGATTTAATGCCTCGAGTGTTGTAGCAATCCTGGGTTCATATCTTGGGCAGATTTTTGATTGTGGGAATATTGTGCAAGATCAACCTATACCTCATATTCATGTGCTTAGTTTAACTGTATCTATTCATTCAGTCTTATTGAATGAATGCCTACAACCTAAAAATATTTAACACCTTAGAAGATTGCACTGTTCTTTGCAAGATTGCACGTATAGCTTGAGTCGACCAGGAACTAGTTTAAGGGATTGGTTCATTCCAAGTATTTCATCATTTGCATGGTTAATCTTAGGAGTAGTGTTAACATTAAAACTTCTAAAATCCTCATCTTTTGCTATTTATTTTATTAAATGGTTAGAACTTGAAGTTAAAGCATCACCATATCTTAAAATATGATGAGTTTAGAGCTTCCAACATTTTTCTCTAAGACCCCTTGTGATTACCAGCATATTCACATTTTATCACTGAGTTTGTTCACTGCATTATCATAACTTGACACCCGTGAATACCTTGGGGTTGTCTCTCTCTTCATAGAGATCAACCTTTTAAGAGAGATAAGATAACTTTATTTTGTGAGAGTTGTTGCTGTGCAGAAACACCAAACAACAGATCCCACCAAAAAGTGGATGCTAAATAAGATTATAGAGCTACAAGAAGCTCTGAAAGCAAGTGAGGAGGGAGCAGTTGCCAAGCAAAATGAAGTTGTGGATACCGTTTTGAGGCATCTGAATGAGAGAGTTGATGGTAGATTTCCATCAATTTATTCTTTATATTCTTTATTCTTGAATTCAATAAAAAATACTACTACGAATCAGGAATTAGTTTTTCGTTTAGTTGAGAAATGGATCCCTATGGCTAATGACCTAGATGTTATGTATAAGGTCTCTAGATTTGATGTAGCTAATAGGCCTCAATCATTAAGGCCTACTCAAATTTTTGTAAAGTCGCTGCAAGGTTTCCAGGCCTTACTTGATGATTTGAGTAGGATGAGTAAAGAATTTTGGTGACTGGAGTGACACATCTTTACCAAATATAGTAGATTACCAAGGAAATGTTAGATCACTATAGTAGTGGCAAGATAGGGTAGATGAAGTCATCAATGCACAAATCAAATTGATTTGTGTTACTCGAATTATGACATGCTAGTGAGTAGTATGGATATAATCATTAATACCAACACATTTTTGGAGTCTTTTTAAAAATGAGCGAATTAGGTAGTAGTAAAGTATACACCTTATAGTGCGTAGGTGAATGAGGTGGTAAATTTTTATTGGCCAGCGAATGAAGAATATCAAAGATGGGTGGAAAAATATTTAACTGAAGAAGAATAGGATAGAGTCTACTACCGACTGTTAACAACTCAATGGTTATGGTTATAAAAAATTTTGGGTATGTCTCGATGGCCATTTTGGCATAGGCTTTTGAAGTTTGGCCAATGCAATAGCTATTCTCTAGTGGATGGGATTAACAAGAAGATTCTCTAGGGACTTGGTTGTTGTAACAAATTTTTGAAATGTCATAGGGCGGTCCAAATGACCAGTGACATGTGTATTTATGGCCTGATGCTTGTTTGCTCCTTCATTCTCTATAAGAAGGATTTCAAGGCCAGAAATAAGGGGCTAGCAAGTTAGATATCTTTAGGTCGAGTCTAAGTAAATTTTCAAAGCGAATTGTAAAGAACTTGATGTTATAGTGGAAATGCTACTCTTAGGTTTTGTGTTATTCTATTGTAGGTTTTAGTTTCATGAGTGCTTGATGTTTCAGGATAGTAATAGCATCTAAATGAAAATTACTCATTTCGAGCTCATGTCTCTCCATTGTATGAATATATCATTATCTTGAATAAAATGAGCAAGGGTTATTTTGTTCATCTCACTATTGTGGTGTGTATGATTCTCATTTTAGCTTTAATTCAAGGAATTAATTAAAATGCTTAAGTGAGGTTATAGATGGATATGTTCATGTAAGGATTTGATAAGTAGTATTGGATTAGAATATAGATTAATAGTATTGTAAGGCAATATTATCTGATATTTTATATGCTATGTGTCTAAATCTATCATGGATCCTTAAATGCTTATGAATTTGACTCCTCCAATGGTATATGGCATTGGTCTAAGTTGTAATCATTTGTGAGGTTCTATATTCATTTGTCTTTTCTTAGAGCTTGCTACATATTGCAAATTAATAACTATCTTAAGTTGTGTAATATTGTTGTAGTATCTCATGCTCCAAGTAGTTGATATTTTTGAATAATAGCCAATTCGTTTCAATATTATCCTCTTATGTTGAGCTATTAAGTGAGATGATCTGTTATTATTGATGTTGTTTATAAGTTTGGTGTAGAGATTATAAACACATTAAGGGGATCACCCTCCCGGATTTTGCAGAGCCCAAAGTGTAGGAGGTTTATTAAAACCCTCATCAGTTGGTCCAAGTCCTTTGAGCTTCCCCTGATTGGGATTGGAAATTCCATAGGTAGATTAGAAGATAAACTTGGTTACAGTAAAAACAACCAACAGGGTGATTTGATTTTGAATTTTTTACCATTGATGTTGTTGATTCACTTGATATTGTGTAAATAGAATTTGTTGCTAATATGAATCAATGCTTTGATGATGTGTGAAGGGTTGTTGATGGGGATATTGAGGTGTTTATATGGAATGATGTTTATTTTTTGTTGATATGTAATGTCTCAACATTGAACATATTGTTGATTTTATATCATATTTTGATTTCATTCAAGTTCATCAACCATTTTCTCAAGTAGATTTAGGGCAATTTGATGTTCTAGACTTAGTACTTGATGGTGATTTCTAAACTATTGATAAGAGTGATTTTGATATGGATGAAGATTTTGATTGAAATCTACCATGTGACAAGATGTGCTAAAACCTTGATTAGGGGAATCCATAGTTGATATATCATTGAAATTTGTGGCATGTATGATGTCCCCATGGGTTTATAGAGTGGAACTGGATTTGGGTAATCGATTGACATATTTTGGGGATGTTATGGTTGCATTTTTAGGATGTTTTATTGCTCAATACCTTGTCATAAGGTCACATGGTTTCTTTCCCTATGGGTCTCTTATGTCATTTGTGGTGTTTTTTGGGGGTATACTAAAGCTACTTTTATCGTCTTCCATTTTTTTTTCTATGTTTGGATCTCGTAGTTGTCATAAACAAGTTCCAAGACTTTGTGAAATTTGGTGATTTCTAACTTATGGAATGAACTAATGCTTTGTTTTTGGGATTTTCTATCTTTTGAGTTTTTTTGGTGTTTTCTATTTTAAAAGGATGGTATCTATTACTATGCAAGGGGTGGTAATATAGGCCTTCCAACCATGAGATTCACTTTTCATTCCTCTTTGTCTAGGATGTTTGTTGTATTTCTCCACTAGGGTGGTGTTTCATTTCTCTCGAATATGAAACTTCTCAAACTACTGATAATGTCTATTTGTTCACCCTCAATTTGCATACAACTTGGTTGTATAATTGGTGTTGTAATATTTGGTTTTTGAACTGGAGAAATTGGATGCCAAATGGTCATAAAGTGAGTGATGTTTGGTAAATGAAGCTATTTTTTGGGACTCAAAATGTTAAAAAGACTTCGATCAATATTTCAATTCATTTTTCTAGAGGATATGTTGTGGGAAATTTAGTTGAACTAGCCTTGAGGTTCAAGAAAATGTTGATGTCTTAGAAGTTTGAGTGAAGGAATGATCCAAGTTGTTTGTTTTGATTTTGAATCCTAAAAGTAGTTTGGAGTGTTTTATTTTGCAAATGGATTCAATGGATTGATGTGATTTATACTGTGTTTTGGGAGTCTAACTATTTTTTTTCTCACAAGAGTTGTAATTAGTTTTGGACGAGCCTTCTGATTTTCACTAGAAAATAGAGAAACATTGGTGATTTTAGGATAGTAGTGATAATCTATGTCAAAATATCCCAGATTGTGATCGATTGCAACCAAATCTAAAAGCCAACTGTGACAAGATTTTTCAAGAGTGGCTTTTGTTTCAAGTTTTATGACTAAAAAATAGTGAGTGCAAAGCAATTTTTTTTGTCAAAAGTGGCTAGTTTGAAGTCAACTATGGTTGGAAAAATATATCAATCGACTACAACTAGTTTTCTCAAAAGTGGCATTTGTGTGAAATTTTTTGATAGGCGAATGTATGCAGGAAAAAGTGACTATTTTGGTCAAGAGTGGCCAGCTTTTTGGCAACTACGACCAATAAAATTGGTCAAGTGTAGCACAAAAAGATCAATTGCATCAATTTTTAGGTCAGGTGTATTCAATCTAACAAAAGTGGTGAGTTTTCGGCAGTCTTTGTCAAAATACAAAGAGCAAAAGCAATAGGTTTTGGGTCCACTATGACTAGTTTTTATCAAGTGCGTTAAAAACAACACAAAACATGACCTCTATTCAGTTTTATTTTTCAGTTTCTATGTTGGAAAAAGTTTTGAATAATTTTATAGTTTTGAATGACTTTGTTTGATCTGATTTTTTCAAGTGTCTTGTTTTTGAGATATAGAAAATGATACAATAGTAAATGTATGTGAGTGACATGAAGCTCTTACCACAAACACTCGTTTTTGGATCTAAATGTCTATAAATTTAAAGGAACGCTTCTTTCCACTGAGTGAAAATTAAGATACCAAAAATTTATAGTTTTCCAATGTTAACTTTAGATTTAATGCGATTTGAAGTCTAAGCCTAAATGTTCAAAAAACTTTAGAGATATTTGTTTAAGATATCTTTCAAGGAGTGCAAACAAATGGATCTTTTCAGAGTTATTCACACTAACCTTAAAGTGTTTGAGATTTGATGAATATGTTGATGTGTGTTTGAGTTGTTTTGGGATCATGCAATGTGTTTAAAATGACTCACAAGCAACACAATCCTAGCTCAAGTGGGTACATTCTTCTTGGTGGGCTTGCCTCTTGTCCTTCGTAGTAGAAGGAATGATTTTACATGCAATCTTAGTAAAAGGTGTAGAGGTATCTTAAGAATGAACTCTTAATCTCTACACTTCAACCAAAATTGGACATGGCAACAAACAAACAAAGGTTTTTAATGACAACAAACCGAGAACATGCATCATTTCACTACTGCTCCTGGCTACTTAATACTCTTTAACCATTACTGTTCCACTTAAGGTGTGGGATTAGGTGCAATATGTTGACACCTCAGGATTGAAGTTACTTTCTCATGATTTCACAAATTTTGATATAGCCAGTTAGTAAACATGCTTTGAGACCTTGCTTATGAGTTCTCCTTTGTAGGATGTGTCTCATAGCAAGCCCCCTCTTTAAGGATAAAAATAAAGAGAGAAAAATGCAAAACTCAAAGTATTTTTTGTCACCCAAGATTGTCTAAAAGACACAAGGGGTGAGGATAGGTACTCAGTTTTCCAAACACAAAACACACAGTAAACACTTCATTGCAATGTTCTTTTTAAGCCCCACAGATGATGCTATCCAAAAGTAATGAAATAAAATGTGTACAAGATAGAAATTGTTTTTATGTGCACCAAAATGAATTGTTCTAGTTTTCAAGAAATTAGATATCAATGTGCAAACTAAAAAAATATTTGTCCAATTTTAAGCCCAAAACTAAGTGTTTCTAACAATCCTTGTCTTAATTGGTAAAAAAAAAATGAAATTGTTCATTTTTATCAACATATTGAAAGCATTGGTCAAAAGACAATATTCCATTTTAGAGAACCAAAATTGAAGTGTTATTCTAATCTAGAATTTTTTTGAAAATTATTTTTAGAACACCAAAATGAAAGTGTGTAAGTTTGTGGGGTTCATTTATATAGCACTAATTTCAAAGTGTTTTCCTAAACTAGAAAACTCCTTGAGATTTTCTTTTTAAATCTCCAAATTGAAATGTTGTTCTAAACTATAAAAAAAATTGAGCATCTTTTTAGAGCACCATATCAAAGGCGTGCAAGTTGTGGTGTTCATTTTAAGCACCAAATTGAAAATTTCATAGGCTATGAAAGCTTCAGAAAGATTATTTTTAAAGCACGAATTGAAATTTTTTGTAATCTAGAAATATTTTTTGAATGTTATTTTTAGAGCACCAAACCAAAGGCGTGCAAGTTGTGGAGTTCATTTTAAGCATCAAATTCAATTTTTTCCTAAGCTATGAAAGCTTTTGAAAAATTTAGACTTTGATCGTTCACTTTCTCTGCAATAAGAGCGTTAGTTGGTTTCATAAAAAAATATGCCATAAATCCTACAAGAGATGCACAAGAGATAGAAATTTTCCAAACACAACACCTAATCAAACGTTAGGGTTAGACAATTTATTAAGCATCAAAACCCTACAACCTAGACCAAATTGTGATGTAAGTTAACTCTAAGTGCACCAATGGAAAATTTAACTACAAAAAAACTTAAAACCACCTGCACTATTGCAAAGATCATAAAATTGTACCCTAGTTAGAAAGAGCACTAAAAAATACTTTTGTATAACCAAGATATGGTCATTTGAAAATAGGGTATAAAAGTCTTGATTACTAGTCAATAGCGACCCTGTTATGTCAAAAGCAACACAAAAACATGCAATAGTGGTTAGAAAATGTGCAATAGCAGTTGGAAAAAGTGAAATAGCGGTTGGAAAAAGTGCAATAGTGGCCCTGTCATAATTCTATAGCTTTTACATGAAAAAATTATCAACTACATTCTAGAAAATGCATTTGCTTTCTAGAATTTACAATTGCTCAACTACAACTCATAAAAAATTTAGTGCTAAGGACCATGGTCCCATTGGGTGTGCCAGAATGTGTAAGCGAAAAATTGGGATGATACAATATGATCAAAATGAATAAATTGAGACTAATCTAATCCAAACAAAAGCTATGATTCATGCCCATTACTCACGAAATGAAACTATAAAGAAATAAATTCAAGAAATTAAATCAAAAGTGAAAAGCATAAATGAATTCACAAACATAACGTTACCATAACATGTTGAAGTGTGTTTGAAAAGATGTTATATTGTTCGTTGTATCAATGTGAAGCCTCCATTTGTGTGTAGAAAAAGTTTCAAAGTCATGTGTGTTAATCGAAGATGTATGAAAAATCTTCAATAAGTTGGTTGTTAATTTTAGCATTACTTCATTGTGTAAAAGATGTTGATTCTTCGATTGTTTTTGAGGAAGAAGATGGTTATTATATAGAATTTTTGTTTGAAAATGAACACTCGAGATCGCAAAGTAGATTATCCTGATCAACAGTTCAAAATCATTGAGAGGATTTTGATGGGAATAATCAATGGATTTTGATTACGTAAATTCAGTGTGATTGTAGAAATCAATTTGAGTATTCAGTGGAATTGAGGAAATAGATGGAATAATTTGTGGAATTGAAGAAATCATGTTGAGCCTTCAATGGGATTGAAGAACTGATGAGTCAATTAGGAATAGAGTGAGCAATCAGAGGATCATGATTTGCTCAGTAATGAAAGTGGGTGAGGATAATTAATTAATAGTTTTGAGTTAAACGTGCAAACCATGTTTGAATTTTGCAAAAAAGGTTGTATTTTTTGTTTTGACCTTTTTGAATGATGTTTGAATAATTTATTCAATTATTCAAGTTGAGGGAGAAAGTGATTTAATTAAACTATTAAGTTTTAATAATTTAATTGATTTGGGGGAATAGGGTAAATCGGTGATCTAATAAATAATTGTTGTTATTTAATTAATCGGAAGGAGTAAATTTAGATTAGGATTTTATTAAATAAATAAATTTATTTAATTGGTCAAAAATTATGAGAAATTGAATTAATTAAATAATGTAATATTATTCAATTAATAAAGGAAATTAGGGTTTTTGATGTAATTGATGTGAAATGCTAATTTAAGAATTAATTAAATAATATTAAATCACTTAATTAATAGATGAATATGAGAAACAATAATAATAAAATAATAATGTATTATTTAATTAGAAGAGTGAGAGTTAGTTAAATAGTGTTATTTGTCAGTCAGGACAATTCTAGGTATCTACAATATCTACCTTTAGTTGAAGTTTCTCATGGTTTGGTTCTCCACAAGATGATTCCTTGAGTTACAATGTGTGGAAGTGTATCTGGGTGTACATAATTTGTTTGTTCTTTAGGTGAAAGTTGTTGCGAATGAATTTGTTGGATTTTAGAGAGTTTTTGGAATATTCCATATTGTGTTTAAGTGTTGTGTGTAGTCAACAAGTCATCTTTAGATCAGAGGAAGCATGTACTTAAATGTTTGATGGTGTTTACATAGGTTCGACCGACCTTGGGTGTTTACACTAATTATGAATTTGCTTCAGTGATTATCGAAGTGTGGTGTGTGTATGCTGGAAACTAAAAAAGATGATTTAATCTATAAAACCAAATCAAAATTTCAACATAACATCAATGAATCCTTTCTCAAATGAAAGCACATGCAGAAATGTAAACTAAACTATGAAAACCAAAACATGAGCATTTAAAAGGAAAAGTCACTCAATTGTTCTCCTATCATCAAGATCTTTATTTATGCATTTGGTGCTCTTAGATTTTCACAAGCACAAGTTCAACAAGAGGCTATGATGAATGGAAGCAAGGATTTTAGGATCAAAATTAAATTTATATGCTTTTTGGTGAGAAGAGGAGTTTTATATAGATGTCCTCATAGGGTGGATTCAAGTTGCAGGAGAGATGTGGGATAAAGGAGTGAAATTGAGATTATCATAATTACCCATATTGCTTAATCAAATGAAATAGATGGGAATGAGAGATAAATAAATGGATTTATGATAGAGTGTAGGTTTAGGAATTTAGAATAAAGTGCATTTTTGAATGAATGAATGAATAATTTAATGGATTTACATATTTAAATGATTTAATAAAAATGTAATGGATATTTTAAAGATTAACACAAATGTAGTAATATGAAATGGATAAATGATTGATTATGAAGATAAATAAATGCTTATAAATTCTTATAATATGGATAAATTCTTATAAATGAATTGATGAATGAATAGAAGAAAGTGTTTAAATGAATTAATTAAATAGATAATTAATATCCATTTAATTAATAGACAAAAAAATAGGATGATTGTGAGGACAACTTTTTGAGTGTCTACATTTTCCCTTCTTTGAGACAATCCAACTTGTCGCATTATTTCAAAGAAAAAGATATGCCCCAATGTAAGGAATAATAATGAGGAGGTAGAGGCATGCCCCCTAGAGAGGACATGCTGGTTCAAAGAACATGAGTGTGCTCTTGAAATGGATGAGAGGACTAGAAGATGAAGGAAAAAAATGATAGAGGAAAATAGATAAGGACGATGAAGAAAAAATGAAATGATGAAGGAAAAAAATGATAAGATGAAAATAGATAAGGATGATGAAGAAAAAATGAAATGATGAAGGAAAAAAATGATAGAGGAAAATAGATAAGGATGATGAAGAAAAAATGAAATGATGAAGGAAATGGATGATGGAAGAAATGATAGATGAAAAAAGAGATATGAAGGAAATGAAGGTGATGAAGCTTCTTGTTCCTTACAAAGTGTTTTATCATCATAAAGAGGTAAAATATGATAAATAGACAAAAAACACCATGGTATGACATAGACCAAGGTGTGCAAGGTCATCCATCTATAAAACAGATAGTCACAAACAAGGAATGTCCTAACTCATACTTATGGCAAAGTTTCCCTAGTCTTTTTGTCAAGAAAAATTGCAGAAAAAATCAAATAAAAGATGAGTCATGAAACATCATCGCTCCTCTAAATCCTTCGTTGGAAATCCTCAAGGTGGCTAGTAAAATGACCAAAGAAAATCCAAAAGATAAGACAAAATAGACCAACAAGGTCAACAACCATTTAGATTGTTTGCCAATAAGTGTTTACTAGTGTGTTAAGGGACAAAGTGAGCAATAGGTGGGCTATTTTGAAAAGGTCTGATTTTAGGAGAAGAAACATGTCATATAAGATGTCAAGTCTGGTTTTGATCATGCAACTACCTATAGACATGGAAAATATACCGACACACTTGATCTTGATTATAACATCATTTTGTCTTGAATCTGTATCTATGGGAAATTTCCTAGTTTTAGCAATGATTAGATCAAAACCCAAAGAAAGCTATAAAGCACAATGAAGGAACAATAATAAATAGAACGATTATACCAGATAATCCTTGAAGCCTCCATGAATTACCTCCATAGCACCTTCTAATTTGCTAAGACTCAATAATCAATGAGATCAAATATAAAAATGTAAAGAAATCTAAGTGTGTAAGTGTAGGTAGTCCAAAAATGTGAGAAAAATTGGCATTTTATAGAAAATGCAATTTTGGATGGATGACCAGGATTAAAATTTGGTGAAAGCCTAAAATCAGAGGTCAAGATTGCGTGTGACAACCCATAATTATGGTTAGGGAAAAAATATGAAGTGAGTGACCAAGATGCAATTTGAGAAAATCAAATTGACGTTTGAAAATAAATGTGACACAGGATAAAGATTAGCGAGAAAAAGAAAGATTTCAAAAATGAACAAGATAAAGATTTGAAGAAAGATAAGATTTGGAAATTCAATAATTTTAGCAATTACATGATTTATGGAAGAATATTACCATTTTTGAATTAAAATTAATTCAAAATATGGATTTTGTGTGACAGTGAATAATTGATTTTAGATTATTTACTAAAAAGAAGTGGCAGTTAGCATGTGAGGCCATTTTAAATAATTAATTTTATTTAAAATGAGGGAAATGTCAAATAAGACAATTAAATAATTAAAGATAATAATTTAATTTAGAGAATGGGCCCAATAATTAAATAAATTAATAAATCTATTTAATTATAAGAAGAGTTAAGAATTAGTGACATATTAAATAAATAAATAAGATATATTTATTTAATAATTAGGAAGACAATGAATAAAGATAATTAAATAAATTAAGAAATTTATTTAATTATAGGAAGATTTTAGACGGTTAGTGATGTATTGAATAAATAAATAAAATTTATTTATTTAATAATCATGAAGAATAAAAAGCCATGAATTAATTAAATAATTATGAATTATTTAATTAATAGTTGAAGGTGGACCAAGGACATAATTAAAATGTCATAATTATGCTACGATGAAAGTGGTAAAATAGAGCTTGCAGGCCTAGGTCATTTTTATGTGTCTACATTTTGCCCCTCTTTGTTATAATGCAGTTTATTGCATTGTGACAAAGAAACCAAGTCAAAAATATTCCCCAGTGCAAAATAGGATGAGGAAGAATGACGAGGAGGTAGCGGTATGCCCCCTCAAGAGGACAGTCGGGTTTCGAGAATATGAGTGTGTTCTCGAAAAGGATGAAAGGATAAAAGATGAAGGAATAGAAGAAACGTTAGTGCAAAAGACATGGATGTTAGTATGGGGAAGGAAATGCATGTTAGTATGGAAATAGAATCCTTCAACATTTTCCATAGTACTTTAGTAGTTATTGCTCTGAATCATCATTGGGAAAATTATTGTAATGGTCAACAAACACCATGATATGACATAGATCAAGGTGTGCAAGGTCATACCATCACATAAGACAAGCAGTCACAGACAAGGATGATCATGACTCATACTAAGGGCACAATTGCCCCATTCTTTTTCATCATAACCAACCATAAGAAAAAAAACAAGAGAGACAAGTCATGAAATCTCATTGCTCCTCTAAATCCTATCGTCAGGACATCCTTGAGGAACTAGCAACATGAGTGCCAAAAAGAAAAAACAAGACAGTGATCATGATACATCATTGCTTCTCTAAATCCCAGGATCAGGACATCGCAGAGAAGCTAGTAACAAGATGAAATATTTAAAGACCAAAATGCCAGGACAATATTTGTCAAATGTTTTCCAAGTGTGTCTGAATGTTGAGTGCTTTAAATGTCGAGATGTCAGGTTTGATGATGTCTAGATGTCAAGGTGTCATGTTTTGACAATGTCTGAGTATCGAATGTCTAGGTTTGCCAAATTTAGGAAGGACACATACTGAATAATGTTGATGTCAAGAGGATCGATCCTCGAATGTCGAGAGGATCCCTCAAAATTCCAGATGACAGTGATGCCAAGATGACAAATACCAAAGATTGCCAAATTCAGGAAGGACACATCTTGAATAGTGCCGATGTTGAGAGGATTGATCCTTCAATGTCAAAAGGATCCCTCAAAATGCCAGATGACGATGATGATGCCTAGGAAGGACACATCCTAAGGCATAAATGACAGAGGTTGTTCTTTAGAAGGAAATATTTGAAGAATAACCAAGATTTGACCATTTGAATGGTTACGATAATTTGACTTGTTTTGAATAAAATTTGACTGAAGTTGATAGAAGTTGATTGAATTGACTTGTATTGACTACATGTCGATATTGAAACGTTGAATAAATGATTGTCATAATTTTTTTTAGGATTTTGCTTGTTTGGAAATGATTTTTCTTGACTTGAAGACTTTTTGACGTGTGTGTCAGTATAGTGCCAAGAACCCTAATGGACTGACCTAGTACAGCCTCAGGGGCTCATCAATTGATGGCCTTGCCTATGTCATGCACTCAGAGACCTCGTAGTTTGACATGACCAATGACTTTGTCTAAAGGATAAAAGATTGAGTCATGATTTTACTTTGACAAACCTAGAAGGACAAACCGAATGTCTCGAGGATTCAAAGATGAACCTTGCCTATGTAGCAAATGCATAGAGACAACGTAGTTCAGACCAAGACAAAGATTGATTGATGTGAATGACTTGAAATGATGGGACAAAATTGACTTTGTTTTTGAGATTTTTGAGTTTTTCCAAATGTTTTTGTATTTTCTTCAAGAAATTTTTCAATTTTTAGGTCTTTTTTTATGACTTTTTCTAATTTTTTAGGACTTTTTTCAAGACTTTTTACAAATGTCAGGACCATGTGCGATACCCACTGCAGTCGAATGATAAAGGTCTT
Source organism: Sequoiadendron giganteum (assembly GCA_007115665.2). Classification (NCBI taxonomy): domain Eukaryota; kingdom Viridiplantae; phylum Streptophyta; class Pinopsida; order Cupressales; family Cupressaceae; genus Sequoiadendron; species Sequoiadendron giganteum. Next base: position 343,044,165 of record CM021110.1, read on the forward strand.
GCCCCTAGGTAGGTCAAGGATTACCTACATAGAATGGCATGGACAAGGGCGTATGCTGGATAAAAGGCAAGGGTATGCAAGGCATGATGTCAACCACTGCTAGCCATGGATGAAAATGACAGGACAAATGGCAAATGTCAAGAATGTCGGTGTGTCATGGCTAAAGTGGACAAAGGCCGATTGGAGTAAAAATAGATGGCGAAGCAACGATTGACTATGCATGGCGCCTATTTATTTAATTATGTTTCTAACTCACTTTCAATTATTAATTAAATAATTCATAATTATTTAATTAATTCATATATTTTATTCTCCATGATTATTAAATAAATAGATCTTATGTATTTATTTAATGTGTCACTAATTATCTAAAGTCTTCTCATATATTTAAATAAAGTTCTCAATTTATTTAATTAATCTTTATCATTTATGTCCTCTTGACTATTAAATAAATACATTTTTATTTATTTATTTAATATGTCAATAATTCTCAAATCATCTTTTAATTAGATAGATTTATTAATTTATTTAATTAATCAATCACCTCTTCTAAATTAAATAATTATTTCTAATTATTTAATTGCCTTATGTGACATTTCCCTCATTTTAAATAAAATAATTTATTTAAAAATGACTTCACATGGTTAACTGCTTCTTCTTTTAGTAAATAATCTTAAATCAATTATTTACTATCTCACTAAATCCATATTTTGAATTAATTGTAATTCAAAATGGAAATATTCTTCTACAAATCAAGTAATTGCTAAAATTACTGATTTTCTAGATCTCATACAACTGTATTTTATTTACATCTTTTTTAATTACACCTTTTGATTGATCTTTTTTTTCAAGGTTATCATGTTTTGAATTATATTATGTGATTTATCATCTAGTTTTTTCACTGTCACGTTCATTCTCCATCTTTGATTTAATTTCTTAAATTAAATCTTGTGCACTCATTTGGGAAGTTTACCCTAACCCTAATTGAGAGTTTCCATTTTGAATCTTGACCATTGATTCTAGGGAATTCTTCAATCTCTCATCTCATCCATCCATCCAAAATTGCATTTTCTATAAAATGTCAATTTTGTTCTCATTTCGACATCTCTTAATATCTTGGAATTCTTGAATCTTTTATTTGCTTAATCTTAATCTCTTGCATGGTCATTTAATTATTTGCATTTAGAATTTAATTTCTATTGCATAGTTTTTAGTAAATCCTTCAAAACTTTGGTTAGGGCTAGGCTATATAGTAGAGTTTGTTCATCACAATCTGAGGGAACACTCATCATCACAACAAACTAGAAGGTGCAATGGAAGTCAGCCATGGAGGAGGAAGGACTGGGTGAGATCTTTCTTGTTCATTTCTTTACTTTATTTTCCTATGCATTCTATTGTCTTTGTGGGTTTTGAATATGATAATCTAATCTTGATCCTTGCAGAAAATCCTCAATCACATTGGTGAACCCGACATTCTCTTTTTGAAAACATGTTTTTTTTGGTAGATTTTTTTTATGGTTTCTATTTTTTTTGCAGGTACAGGTCTATGAAACGATGCAATTGACAGATTTTGATGCAAACGCTCTATTGTGCTGCATTTGCTTGTGCAACTGACACAATCGCACTATTGCGACACATTTGACCTCCCGAGCGACGCAACTGGCGTGTTGAGATGCATTTTCTAGAAACCGAACCACAAATGCCATATCAAGCTACATATGCCATATGGAGTCGCATTTGCTTTGCTGCGACGCAAATGACTGGTAAGAATTTTTTTTTTCAGTTTTGTATCTTTTTTCAGTTTCTTCCTATTTTTTGCTTCTAAATTAGAGTTTTTTTTCAGGATACTAATCTTTTTGTGATAGCGTGTGTCAAACTGGAGGCTAACCAAATCTTATTGATTGTTTATTTTATTTAATTTCACAACTTGCATTTCACTCATTAAATAAAATGAACAATCACGCAAGTGCATGAGATTAAGAAGAACAATCATATTTATTTTGCCATGAGTTTAAAATTAATTGTTAGTTAGCTCACACTACAAATGGTTAAAATGAATCCCCATGCTTGACAAATACTACAAATAGTTAAAATGAACCATTGTATTTTTTGTTTTGTGATTTAGTTAGTCATCACAACAAAAAATTTGATTTGGGCTTAAAAAGAACATCATGCGAGTGTGAGTTAAGATATTCATGTTCTCTCTCTTTGTTTTTATACAAAGATTGATTGAACTATAAATATTTTGGCTCGGTTTTTTTAGCCTTAGAAATTGCGCCTGCTTTGGTGGGAAAAAGTACTCACCCTAAAGTGACTCAAACCGGGAACATGCTAAAGGCAAGCGATGCCCAATCGGTATATAAATTTTAATGTTAAGAAAAGCTTAGCATTACAGAACTTCCCGCGGACCAACAATTGACTCCCCAGTACCCTTGTGGTGCGTCAAAACGTATAGAGCGTAACCTTTGCATAATGGGATGATAATGCCTCTCACATGGCCTTCTGAACGGGTGCTTGAAATAAAACCTTTGTTTTAGTAAACCACAAACCTTCTATTCTTTGGTGCAACAACGGTCATTGCCAAGGCACCCACACCTACGTAGTTCTTAGTAGAGATGATCAATCTGCCATGGGAGTTTCATGGAGGTTGGAAGCTTGGTTGCCCTGAATAGTGAGTGCACCGTAAGGGGGAGCCCATGGGACCAAGCTTCTGAATTCATCTGCTAAGGATTTGCGGTTGGAGTAAAATCCACACGGGATCCATAAGAATACTATCCTTGTAGCCATAGATTTTTTGTAACTATCTTCTATGTGGTTTTTTTTCATTTTTACAACACCATGTTTTTCCCAACTATTTTTAGACAAATTCAACACATTAACATCAAACTTGCCAAAATATGAAACAAACTGGTCAAAACTGCTGAAATTATATTCCAAATTTGCTTCTTACGATGCAATCACTCTGTCAAACCACACTTGCTTATTTTTGAGTCACAATCACTCTGTTGAGCCGCATTAGCAACTACCAATGCCACAATCACCTTTTCAAACCACATTTACCTACTAATATGCCACAATCATCTTTCCAAACTGCATTTGATTGATACTGAGCCGCATTTTCCATTTAGAACACCGTCATTGCAAAACTGAGAGGTATATGCCCTGTCATATAGCATTTGCTGCGACGCATTTGCAAATTCAAAAATTTCTTCTCACTTTCAAAACTGAGGTCCAAACTTGTCTTTTTCCAGATTCCATCAAGCCTTTCTCTACTGTTTCTATCAAACCAAACATTGAATTGCTCAACTTCCCCCATCATTGCATTATAGATAGCATTCTTAAAGTCACCATAGGATCCCATTTGCATTTCATTAGTTGCATTGTTAAACTCTACCATCTCCTTAGACACTCATTTTATGGATTTTAGGAGTAGATTCCTTACCATCCATTATCAAACCTTTTCATTCAAAAGTAGGTTATCATTGGACTCAATCACCCTTTGTCTTTTAGTCAATATCTTTGGTGAACTATTTCCCACTCAATAGTCTAGTGTGGAAATTTCACTTTGTCCTCTTTTAGTCCTTTTATAGTCCATTGATATTCCAAACCTGAAGCTTTGTCAAAACTTTGTATGGTCAAGTATACACCTCCTTAGATTTACCAATAGTGAGTGCATCTTAGGCTCCTTTTAGTTTGCATACCATTAGTCTCCTCACTTTAGTGTCATATCATTTGCATTCACAAACCTTTAGTCTCATTTTTGGTCTCATTTGCATTTCATAGCATTCCTCAATTCCAAAAAACCCAAAAACATAGTGTCATATTTAGGTCGTTCTCCCTCATCATCCTAAAGTTGAGCAAAACTTTTTATGGTTGAAACCAGATTACAAAGAAAGAAAAGACTCATGGATTCTTTTGGTCAAGACACCAACTTTCTCGGTTTCACCAATGACATGAATTCATTCCCTAGTGACATGAATAGTCTTTCTAATGACATGGGGAATTCTATTATCAATCCTTTCCGTGAGATGTCCATTCCACACAGTCCTTTTGAACAATTTGTCTGCAGAGACCAAAATGGGGAAGTCATTGAAGAAGACATACAAGCTGCTGCCCAAAACCCAGAAGTGGCCTCTTTTGTGGAAGAACTCATTCTAAATGAATCAGCCAGATGTCTAGCCATGCTCCTTGACCAAGGGGCTAGGTTACCAAAATATTTGACCTCAACACTATTAGAGAAAAATCTCTTGATCCCCAATCATACAATACTTCCATGGGAGCCACATCACAAAACGTCATTAACACCATTAATGCTACCTCCCTTGGTCATGCTACCACCACAACCAATGAATCCACCACAATCAACACAACATCTATTGGGGGATCATCTACCCAAACCAACACCACATCACAATCCATCCCACAACAAACATCCACTATTCCTTCACAAACGTTTGGATCAACAATGGGTGCAACCACCTGAAACCTCTTTGGAACTTCATCTAGCTCCATGGGTACATCAACAAACCTGTTATTAGGTTCTTCAAATGCTATGGCAACCAACTCATCAAACCCTTTTGGGAGGAATAAATGAAGAGTTGTCATTCAAGGCACCCAACCTAATACCTCACAAGTAAATACCAACATTCCTTTGAGGCAAAATACCCACATTCCTGAAGGCCATAATTACCTATTTGGATAGGGCAATCAAGGCACCCAATTTTCCACTCAATTTGGGCATCAAAATGCTCAAAACCAATAAGGCTCCAAAATTCAATCCAAAATGGCAGTATCTCATATCCCCACTTATGCTTCTCAAGTTCATGCACAACAACACATCCCTCATCAAAATGCTCATTTCCAACAACAACCAAATCAGAACACTCATTTTTCTCACCAACAACACATCCCACACCAACACATCTCATCACAAAAGGTGGGCAACTAATCCATACCTATCACCAACATGTGTGATGCTACCAACAACCCAATTGTGGAGGCACTCACACTCCAACTTACTGCTCTCCAAATGCAAGTGGAGACCTTGCAACAGTCAAACAAAAAGTTTTATATGTCACATGACTTATGTCCATATCTATTTGACACAACCTTGTATATGCCACCCTTTCCTCGTGGATATGTGGTGCCACATTTTCCTAAATACAAAGGAAAAACAAACCCCATTGAACACATAAGAGAATTCACCACTAGTTGCATGGACATTGCATATGAACAAACCTACCTCAAGAGACTCTTCTCTAGAAGTCTCGCAGGCCATGCACTAGAGTGGTTCTCGTTATTGCCTAAAGGAATCAAAACTTGGGATGAATTGGAAAACAAGTTTGTTGAAAACTACACCTGTAACATTGGCATTGCTTCCTTACGCCGACTTACCCAAGAGGAGGCAGGAGTAACTTTTGTCCCATTTTTTCAAAGATAAAGAACCTTAGCGAGCAGATATCTGGTAGAAATACCTAAAAAAGAGAAAATCACCATGTTTGTACAAACTCTCCTAGGACCGCTCAGATATGGCTTACAAGTCCATTGTTGTACCACCTTTGTTGACCTTGTTGAAAAAGGTGTTCAACTTGAAAAAGCCTTGATCGCCAAAGGCGAATTAAAATATGGTTGCAAAACAATCAACACCACCACAAACAATAACCCAAGTAACTCCAATGACAAAAATAAATACTAGGTTAAGACTAAACACATCACAAATGATAGTGTGGTCCATGCAAAAACCGTTAATGCAACAGGTCATGTACTCACCATCAAAAGAGTTCAAAATCAAAATGCACCTATGACTACACCAACACCAACTTCCAATGCTATTCAAAATAATCCTGCTTAATCTAATCAAAGGAAGCTGCGTCAACCACGACAATTTCAAAAATGCACATACACCCCTTTGGTTAAACCTATCAATATTGTCTTGAAGAAAATTATCCAGAATGGTGTCATAACGTTGGAAGAACCTAAAATGTATGACCCTGGTCAGTTCAAGCCATCATGGTGGGATGATAATGCATTTTGTGATTACCACCATGTCAAAGGGCACAAAAATTCCCCTTGCCGCTAGTTGTGAAATCTTGTGCAAGACCTTATTGAAAACCATACCATTGAGTTAGGAGGTCAACCATTTGCATGTAATGTGGATCATACAATCCATAAGAACCCACTGGAGGATCATGGTTCTGGTAAACCCTCCTCATCTGGCACAAAGAATACCAATAATCAATCCAATTATGTATGTCATGTCTTCAATTATTCTTATGGTACCATCATCAACAACTTGCGAGCTGCTAATGAAGAGCAATTAGTCAATACTATTACCATTAAAAAGGCCCCAGACTGCAATGTCACAAAATGTAAAGGCAAGGTCACCATCCCAGGTCCCTTTGCACATCATCCTAAAATTACCATACCTAGCCCATCTACCAAACATTCAAACCCTAAGCCAGAGTTCAACCTTATTGAGCAATTGAATAAAACACCCACTCAAATATCCATTCTTGAATTGCTCTACATCTCACCCGCCTATAAGGCCATCTTGGATAAAGTCCTACAAGAGTCTTCCGTCCCAACCAACTTTGATGTCAACCATTTTGAAACTATGGTCAGATATCTGACTTCACCTCACCATATTACCTTTTTAGATAGTGACTATTCCTCACCCTAACCATCTCATAATGATGCCCTTCATATCAAGGTTTTTGTCCATAAGCATAAGGTTAGACGAGTGTTAGTAGATGGCAGAGCAGGATTGAACATCTTCTCTTTAAAATTCATTAAAGCTCTCGGATTCTCTGATGCATGTGTGGATGCTACCAAGAGCATTGTCATCAAGGCATATGATGATGAAGAACGTGCTTCTAAAGGCGTTATCACAATTCCAGTTCGTGTGGGACTGGTTATTATAGATACAACATGCCAAGTCCTAGATCGTGACATACATTATAATATCTTACTTGCTCACCCCTAGATTCATGCCCTAAAGGCCATTCCTTCCACATACCACCAATTCCTGAAATTCCCTTTTGATGGTACTAAAATTACTATCCTAGGAGATCCTGATCCATTTCAATACTGTACCAATCTGCAAGCCACTGCTGAGCACTAGGTACCCATCAATTGAGAAGCCCCAACTTCCACCTCTTCTAAATATATTGACTCGTTTGCACTCACCAAATCATCCATTCCATCAAATTTTTCCACACCATCTTCCTCGGCCTCCATACCAAGTAAAGACTTTCAGATCCAGGACCTTGGCTGTGGAGAATTCAAACTGAATACAACTTACTGTATCACCACAATACCTAAGCTGCCTAAATTCTATGGTAGACCATGTTTCACGGTCGAGCCCAAAAAAAATTTCATTGTTCCACAAAAAAGTGTTTTCACACTATGGGGCGATATGGGTAATGAAGACATCATCGACATAGCTAATTGGATCTTCAAAGACCCAGAAAAGTTACCTCCATTACTAGTGCATCTCTATGGAAAAGGCTATGACATATCCAAGGCACTAGGTTTTGATGACACAAGTGGTCTTGGAAAGGCCAACAATGGAAGAAGAGAACCTACCATTATCTCTGCAAGACCAAGGTACATAGGGCTAGGGTTTGACCAACTCAAAACTGATGATCAATGCACTTATGAACTTTCAAGTGAGGACGTAAGAGCTCTAGAAAGTGTCGAGACAAGCGAAGAATCCCTTACCGAAACTGACTCTAATGAATAGGAATGGGGATCTGAGAAAACCTTGAGCAACTATGATATTGGCGAACTATTCTTGGACCCTGGCCAACCCCCCTTTGAAGAATGATTCTGACAAGAATACAACATTGATCCTATTTGACCGACACTCCAAAAATAAGGAATGGGTAAGTATTCCTTGGGATCGAAAAGAACATAAATTTTCCTCGAAAACATCTGAAATGTACCACCCATGAGCTTGACCTATTTGAACCTACCATCCATACCTCTGAAAGGCCATCCAATAGTCATGATGTTGATACTTTTTTTCCCTATTATGACTATGATTTCAACTCATCTGAATCTGAATATGGTCCATCCATTGCATCTGACACGGAAGTTGAAATTGACAAATTTTCCTTCACACTTGAGGCTTCAATTTGCACACTTTTGGCATCTTCCCCATCTTTTACTAGCATTGACGATGGCATTTCCCTTGTTTACCCGCAACTGATTGACTGGGACCAACAAGAACCACCAGTGATGGATATCTTTCAGAATGATGAGGCAATAGTAGAATTCATGAGGCTCTGAGAAGGCATACCATGGGGTGATCACAAAACAAGATTTTCCATTGACCTAGATTGTGTAGCTTACTTCGGGGAGACTGTGCAATCCTTCAGTCGCAAAAATGCAAAGAATAAGACAAAAAAGAAATGTCTTTAGGTGAAAACCGCAAGGAATCTTCTGAAAATAAAATAGTAAGAATAAAGGATGTATCCAAAGGTGAAAACCTCTCTGAGGCACCTAAGGATGGAGGATTGGAATTTCTTCCCGTAACACAAGAAAAATCAGAAATGCTAATTGAAGACACCATCGAAGTTAACATAGCCACACCAGAGAATCCAAAAATGGTTCTCTTTGTTGCATCCTTAACAGATGAAGAAAAAACTGAGTTTCAACAATTCTTCATGGAAAGGAAGGCTAACTTCACATGGTCATATGCTAACATGCTAGGCCTAGATCCAAAACTGGTATTGCATCATCTTCTGTTAATCCTTGATATTAAACCAGTCAAACAAAAGTTATGGAAAATGCATCCACAAATTACACTACTTGTAAAGGTTGAACTAAAGAAGTTACTAGATGTTGGATTCATAAGATCAATAGATTATGCTGACTAGATATCCAACATTTTCCCTGTCACAAAGCCAAACAAACAAATCTGTATCTGGATGGATTTAAGAGATTTGAATAAGGCTTGCGCAAAAGATGATTTCCCATTACCAAATATAGACATGATTGTTGATCTCACAGTAGGGTACAAGATGTTGTCTCTCATGGATGGTTTCTCGGGCTATAACCAAATCCAAATTGTAACTAAGGATCAACACAAAACAAAATTCACCTGCCCATGTGGAACATACTGTTGGAATGTCATGCCATTCGGCCTAAAGAATGCAGGCACCACATACCAAAGAGCTATGACAACAATCTTTCATGACATGATGCATATCCTAATGGAAGATTATGTGGATGAACTTTTGGCCAAATCTTTGACATGGAAAGATCATCTCAAAGTCCTGGACAATTTTTTTAGAAAGCTAGAAGATTACAAGGGTCGTTTGAACCCAAAAAAATGTGGGGGTCACTTCAGGCAAGCTATTGGGCTACATAGTTTCATGATGAGGCATAGAAGTTGATCCTGTTAAAGTGAAAGAAATCCTAGACATTCCTCCACCAAAAGGAATTAGTGAGTTGAGAACACTTCAGGGAAGACTTAGTCCATCGGATGCTTCATCACACAGTTGGTAGACAAGTGTCAACCATTTCATTACCTGTTACGCAAAATTATCCCCTTTGTATGGATAGACAAATGCCACACAACCTTCAAAAAAATAAAAGAATATCTATTGACACCACCTGTCCTAATCCCACCCATCGAGGGCAAGTCGTTGATCCTGTATGTCTCGGCAACTACAAATGCACTGGGGGCATTATTAGCACAAAATGAGCATGAGGAGAAAGAAAGAGCCATATACTATATCAGTCACACGATGATAGGATATGAGTTGAACTATACAACCATTGAACGTGCATGCCTTGCAATTGTCTTTGCAACATAAAAACTAAGAAATTATATGCTGAGCCACCAAACACACCTGGTAGCCAAGATTGATCCACTAAAGTATCTCCTAAGTCGAGCAAAATTGACAGGTTGTTTAACAAAGTGGGTCATGATTTTAAGTGAATATGACATACAGTATGTCAAGCGCAAGGCAATAAAAGGGCAGGTAATAGCAGACCAGCTTGCAGATGCACACCTCCAAGGTACTCATCCACGGGTAATTGATTTTCTCGATGAGTCTATCTTTCATGCAGCACCTACGTCACCATGGAAATTGTATTTTGATGGGTCTCATACTAGTCATGGATCAGGGGTTGGTATCTTGTTCATCACACCACAAGGGGATTCCATTCCTAAGGAATTCTGGATCGCCTTCCCTTGTACTAACAACATTGCAGAATACGAAGCATTGGTCACAAGACTCAAGATCACAATTAAATGGAAAATTCAGACATTGCTCATACTCGAGGATTCTCAGTTAGTTATCAACCAAGTGAATGATGATTATGAAATAAAAGATGAAAATTTTCTCCCCTACAAGCGAATGGTGGATAGCTTCCTAACATATTTCAAATTGATTTCCTTTGAACAAATTCCCAGGACACAAAATAAGTCAGCCGATGCAATGGCCACTATTGGATCTCTCTTAGACGTCCCCAAAAATGTGTCACAATTTGAGTTCTTAGTTGAACAACTATGGATGCTGACATATGACATCCCAGACTCAAAAATGGTTTGTGACATTGTTGGTCCCAGTTCACCTTGGTACCAAGACATCTATGACTATCTAAAGTCCCAAACCTTACCACCCAACCTTTCTAATAACCAGAGAAATTCCTTTATACGAAAAGCCGCCCGACACACCATCGTCAGTGACACCCTATATTGTCGTGGCTTTGATAACACCCTTCTTTGTTGTCTCAACACTGATGAAGCCCAAAAAAAATTATGAGAAGTACATGAGGGTATATGTGGATCTCATTCGAGTGCTCCAACGTTAGCTAGGAAAGTCACCAGACTAGGATACTACTGGCCGATATTAGAAAAAGACGCTCTTCAATTTTTCAGAACATGTTAGAATTACTAGGTGCACAACAACCTAATCCATGCACCTGTGCAGGAGCTGAGACCGACCACTTCTTTGTGGCCTTTCACACAATGGGGACTCAACCTCATGGGCGAGATCCATCCATCCTCCTCTAATGGCCAAAAATTCATAATCACCACCAATGAGTACTTTATTAAGTGGATTGAAGTCATCCCCCTCACTTACATCACCGATAAGCAAATATCCAAGTTTATCCTAAATTACATCATCTATCAGTATGGTTTTCCATAGTCCATCATCATAGATAATGGGAGTCCATTCAAAAATCAGGACGTTTGTGAACTCTATGAGCGATTAAACATCCAACATCATTTCTCTGCCCCATATTATCCACAAGGTAACAGTCAAGCTGAGGCATCAAATAAAACAATTCTTCGCATTCTTAAAAAGATCGTCAATGATGCTGGCTAAGATTGGCACCTACAACTTAATCCATTCATGTGGGCCTACCATACAAGAATTCGTACACCTACTAGAGCCACTCCATTTTCCCTTGTCTACGGATCTGAGGCCATATTGCTCATCGAGGTCAAAATTCCTTCTCTCTGAGTCTCCTTGAAGGGGATGATTGATGATGAAGAGTACAGACGGTCTCACCTACATGAGCTAGAAATGTTACAAGAAAGACAACAAAATGCCTTGAATCACTTGCAGGCATATCAAAATCGTCTCTTCCGGAGCTATAACAAAAGAGTGATGGTGAGAAAATTTGAAATTAGCAACTTGGTCCTCATGCAGAATCCAAGAAATTAGGCTGACCATGAAAATCTTGGTAAGTTTGAGTCTAATTGGCTCGATCCTTATATTATTACTATAGCATTTGGTTATGGAGCTTATCAGTTGGCCACACCTGATGGAGAACAATTGACAGAACCCATCAATAACTCACATCTGCAAAATTTCTACACATAGCATTAGAGAGCTTGGCTACAAACCTAGAAATACAAAAAAATTGAAAAATAAAGAATAAAAATCGTCGGTTGATGAAACCTGGCAAACAGGCGTCTTGGTGACACCAAAAAAATAAAAAAAATAACAAAAATAGTAAAAAGAAATAAATTCGTCCAATAGTGAAAACCTGGCAAACAAGCACTTTGGATAAGTACCATGGTGAAAACCTGGCAAACAAGTACCATGTGTAGTCGATCATTGCTTCACCATCTACTGTTACTCTAATAAACCCTTATCCACTTTCCATTATCACAATGAATTGACACATTCACAACATTCATCCTAAGTCTTGTCGATTTCGACCATGGTTAGTATTTGGTTGACATCAACCCTTACATATCCTTGCCTTTTGCCCCATCTCTGTTTATTTCCATATCATTTGACCTGGGTAATCCCCAATCTATCTGAGGGTAAGACCTTTATGATGTAACTGCAGTGGGTGTCGCACATGATCTTGCATTCATAAAAAGTCCTGAAAAAAGTCATAAAAATATGAAAAAGTCATAAAAATCTGAAAAAGTCTTGAAAAAAGACCAAAAAATTGAAAATGTCCTGAGAAAATACAAAAACATCCAAATCAATGTCAAAATCCCAAAAAGAGTCAAAGTCAATGTCTGTCTTATCAATCCAATCGGTCATGTCAATCAATCTTTTGTCCATGTTCAAACTACGTTATCTCTACGCATTTGCTACGTAGGCAAGATTCATCTTTGAATCCCTGAGACATTAGGTCAGTCTTTCTAGGTTTGTCAAAATAAAATCATGATTCAAACTGTTGTCCTTTGGACAAGGTCATTAGCCGTGTCGAACTACGAGGTCTTTGAGTTCATGACGTAGGCAAGGCCATCAATCGATGAGCCCTCGAGACCGCACTAGGTCAGTCCATTAGGGTTCATGGCACAACACTTTCACACATGTAAAAATATCTTTGAATCAAGAAATTCTTCTATCAATCTCGAGTAGGAATTCTATCAACAATCTATTTCATCAACACTTTCGGTTAAAACAACATGTCAGCAATGACATGTAATCAAATTCTATCAAGACAAATTAACCTGGCAAAATTTTGGGTTCTTCTTCAGATGTGTCCTTCTAAAAAGAAACTCTCATCATTTCTTTATGCTTTTGGATGTGTCCTTCCTAAGCATCATCATCATCATCTGGAATTTTGATGGATTCTCCTAACTCTAAGAATTGATCTCCTAGATATCAAGATCATTCAAGATGTGTCCTTCCTGAATCTAATATCGCTCGACATTTGGCAACCTTGACATTAAAACACTTGGAAAACTTTATCTGTCTTTGTGATGGTTATCAAGATATTAGTTCCTTATGTCATAGGAGCTACGACATATCATGATGATCATCCTTGTCTTTTTATGGTCACCCTCCTACTAGCTTCTCAAGGATGTCCTGACTTTAGGATTTAGAGAAGCAACGATGTAGTATGATGATTTTCTTGTCTATTTTTTACTATCATGTGGCTAGTTTCTCAAGGATGTCCTGACATCAAGATTTAGAGAAGCAGCGACGTCTCATGACCAATCTAGTTTTTTCTGGCGGTTGTTCATGAAAAAATGACTAGGGGCAATTATGTTCCTCATATGAGTCATGATCATCCTTGTCTGTGACTATTGATCTATGTGGTTGTTCGACCTTGCACACTATTGATCTACATCATATCATAGTGTTTGTCGACCATCTTGACATTTTCACCCAATGATGATTAAGAGCAACAACTAGGATAGCACTATAGCAAATTTTTGAAGGATTTTTTATTTTTGCACTAACATGCATATCTTTCTTCGCACTAACATCCATCTTCATCTTCTCTTCTCTCGTTCTTTGATGATATCCTATGAAATACAAAAGCAAAGCTGCATACATGATCATACGTGCATTTCATATTCACATTTCACATCTGCATAAATCAAATACCATAATACACATTGCATAAGGCTATCATTTACATCCATCCATGTCACATCATAAAACCATCATTTGCATCAACATATAGGCATCATGAATATTTTTTCATTAACATATACGAATCACATCATCATACATTACACAATGTATACATACATAACCACACCCATAATTTCATTCATAAGCATAAAAAATGACATTCATACATCTCATAGCATCATAAAATCATCACATAGCATCTGGTAAAGCATAGAACACCATAACGCATAGAATCATTTAGGCTGAATCAAAACTACATCACATTTGTATAATCTCAATAATGTAATGTCATAGGATAGAGTCATAGGATATCTCAAAAATGGAGCTCACAGGCTCAAATTTCAATATTTGCAAGTGTCTAATACAAATATCACAATAAAAGTCCTAGGATGTGCCTCTATCTCGTGGAGGTGAATTGTGAGGTGGCTATGACTGAATCATCATGTGAAAGGTGACCTAGATATGAGTGGTGTCTAAAGTCTAACTCTGGGATCCCGAGGGATCAGTAATAGGAGGTTGGCTCTTCTTTGCCTAGTGTCTTGATGATAATGATCTATGCCCATGCTTCGACCTGTGGCTGTGGCTTGATGAATGTCGATGTGAACTGTGTGACCTATGGCCTGATGACTACCTTGATGCAGTGGACCCCCCAGCACTAGTATGACTACTACTATGTGACTTGCTACTGTTGTGAGTCTGGGTGCCACTGCCTATCCTATTGTATGATTGGGACAATATTGGGTCCCATCTCTCTGGTGGAATAGCCTGCTCATAAAGCAACCTGTACCAACCCCTACTCTCAGCCATCCTAGCCAGCTCCCTATCCATATCCCCTATTGACCCTACACATAACTCCGCAAATTCAGTAACCCATCGGTCTAACTCCTATTGTCTAATAATGGCCTGATCTTTCTCCACCATGGTAACCCCCAACTCTGCTACCAAGGCCTTATTCTGAGACAAGGCCACATCTAGTTTACTTTTGGAGATCTATGATCCTCTAGTCAATAGTGGCATCTGCAGGGAAAATCGGTGACCTATCCCCCTCCTCGTCTCCAATGATCATCCACTCTCATAATATTTGGTCAGCCTCATCCTCCCCCTCATCCTCGTCCTCATCCCTCTCCTCCTCCCTCTCCTCTCCTTAGACCTCCTCCACGTCAATGTCAAGAGGATGGTGCTCAAAAAATGGATCCTCCTCTACTGGCATCTCTCCCTCATCTCTCAGTTCCACCTCCTCCATTGGAATATCTCCCTCTGCTCTCACCTTCACCCCCTTTGCTCTACCCTCCACCTCCTCTTCACCCCTGACCACCTCCTTCGCTCCCACCTCTAACTCTTGCCCAACTGGCTATTCCCTCTCCTCACCCTCCTCCCAGATGGGTGATAATGGTGCGCCACCCAATCTCTGCTTGGCTCTCCTGTTCTGCCTCCACCCTCCATCATCCCTCCATCTCTTCACACCCCTCCTATATCCACCATCATCTCCTCCCCCACCACCCCCATCATCTCCCCCACCTCTACCTCCATCTCCCTGACCACCATCTCTCCCTCCTCCCCCCCTGCCATCTTTGTCTCCATCTCTCCCTCCAGCCCCCCTGCTGTCTCTACCACCCCGACCTCTCCTCTATACCCATGGGATAAAAGATCTCCCATCTATGGGAGCCAGACCATCTGGATCTGCCAATGGAATCAACTTATGAACCTGCCACCAAGTGTCAAACTCAGTAGATGTCCCAACATCTGTTGGACCTCCTCTCCATAACAACTACTATGCAACTAGGCTATCTATCTGTTGCTCAGCTAATGCCACTACTATCGACGACCCCCATATGGTCTCCCTAGAGGACCATGCATACTCTGATGTCCCCAATTGTACATCCTACTACTCCCCAAACTGTCATAGTACCCACTGGGGTAGGTACATCTCAATAATCCATTGGCTCTACACTATGTGGCCAATCATGTATCGAAATTGTCTACACAAGGACAAATGGCCATCCTCATCGGGCCACTGGGCACAATCTCTATAAGGCCTCCAGATAAAACTGATAAAAGTTTCAATCTGATGACGCTAGTACCTGGTATCTCCCACATGATTCTAGATAACTAAACCCACATAAAGGTAAACATAGGGCATCCCATCACCCAACTGCTGAATCTACACCGGTGGTCAAAAAATGGGAATGCGCTCCCATGCCCAGATCATAAGTAGTGTGGTCCCACAGCTGATACTTTGTCCCTCATGATAAACTACCTCATGAAGTTGATGATATAACATGGCCAATAGGTAAGGGCCCTAGGCAAAAACTATCCTCTGACCACGCATACAGACTAGTACCTCCCCCCATCCAATTGGAAATTTGTGGCCACGATGATCTGGAATCAATACTCCGACAATCAATGTCATGAGCATGGCATCCCACCATGGAAATTGGTCAGCCATAACATCCCATCCGATCTTGTACCCGTGAATTCCTAGACTACCACCACCGACATCCTCGTATATCTCTGCTAGGGCCGGTCACCCTCGATGCGGATTGTATACCACCCTCTCCCCGTTGATCGGGATGTGAAGAATGCGATAAACATCCTCTAGGGTAACTGTGGCCTCTCATGTAGGAAGCTGAAATGAACAGGTCTTTGAGTTTCACCCCTCACAAAGTGTTGTCAATAAACCCCATTTTTCCTAAATAATGGGCATATAGGTGACATAGTATAACCTCAGTCGCATCAACCGCTATCTCTCCCTATCGCTCAATTGAACTCTAAAGGCATAGGTGGCTAGTCTGAACTCTCGTGTGTATATGGGCACTAATCATCTCTGCACATGCAGAAATAAGGATTAGCACACATGGGTCAACATAATGACACATTATTACTATATGAGAAACCAAACATGCATCTAAAACAAGAGTCTGCACAAAGTCAACGCTGGTCAACCATGGTCAACTGTAATTGCATCACGTTGATTGCAATTGCGTCATGATATGTCACATTTGGCTCAGCATCTCGTAGTTGCGTCGCAATATCGTGAATGTATCATTTCATATAGCAATTGCACGTCCTCACAACGATTGCGTCGTTCTGCAAAATGATTGTTTTATTTCATGGCAATTGCGTTTTTGGACCTGGTAATTGCATTGCAACGTTGCGCTTGCATCGCGAAAGTAAGCATATGTGTTGCATTTCCGCACTTGCGTTGTTTGCCTCTGCAATTGTATAATTTTAACCTTTAACCTCCCTACCCTTTGCACTTGCATCATGATGCAAACAAATGCGTCGAACACAAAAGCATTTGCAACTTACATAACGAAAATTGCGTCGCAACGCATTTGTTTCCCTTCCCAAAACCCTATTAAATGCATGAGAATCAAAAAAATTAAATGTTGGATAGGGTACTTACCGGTGCCTTTGTGCCCTCAGGTCATCAGAATTTCCACATGTGGTAGCCACAGTGGTCTGCCGAGGGAATCACCATCTTCTTCTTGAGCTTTGATCTCTGGAAATTTTAATTAGCAAATGTGAAAATGACACTTGGTTTGGTTTTTTCAACATATTTATAGGTTTAAATTTAGGGTTTGACCTAATAAGTTTGTATTGAAGGCTCTTTTGACTGCCTTTGTCCTACATTTGGACTAGCTAAGCGTCCTCCATTTTCGAGGCTAATCACGCCATTGTTTCTCTGGTCATTAAATTGGTTAATTGGGACACTTTCCAAATTTTTCTAACCTCGGGAAAAAAATCAAAAATTTTACCGAGGGGGCATAGGCACTCTGTACCTTCGCTGGGGCATATTCTGGACTTTTTTAATTTTCCATAATGCGATAAACTGCATTATGAAAAAGAGGGGAAAATGTAGACACATAAAAATGACCTAGGCATGCAAGCACTATTTTACCACTTTTCGTCCTAGCATAATTATGACATTTTAATTATGTTTCTAATTCACTTTCGACTATTAATTAAATAATTCATATCTTTTTATTCTCCATGATTATTAAATTAATAGATCTCATGTATTTATTTAATGTGTCACTAATTATCTAAAGTCTTCTCATAATTAAATAAAGTTCTCAATTTATTTAATTAATCTTTATCAATTATGTCCTCTTGATTATTAAATAAATATATTTTTATTTATTTATTTAATATGTCACTAATTCTCAAATCCTCTTTTAATTAAATAGATTTATTAATTTATTTAATTAATCAATCACCTCTTCTAAATTAAATAATTATTTCTAATTATTTAATTGCCTTATGTGACATTTCCCTCATTTTAAATAAAAAAATTTATTTAAAAATGACTTCACATGGTTAACCGCTTCTTCTTTTAATAAATAATCTTAAATCAATTATTTACTATCTCACTAAATCCATATTTTGAATTAATTTTAATTCAAAATGGAAATATTCTTCTACAAATCAAGTAATTGCTAAAATTACTGATTTTCTAAATCTCATTTTCTTATATTTTGAATTTTACTAATTGTCATCTCACTGTCACGTTCATTCTCCATCCTTGATTTAATTTCTTAAATTAAATCTTGTGCACTCATTTGAGAATTTTACCCTAACCCTAATTGAGAGTTTCCATTTTGAATATTGACCATTGATTCTAGGGCATTCTTCAATCTCTCATCTCATCCATCCATCCAAAATTGCATTGTCTATAAAATGTCAATTTTGTTCTCATTTCGACATCTCTTAATATCTTGGAATTCTTGAATCTTTTATTTGCTTAATCTTAATCTCTTGCATGGTCATTTAATTACTTGCATTTAGAATTTAATTTCTATTGCATAGTTTTTAGTAAATCCTTCAAAACTTTGCTTAGGGCTGGGCTATATAGTAGAGTTTGTTCATCACAATATGAGGGCACACTCATCATCATAGCAAGCTAGAAGGTGCAATGGAAGTTAGCCATGGAGGGGGAAGGACTGGGTGAGATATTTCTTGTTCGATTCTTTACTTTATTTTCCTATGCATTCTATTGTCTTTGTGGGTTTTGAATATGCTAATCTAATCTTGATCCTTGTAGAAAATCCTCAATCACAGTTTAAATACCATGTAGCAGCATAATCTCTACTATCAACATCCCACATCGAGAAAATAATGAATGCACACCAACATAGGGATATGCAAAACCTCCACCCTTTGAGCAGAATTGAACTGTAATTCACGGTTAATGGCCCCAATATGAAATTTATGGCTGGCATTGGCATGAGGGAGAGGGGGTTGAATGGCTTTAACTTCAAAGAAGAACATGTGGACCACCAAACAAAGGTTGTGGGCCTGCACACTATTGATGAGATGTGTCCAATGGCTCAGTCAAGGCGTTATAGATTGTAATCTCCTCTTCTAAACTCCCTTTTGCATTTCGAGCGGCTCTTTAATGTGTGCAGCAATGATTCCACGACCAAGAAGGGTGTGTGGTATAAATAACACATATGCCCCTGCTATGTGGGATTAAGAATTGTGTATGCCTTCAAAGATATTTCAATGTTGAGTAGAGAAAAATGTAGTCGTGGGGAATGAAAGCTTCACGGGCTCTGTATGGCAGATTGCGTGAATGGAAGTTTGTCGCCGCCTATGATAAGTGTGGCCAAAGAATAGAAGGCTGGAAGTGAAAGACCATGACCCAATTATGGGCTATCAACCTTCAAATTGTCACCTTTTCCATCTTAATTTCTCTGCACAATCAACCTCGAGATCTGATTCAAACCAACGAACACCTTTAGAAAGGATTTTTGTGGACTCTTGAATTGAAATGCCACCACTCCAATGTGATAACCCGATTCAATTATTCCTAGCAATTCTGATCTAGGAGATGAAATGACGAGCACAAGTAAACAATGATATTTCACCTTCAAGCCTGCAAATATCTCCACCTAAAGCTTTGATACCATATTAGATTTTAGGAAGATCTAGAAGATAATTATCAAGCACAAATGTTGTCAAAACCCCATGAAAAGATTGATCATTGAGCAATCATAAGTAGGAGAAAACAAGAAGATCCAGATCCACAAGATGTGGAAATCAGGATCAAGATCCACACGAATTAGTGGAAAGGATTGAGATGTGAACTCAACTAGGTTTAGCTAACAAGGACACCTAACTAGGCTTAAGTAAGCCATGAGAGAAAGATGACTCAAGTACACCAACACTTAGAAATAGCTATTGTATACACCTAAAATTGGTCTGGAGAATCTGATTAATTAAATACGAATTATTTGATTAATTATCCTATTTTTCCTCTACTATTGAATAAATAGAATTATTTATTTATATAGTTCACATTCATGTCACATTTAAATTCTTCTAAATATCTCATCTTAATTAAATAAACAAAATTAAATACTTTGTTTGATTTAATTATCATTTTCCTATTTTATTCTATCACATCAATCTTAAATTAATTAAATAAAGATTAAACAATTTATTGATTAATTTCCATTATTCTTATGTTTAATTTAATAAAAAACTTCTATAGTTCGTTTTATTAAATTATTTATCCCTCTTTTGCTAATTTAAATAAATCAAAAATATTTGAATAAAAGCATAAGAAATATTCCTCTATATTTCCTCAAAATCAAATTAGATATCCTATGTCTAATTTATTTCAAAATCATGTCAAAACTAATTGATTGAAACTTCATGGGAATAATTGGAGAGAAATTCCAAATTCTTCTCTCAGTCCTCCTCCATCAATCTTTCCTCTTCTCTTGCCTAGTGTTTTCATGGGTAGAGACAATCTCCAAATTTCTCTCAATCTCCTCCATCTCTCACCATTCAATCTTCTAGATTGAATCCAAGCCTCTCTTTGCCATCCCTATGCATTTCTACAGCCAGGAAATCTATAAATAAAGCTTCATTCAACCAAGAAAGGGATCCAGATTATCTAACTTGTGCACTCTTACTCTGTAGGAATTCATCAAGCATCCGACATCCAACATTCAAGCTTTCACAATCATGGCTGCCTCTTGTAGCTGCATTTCTTAGTTTTCATGTCAATCTATGTCATCTTAGTTACTTTTATCATCTAGTCTTTATCATATTAGCTTCACATCATTGCATCAACATAATTCCATTCTTTAGATTCTCATTTTAATAGTTAAATAGTGTTATTTAAATCTGAGAGCACTTAACTTAATAAATCTTTAAAGATAGGAGACAATGAGACAATATCAATTGGTTATTAGCCTAATCTTTGATGCAATGTTTCATTAAGAAGTGTTTTATTGCTTTATTACCTTATTCACACTTACAGTTTGGCGCCCACCATGGGGCATAACCCCATATTTTTATCAATTTTTCTGAAAAGTGTCATGCAGGTTTTTGACGTATTTTGTTTCAGCACTTCCGTCACAAACTATAGCACTTTCGTCAAAAACTATAGCGCATCTATGGAAAACTATGGCGCTCTGTGCTCTGTTTTGGCGCTTTCATAAAATTTTAGTGCATCTGACACTTCTTTTAGCGCATAGGATGTTTGTTTTAGCGCTTTGACAATTAATCTTAAAATGACCATATCTTTGTCATACAAAGGTCTTTTTCGAAACTTTTGTTTTTTAAATGGGGTAGAATTTCATAAGCTATGCAATGGTGTAGGTATTTCTCACTTTTTGTAGAGTTAAAAATTTTAATTTTACATTTAAAGTCAAATCACATTGTAACTTGGTCTAAGTTTTAGGGTTTTTATGCTTAATCATTCATCTAACCCTTATATCTCCTTTCTTCTTGATCTCATATAACATTTTAAGCATTTATTATAGGTTTTCAGAGAAATATGGAGCATTGAAAAAGAAAAGTGAAAAAAAGGAATTTGATATCCATTGTAATAGTGTTTTCAAACACTCATGGGAAAATAACCCATCATATGTTGTTTTTCATGCATGATTTAGGACCAACTAGCATTACTTTGGGCTTAAAATTAACCATCTACACAAGCTTTTTCAAATTTGGTTAAAAAGAACCAATCCTAGGGTAGCCATTTGGATTAAAAAGAACCAATCCTAGGGTAGCCATTTGGTTTAAAACATATCAATCCTAGGGTAGCCATCACACATTTTCTATATCAATTAAAATTAACATCATGTCTTTTGTGAAGCAAAATCTTCACACAAAATAGCAAACCTATCTTTTGGGTTTTAAAATTAAACATTGATTATTGTGCTTGTGTGGTGAACAGGCTTATGCTCTCCCCTTAACTAGGTGATCAAAATTTTAGAATCATCCTTTGATTTCGTGTAATTCATGCTTTATTAAATCCTTTAGAAGGCCTGGGGTAGTGGGAAAAAGGAATCACCCTACGGGAATGACCAAAGTGGGAATGCCTAAAGCCAAGGATTCCAACCCACTATAATCAAAAACAAGTTGTTGATGAAAGTCCAACTTGATGGAAGTGTGCAAGATAACCATCCCCAAAATATTTGTTCTAAAGATTGGGAGGTCTCTTGAGGGAGTTTATTATTTGTCGCTCTGAACGAAAACCCTATCTATGAAACATAGTGTAGAATCTAGCTGAGTCAGTAACCAGACATTGTAATACCCGCAGTGCAAGGGGAGGGAATAATCT
Organism: Sequoiadendron giganteum; assembly: GCA_007115665.2. NCBI lineage: Eukaryota > Viridiplantae > Streptophyta > Pinopsida > Cupressales > Cupressaceae > Sequoiadendron > Sequoiadendron giganteum. The sequence continues at coordinate 343,066,596 of CM021110.1, forward strand.
TCCCCCAAGACACTCACCATATAATTGCCAAGGACCATTTTCTGAAGGGATCGAGAAATCTAACCTTTAGTATGCTCCTGGAAAAGACAAAAACATGGGCACCCTCTAGGGGGTGACACAACTGTGTGAGTCAACACAATTTTAAGATGTGGGTTGTTGAGTATAACGATGACCTTTTTGACCTTAAGGGTGAGTCTGCTTGAAGTGTATTCTTTATCAAAAACTAGTGAAAATCAAGAAGGATCATGTTTGATTCTTAAACATACACTTGTTGTTTAGACTCTAGGTCTTAAAGAAACAATTTTTTTACAAATGCTTCTTGTGTTTTCAAAACATTAATTCAGATCATATCATTCTGAAAAACACAAAGAAAACAAGAAAACATAGCGCTATTGGAATCCCCTATCAGACAGTTAACATCAAAATTTGGATTTTTATCAGAATATAAACTTTCCTAAATCAAAACAAAGTCTTAAACCTGCATAAATTGGAATTTACAATTGAATTTGTTCAAATCAAACAAAGATCTATCATCCAAAAGTGTCTCAATCAAACACATTTGATTAGTAAGTTAAGTTTCAAGATCAATCATCCTAAATCAAAGAAACGAAACCGTAAAATCAAACTTCTCAAACTTAGTCTAATCAATAGAATCTATCATTCTATTTGACTTGAGTTAATATCCTTGACACTATACCAAACTCAGATCAAAATTTTATTGGAAACAATAATGTTCATATGTCCATTTTAACAAGGTCACGAAGACTAAAAATCCAAAGAACATGAAATTGAAACTGAAACCACCATGGCCAAAATATATGAGGATCAATTGAATGCTCTAGCTCATCAAATGGAAAACCTTCAACAACAAATCTGGGATGTGCAAAGGGAAAGAACCACAAAGAGATATTTTTTGCCAGACATTTGTGCTTATTCCTTTGACAAAAATCTTGACATGACACCCTCTCCACCAACAACTACATCATCCAAGTTCGATGTCTTTGAATTTTTACAAAAGTTCCATAAGCCCAAATCTAAGTCCTCAAACACAAATGATATTGAGAAATCCTATCATGTCATGCATTTATCTCCATCCACAATAATCCAAAATAAACCTCAAGATTCTTTCACTCGAATTAACAATTCCATCCAGTCATCCTCTTCTATCATATCTTCAACATCCAATGGTTCATGTCAATCTCTCAATACAAAGCATGCTAGAATAGACTCCCCTACACATCAAGATCAAAACATTCTTTCCACTCCATCTAATGATATCAAAATTCCACAAATTCTTCCAATCTTTGATCAAGACCCCATTTCTCAAGAATCTTATGATGATCCCCTCCTTTCACTTTTCATCCAAAATAATTCCCTTCCATCTCAAGAGACAAGTATCCTTCCAGGTTCTTCTTCCATATCATCTCATCAATACATATCATCTCATGATTCGATTGCATCACAAGAGCATGATAGTTCTTCCATCCTATCTAATGATGTCTTACTGACCGATGATCAAGACATGCTTTCTACAAATTCTCATGATTCCCTTCCTCATCAAGGTCAAGATATGCTTCCATTCAAAGATACCCTTTCATCCCATGAATATGTTTATCCTTCTCATGATCAAGATATGCCTTTCATACAACTTCATAATTATTTTCTAAGTCAAGATCAAAACACCCCATCATCCCCATGTCAAGAGCCTATCACACCTATTCAAGCTATCCATGAACCCCACACCTATAAATTGGGATCCTCCACCTTTATCCATTCTGGTTTACTTCCAACACCTATCCTCTCATCCATATCATATCCTCCCCAAAATGGACTTGCATCTTGTTTCACAAAAAATACATATCCCATTCGTAAACAAATGTGTCAAAGTATGAATTAAAAAGGAAAAGGATTAGGCCTTCATGAAAAAGGTATCCTAGAACCCCTTTCTATTCAAAGAAACCCATATCACCACAACCTTGGTTATACACCTAAGTTTCCTAGTCCACCAAACCTACCATCTATCTTAGGTCCACATCCTAATCCTCCAAACATACCATCTATCCTAGGTCCTCATCCTAATCCTCCAAACATACCCTCCATCCTAGGTCCTCATCCTAGTCCATCAAACCTTCCCTCTATCCCAGGTCAATATCCTATTTCTCAAGAACAACAAAGGCACACATCCTTTATGCCATTTCAAAATTCTACCCACATTAACTCCTCCATAATACCTCCATATCATTCATCTCAATCCACCCCTCCCATTGCTCTTGGAATAAATTTGAGTGCCAAATATCAAAATCCACATGTATCAAAGGATCAACATGTCTCCTCAAAGAGACATGCAAAAATAAAAGAAAAATTGATCCAAAATCAAAAGAAAAATCTAAAAGGCTGCAAAGGCCCATCAAAGAAAAAATCTCAAAAACCACAAAGTTCCATAAATGAAAAAGAAAATTTCAAAAGGCCACAAAGGCCCATCAAAGCAAAAAGGAAATTTTCAAAGACCACAAAGGTCCATAAATCAAAAAGAAAAATGTGAAAGGCCACAAAGGCTAACCAAAAAAAATCAAAGTCAAAAATCATGTGGATTCCTAAAAGTCTCATAGAAGAAATGAAATATAAATTGGAATCCAAATTTGCTAATCCAAAAGCTCCCTCCAATTTTCCATCTAATAACCTATCACCTTCCAAATCTATATTTCCGCCATCAGTCCACCACCCTTCAAGGTGTGTGCCAATGTTGATCTTTCCATACTTTCCATCTATCCATCAACAAGCCTTCCAACCTCCTATCCATTATCCAACATTCATCCCCAATCATTCTCCTTTAATCCAAACCTTTGCATAAATCCTTAGATTCTTCCATCATATCATTAATTTTCCAACATTTAGGAGTCTAATTCCCATTGCCATGGTTTATTAGAGGGATATTTGGTTGTGAAACTTGATGCTTAGGTCCTTCCTCCATTTCCCTATCATCCATATCCTATCTTCCATATTCCTCTTGCACTCTACACTTTGGGACAAGTTTCATCCATCTTATCATTCATGGTCATTATCCTTTCTATACTCATTCCTGAAATTTCCACCTTTGACCTTGACAATGTTAAGGATCTTCTTGAACAACATATATCTTATCCTATATGCTTTATCCATATCTTCCATACCATTGTGAACCCCTAAACCTGAAAATGCACAAAGATGACAAACATTGTTAGTGTTAGATCAAAATGCATGCAAAGAGTGAAGGATTCCCCATGAAATCCACCCATTCAAACTAAAATTAGGAAAATAACAAAACTTAAATAATGTGAAAATAAATCCTAATCTAGCCAATAGAATGATGATCTTATGGGGGAATTGGTGCCAATGATGTGTTGCAATTGGCCCTTTCCCAATTCCTATGTTGCAAATGTGAATTCATTGAAGAAATGGTCAAATCTCCAAAGAGATTTGAGCATAACCTTGGTGCAAATGTAAAAATGTGAGGAATGTATGGATGAAATGAGCAAAATTAGTTCTCAATTGTAGAGAGTAACTTTGCATATGAATTGTGGATGATGATTGAGAGGAGAGGTCTCCAATTTATAGACTTCTATTTGGAAGAAGTAAGAAAGATTAAGCAATGTGGGACAAAAGAGAATCCAATGGAATTGTGCCACTTGTCCAGATATGATTGGATGAGGAATGAACACATTTTGGCCAAAGTGCCAATTAATGAAATTAGGTGGCATTTCAAATTTGAGAAATGACATGTTGAAGAGGGAAAGGGAATGAAGTTAATGTCACTTGGTTCAAGGTCAAGGAAATGTAAGAGGCATTGAATGCCTTGTTGGAAGGACCAAGTCCACTTGGCCTTTTTGAATTCAAATGAGGGAATATTCCCTTTTGATGCTTTGTGAGGAAAAATAGAAGAATTAATAAATCAAAGTATTTGATTTATTGTGCAACTTGCATTCTCTAGAGAATTTTAGTGAGAGGGATTAAGTTAATCATGGATTTGATTAATCTAATGAAGAATTAGGTGATGCGACAATTTAGACTTAGATTTATGAATTGATTTAAGTCAAGAATTGAGAATAGATGATTTATTAAATAAATGATTTGATTTATTTAATCAAGAAGGAATATGTTAGATTAAATCAAATAAGGTTTAATTTATTTAATTTAATAGGAGGACTTTAGAAATTTTAATTAAATAAAATGATTTATTTAATTAAATAGGGATGCAATGGTTTATTAAATTAATTGATTAATTTAATCGTTGAAAGGGGTAGACTTAATCCAATAAATACTGATTTATTAAATTAAGGGATAGAAAGTGATGAAATGCTAAGAATGTGATTTAAGAGGAAACATTGTTAGTAATCAGGATCAGGTGTGCCAAAATGAACTTGTACAATTTTCCATGTCTACATTTTGCCCCTCTTTGAAGCAATGTACTTGTTGCATTGATTCAAAGAATAAACTGCTGTGATCAAAGGTACGGGATTTGAATTTTTTTTTTTTGTTAGATGCCCCACTGCTACCTCAGTGGAAGGATATTGCTGGCTATTGCCCCCTTGAGAGATCGGACGAAAATTTTGAATTTTTGGATGATCTTGCGAAAAAGATGACAAGGTGCCCGACAGGCCAGGAATGCTCTAGAATGCTAGAAAAATGCACTAAAATGCCAGAAGGGACACAAAATGACTCTCGGTTGGATGAAAACAGGTTCGAGGGACCAAAACTCTAGCTGGAAGGTCAAATTAGGTCCAAAAAACCCTAATTTTTAGGCTTAAATAGACCTCGAGGGGTCATTTTCAATTCATTTGCAATCTTAAGCTTTAGAAAATTTCACATTTGAGCTTTGAGTCTACCTCAAAATGGCACAACGATAGCTTCCCAGGCACGTGTCAGAGAGGGTTCAGATGCACCAGTGGCCAGTCGGCACAGAACTTGTGGTATGTACCCCTATCCAACTTTTAAATTTATCATTTTATGTGCATTTATTAGGGTTTGAGTCTTGCACAAAGTGCGCAATGCCATATGGTACCGTGAAAAGTGCATTATCGCAACCGCACAGTCCCCTATTGCACCGCATATGTGAAGTGCACTACGTGGGCCACTTTGCGATTTAGCATTTAGTTCATCCAAAGTCCACTGGATGTCCTTACTCCATTGCACGACATAGTTAGGAATTTAGGATTTTCGTTAAGGAGGACCACATATGAAAAGTGTGCCATGCGGGCCACTTTGTGACCGCCAAAATGGCAAACTACGTCGCGGTAGTGTAGTTTGGAATTTTCCAAACTGCACCACACCTGCAAACAACGCCACATTTGCTAGTTAAGGGCAAATTGTAACTTTGAAATGCAATGAAACCTTTTTTTTTTTACGCGACAACCTTCCCTGTGCGGGAGGAACCTGGTGTACTTTACTCACAGGAGCATCGATGGCTGGTGCTTAGTAGATTAGGGGCTATGCTCGAGTTGGTTCAGGAGCACCTTGGTGCCATCAGTCTTTGGTATGTTGCATACGTCCCTCCTAGTCGGGGTCACCTAGGCATGCTTATGGCTTTGGCGGAGTGATGGTATAGTGAGACCTCCTCTTTCCATCTTCCTACTGGCGAGGCCACTATCACTCTCGAGGATGTATGGCGCATCCTCTGATTGCCTATCCATGGGACTCGAGTCATCTATGATCTAGATGCTAGCGGAGAGGCCTGTTATGGGGTTATGCAGATGGATGTGATTGAGTTTTGCAATGGTCAGATTGACCTATAGATATATCCCGACTGCGTGCACACGTACAAGTTGATTATTGCTGCTATTATCTTAGGCCTTGTAGTACCTGATCAGCGGGGCTGATACTTCAATCCAGGATGGGGGCTGGCATGGGATCAAATGGTTCACTAGAGGGAGTGCTTTTCTTGGGGACCATTGTTACTAGCATCCCTCTACAGAGATCTTCATGAGTTTGCGTACTTGGACAACAGGTCTATCGGGGCTGGAGGTACCTTACTACATGTCTGGGCACGGGAGAGGATCCCAGTGCTTCACCCGGATATCACACTAGTTCTCCTAGAGACAGATGATCCCCTTGTTTGGTGGTATGATGGGGCAGTGATGCACTTTTCTTTTATCGGCAAAAGTGGTATTCCGCATTGGTGGCGATTTCTCGATGATATGAGAGAGTTCGTTTGGAGACCATGGATGGGTGTTGGTCCATGGCGAGATGATGATCAAAAACTCTACTTTTCCCGATAGGACAGATTGATGCAAGGGCGAGAGCATACCATGGTTGAGAGGTATCTTATGGACAGGGTTGCTTGTCAGTTTGGGGAGGTACAAGACAGGCCTGATGACCAGTATGTGGCCATCTTTGCATGTATGACCAGAGAGACAGCATGGGGCTAGCCCATTTTGGTAGTCGAGGCAGTGTCCTTTTTTAGGCAGTTAGTGGATTGACCATGGCCATATGATCAGGGCCCGGCATATGTGGGGGTCACTCTAGCTTATAGGGCATGGTTCAGACCTCCACTCAAATTGATAGTTCTAGGCGTAGTTGTTCCATGACGTAGACGCAGGGGTCAGGTAGCTGGCAGAGGCTGGGGTAGAGGATGAGGTGGGCCACCTCCTCATCAGAAACCTCCCAGAGATGGGGCACAATAGTCACTTGTCCGAGTAGGGGATTAGGATGGTCAACCGAGGGTAGATCCTCAATAGCAGCTAGTAGGAAAAACGACAGGGCAGCCAGCGGGACAGCCAGCAAGACAGCCCGATCACAGAGATGTGCTGATTCAACAGCTACAGGGGTACGTACAGGCTCTGACTATAGAGAGAGACCATGCATGATCCGAGAAGGATTAGGAGATAGGCCGGTGACAACAATTAGAGAGTGCAGCGTCCTCATCCAGGGCCCGATCAATTGATATTTGAGATTACAAAGAGGCCGAGTACTATCGGCACCATTATTGACAGGTAGTACCATCAGACCGTAGAGTGCCAGACTTTTCCCAGCAAACTGGGAGGCGACCAGCAGAGGCACATGGTGAGAGATAGGATGGGGAGGGCAGCAGTTAGCAGGGCTCACCTCCCCTTTGATCACATGATAGTTTGCTTCATTTTTGATATATGGGCTGCAGTATTTTGGCCTTATTATATTATGTATTTGATGGACACCTGATCTGATTTGTATTGTAATAGTATTTTTTTTTGATGATATATACAAGATGATTCACCTTTTTATGATATATATGGTGCACATGTATGATATGCAAATGTATAATGCTTATGAGATGTTATGAGATGTTTCTATTCTTATGCTTATGTGGTGTGATGTATGCAATGGATGCATTTCTTTTTGTATATTTTATGTGATTTAATGATGTAATGCATATTAATGATGGTAATGGATGCAAATGGTAATGGTTGCAAATGATAATGGACACAAATGATTATGTATGATGCAATGATGTGCTTAAGATGTTTAGAATAACAAATTTATATTATTCCTCATAGCTTATGATAATGATATGATGTCATGTGCTTTAATGCTAATGATTGTGTGGATGTAGGGTGTATGCATTGGCAATGTTCTGATTACTATTATGATACCATGTTAATGTGGAAATAAGGTAGAGGAAATGCAAAATTAATGAATTAGTTAGGATGGAGATGGTGATTTGTATTGCTAGGAATTGAGATTTTCAAAGGGTCAATTGCGTTATGTTTGATAACACACATAGGAATGATGCATCAAGGTATAAAGGACCAGGATGGCATTTGTACTTAGTGTGATGGACCTTGTCTTGACAATCAGATAGGAGTATTCTTGTTCTCACTTAACATACATACTTCATTCAGGATGCAATTCAAATATTCTAAACATCTCGGACCAAAACACAGAAAAGCAAGCTTTCCTATGTGGTCAACAAGATACCTAAAATATCCTCCCTACAAACCAAACAAGATATACATGACTAATTTATTTTACAAGCGTATCCCACAAGCACAACAGATAAAAAAGATAATGATCGTTGCCCCATTTCTTTCTCTCCAAACCTATTTTGTTTAGGCATCATCGAGAGGCCCTTGAAATGAGTGCAAACTAAGATAAGTCTAAACAAGACCAAGATAAAACAAATAAACAAGCTAATGTTCTTCATACCGCTAGCTAAGACTAACTACTATGGGGTAACTGATGCTTATGTCCATCACAGGAAAGGTTCATCCTAGGACATGTAGTGATCAGGGTTTTGATGGGACTGATTGGGTGATAAGCTATTGATACTCCAAGTTGATCAACTTGCTTGCTTACAGATCTAGACTTCCAAGACTTTGATGATTAGAGTGTTCACTTTAGAACCTGCTAAACTTGTTTCTGAATGACTCACCAAAGGGTGAAGGTGAAGATTGACTTTATTAGGAATGATGACCATCACAGGTGAAAGCGAGATGAAATGGATGCACTATTTTGGTTTTTTTAGATATTTTGAGGCTGTTTTTGGTATTTTGAGATGTTTTACAAATGTTTTTGGTATTTTCAAGATTTATGACAAACAAACTAACTTAAAGACCTATCCTAGGGGTCTCAAGATCTAATCCATAGATTAACCTTGCCTACGTTATACACACAGAGACCACGTAGTTTGACTGATGACAAACTTGACTTAATGAAAAGATAGATGGGCAAACGGATTGCCATTGTGACAGATGCCTAAGGACTGACCTAAATGTAAAAATAGATGGGCAAACGGATTGCCATTGTGACAAACACCTAAGGACTGGCCCTAACTATCTTGAGGGATGATCAAAGATCAACCTTGCCTACATTCAAGCTCAAAGACGACGGAGTTTGACAAGGTGAAAGACTGACAAGACTAAATAATGATTTTTTTTTGAAGATTTTCTGATATTTTGACATGTATTTTGATTTTTGATGATTTGGATGTTTTTGGATTTTTTGATAAATTTGAAGAAGATCACGAGAATATACACGAATCCAATCCAATGCTGACATAGGCACATGCACCCAGTGTGGTGTGATAGACTACTTTGATGAAGGTAGGACAAACTGACCTTAAGAATGCCAAGCAGTACTATGGTGGAACGTGATATGGACACCAGCTCAGGCTATAGTATGGATGCAAGTGGATGGGTGGATGGATGATTTATTGAGATGCGATGGAACGAGTGAGTCATGTAGATCCTGGTAGATGGGGGGTGCTTTATTTACACTTGGTGCTTGTTTGCCAGGTTTTCACCAAGGTACTTGTCCAAAGCACTTTTCACTAGAGGACGAATTTTTCTTTTTACTATTTTCAATCATTTTTCTGATTTTTTAGGATTTTTCCATTTTTTTAGATTTTTTGTTGTTGCCAAGATGCCTGTTTGCCAGGTTTTCATCAAGGTAACTATTTTTTCAGGACTTTTTTTGATTGTTTTTGTATTTTCTATTTCTATACCTTGCAAATTTAGGCATAAAACTTTTTGAGGTGCGAACTATTCATGGACTCCTGCAAAGGTTCACCTTCTGGTGTCGATAACTGATATGACCCCAACTTGTAACTTGTGGTGATGATGAAGGGTCCTAGCTAGTTGGGCTCAAACTTTCCTTTTGTATTTGAGTTTGCAACATTCTTTTGGTTTTCTTTCAACACAAGGTCACCAACTTGAAAAGTGCGTTGCCTGATCTTCTTGTTGTAGCTCTGTTTCAGGTGGTTCTGGTACACCTGTAGATGATTCAAAGCATCCATGCACCATTCATCTAGTAATTCTAGCTCATTCAGTCTTGTAACCCTGTATTCCTCATCTATGATGAGGTTTTGCAGTGATATCCTCAGTGACAGGATCTCGACCTCAATAGGGAGGATGGCTTATGTTTCGTAGACTAGGGAGAATGGGGTGGCACCTGTTGGCGTGCGGATGCTGGTGTGGTAGGCCCATAAGGTAGGATTTAGCTATAGATGCTAGTCATGACCAGAGTCATTGACTATTTTCTTAAGGATTTTCAGAATGGTTTTATTTGTAGCTTCTACTTGGCCATCGCCTTGTGGAAGTATGGGGTGGATTAACAGTGTTGAATTTTGAATTTTTCACATAAATCGCGGACATCCTGATTCTTGAAGGGTGTCCCATTATCAAAGATAATGGATCGAGGAACATCGTACTAGCAAATGAGGTAGTTTAGGATGAACTTGGATATTTGTTTTCCCGTGATGTAGGTCATGGGAATTGCTTTGACCCACTTTGTGAAATATTCAGTGGTAGTGATTATGAACTTGTGGCCATTGGATGACGTGGGTGAAATTTTACCAATGAGATCAAGCCCCCATTGTGAAAAGGGCCAAGGTGTAATGATGGGGTGCAGTTCTTGAGCTGGTGCATGAATGAGGTTTCCATGCTGTTGGCACTGTAGACACTTTCTGACAAAGTTATGTGCCTCTCTCTCCATTTTTAGCCAGTAGTACCCGGTTCTTAGCAACTTCTTAGCCAAGGTCATACCACTCAAGTGCAACCCGTACATGCCATTGTGTACCTCAGTTAGAGCAGTCAAGGCCTCCTCATGTTTTAAATAGCGTAGCAAAGTTCCATCAATACTTCTACGGAAGAGGGTCTCTCCTAGGATGATGAATAGTGAAGACCGTTTGACAAAGGTTCACTTTAGGTTTAGGGTGATGTCAGTGGGGAGGATTCCTAAGCTTAGGTAGGTGTATATGTCCTGATACCAAAGATCACCAGGACCAATGAGTTCACATGCATATTCTGACTTTGGTACCTCGAAGGCGGGTACGAGAAGCTGCTCTACCAGGAATTCATGGTTCAAGACATTGCGAGGAATGTCTAGCAAGGATCCAATAGTTCCCATTGCATCGGCTGCTCTGTTGTTTGTCCTTGGTATCTGCTCAAAGGTGATGTCGATGAATGATTCCTTGAGGCTTTCTACCACCTTTTTGTATGGTGCGAGCTTATCATCCTTAGTTTGGTATTCATCGTTGACTTGGTTGATGATAAGTTGTGAATCCCCATAGACCTTTAATGCCATGATTCACCACTGTGCTACAATCTTGAGACCTATAATTAAAGCCTCGTATTCTACAATATTGTTGGTACAAGGGAATGTCAATTTATATGATCTAGGTATACAGTCTCCTTGCAGGGTGATGAAGAACACATCGGCTCCTGATCTATGTTGCATGTGGGAGCCATCGAAGTACAATTTCCAGTGGTCAGCTGTACCAAGGTTAAAAAGGGACTCATCTAGGAATTCTAATATGAGTGGGTTGTCTGTGTAAAGGGGAGCTTTTGCTAGTTGGTCCATAATGACTTTGTTGGTTTTTAAAATCCACATGGAAATTGCAAGTCTCTAAGAGGTAGCCAACCCCTATCAAGGATGACTACAATAACCAGTGGCCAACTAACAAGAGTCAGTAGTGGACTGAACTCTCCTACACTTTTGGCTGTATAGGACCAAGGTGGGTAAACCTAAATGTGTTCATGAGAATACCTCATGACTAGTCAGAACACTTCTTGCATACAGATCACAATTCCTACATACTCAGAGGGATAGTCATCATTTCACAACATGGCAAACCGGAGAATGATTACCAGTGCCGAAGAGCAACGGAATTCACCCACTTACAATACGAAAATACCTCCCGAAGGAAGATAGGGTTTTAACTAGTGTTTATGTTCAGTATTTGGATTACCATGCTTAGAGCTTGAAGTATTAAACCAAAAATAATGCTACAAACATTGTTCAGTTCCTCATCCATTGGGCAACAGAGTCATATAGAATAAAATCCTGATACTATGAACTTATCTTCATATAGCATTACTATCATGAGATATTTCAATACACTAAAATAGTACTTCTTCAAGAATCCTGAGCATATATAACCATGAACATGTAATTGGTTTTTCAAGCATTTGATTAACTTGTTGAGTTAAAAAAAGAAAACTAACTATACTTTCAATTAATTATTGAAACTAAATAGAGGAACCCTTGATAACTCCATTCACAATCCATGGCACACACACAGGAGAGTAAACCATCTTAATTTTATAAATTTATTTTGATATCAATAATTAAAAAAAAAAAAAAGCATATCATACTTAATTTGAATACAAAATTCCCCTCGGGATGATCATCAGAACAAAATGTTCATAACATTTTTACCATAAAACTGACTGTACAAACTTTTAAGCTTCGGACCCAAAAATTCCTGACCCTTTACAATGAGCCATGAAATCTCCTTTATACCACGAGAGAGGAACAAGCATTAGGCCTCATTGTCAATAAAAAATTGAATTTCAATACCAAAATGAAATTCAAATCCACATTCCTCATGATTTGATTACATCATGCATGATCGGAGGAATCAAAAAATGGTTACAATAACCAATTGGCGAACAAAAATTCATGCAGAGCATGCACACATCCACGTCCATAGGAGAAAAAAGTAGGAGCAAACACGTCCAACAAATCCCCAACCCGTCACCATCAAGAGAACACATAGCCCCGGTACATGCGACTGCTTCGAGTGCATGCCTGAGACAGCGATGACAACACCTCCTCTTTACCAACCTTGCGAGCACATCCCCAAACAAATGGATCCAGAGTGCTTGCAGATACTGGCTCAATTGCCAGAAGCTCCTCGTCCACTCCTATAAGCTCCACTAGGGAGGCCAAGTAGCACTGATACTCAGAATCAATCGTAGATTCATCAAAATCCGAGATGATTATCGGGGACAAACAATGCACTGGCCTCTTCCCAGTGTTTCTCATAATAGCCTTGTGAGCCACGAGAGAATCAAACTTCTTCATGACTGGCGAAGCCAGCCTCACACTCCTTCTCTTAACTGATTTATTCATGATAGAAACAAAGCTTAACAAAAAATAGAAGAAGAAACCTTACTGCATACAGACACAAGAGGATGCAATGCTGATCACATACAACTCAGTCAACATTTAAAGAGTAGGCGAGTATGCGGGGTACAATTACTTGAAGGCAATTCAAGCACTCACACAATTAGTGATCCAGATAACCATGAATACCCTCAGTAGGATGGCACTGTTCACACCCAGGAAGAAATTAGGTGGAGATCCTCTGGGGAAGGAAAACCCATGTCATTAATGACACGAGCAACAACTAAGCAATACATGCCATGTAGAAAACACACACACCCCTTCCTTGCAATTGAACCGCCGATTCGGGAGACATTCTCAAAAACAGAGGGTTGAGATCAAGTCACTAGACGTTGACAATCCATCTCGACACCTTCAGAAAACATATCCAATCAAAACCCTCAAAAGTAGTAGATCTGAACCACACAATGGGACCCATATAGTTCCATTGGCAAGAAAAGAAAAGCCACGTGTCGTTCCCTCATAGACCTCGCAACACCCTCCCGAACATTTACTCCACTCTTGCGAGGTGTGCAAGAAAGCATAATTAACCCATCATTAATGGCTATTACCAGTGAAAAGATGGCTCCATGTCACATCCAACACCTCAGGAAGAAAACCCATTCATCATTTCACGCCAGATGGCGACATCTTGTGAGCCTCGCACCACTCTGGTGACATCAGCAAGAAATCTTGTGAGGTCAGCGAGAAGTGGTCAAGATCCAATCCTGCGATTGGACGGTTCAATTGACCTTAGACAGAACATCCAAGTGGGGCCCGCTTTGAAATTCCCGGTGGTGTAGAACATAAGCCATTATGCCAAAAATATCACTGAATCAAGTGAAATGGGGTCGATAAAGCACGACTAGAGAGGGATAAAACCTCACTTAAATGACCAGTTCTCCACGGCAGCAGGTCACCATTAAAACATAACAAGAGGGTTTCAAACAGTCAATAATCAAGGTTACCATGAGTAACTTTGAAACCCTAAAACCTAGCTTAAAATTTCTCAAAAATTGAAGTCCCATCAGTGGCTCCGACTGGGGATGTACACCCCATGTGGGCATAGCAACAATCCAGAATCTTTGGTTTCACAGACCAGATTACTAAATTGCACGAGCCCCTTAACAGAGATATTGCCTTGTTCTGCCAACTGGACTTGTGTATACAAACATGATAGCCCCAGGCTACCAAACAAGAGAAATCAAGGCTTACCTCTATCAAAAACAAAACCTTCCATTTCTTGACAGAAAAAGAACTTGCAACATTCCCCATTTGATGTTTTGAAGTGCATGGGATAACCAATACCTTTGTGACTACAATGGAAGCTTTCCCCACTCTACCCCTGTATTGATTTAATCAATGCTTTGCCCCACCAATTTAAAAGCAATATATGACCATGATAATATTTTACCTTATCCTACTCCTAGTCATATTTTGTAAGGTGCTGACTCACATGTTCCAGGAAATGAAAACTCTCATAAGTTACCTGGTTTGCAACATCATCCATTTTGTTATCCTCATTTTTCATATTAAACTGAAAGTTATCATACAGAACAGTATGCAAACTATCCTTATTTCCATTAGCCAACCAAGACGATACATAGCCCAAGGAAGTTTTCTCCTAGCACATCCTTTCTTGTACCTCTTCATTCATCTTTATATAAAAACCCTCAGAGATAAGTTTAAAAACATCAACTTCACTTTGATAAGAAAAGATAGAGTAATACATACTAGCTTTATTGTACTTAGTACTCTCTATTGAATATGTTGATCTATAAGTGAATAATCCAGCATAATCTAAAAACCCCCCACTAACTACATCATTGCTAGAGGGCAATAACACCTCCATTTCCACTTTACATAGGTAGTCAGGGAAAACCATAGCACCTGTGTATTCACCACAATAATGGCTATCTTCGATTGTATTCTTCTGATCACAGACACCAATATCCTTAGATTGTTTGCTATTTATTTAACTCCCCTATTCCAATGCTAACATATCTGAGGTACACTCCAGATATACATCATTTGAAAAAAAATTCTTCACTTGGGAACAAACATGGGGCTCTTCATCTTCACACAGCTCTAGTAAAAATAATAGTTCTGCTACATTCTCCGCACTACAATCACTACCCCTAAAATCATAATCACTAGCTTGCAACAGAATCTCAGTAATAGTAGAATCATAATTAGGATTAGGAAACACAATAGGTGTCTCACATAATCCTACATCATTTTTCCCTTCAATTTCGTCATTATTTATGCAAATATCCTGTAATGAATGAGCAATACCTTTATTTTGTGTAGATGCATTCCTGGCTAACTCTTCAATCTCTATCCATTGAATCACCTGAGCCAAATTAGCAGGTTTCAATTCCTCTGGTAAGGAACTCAGTCCTGATTCATATAGTTCACAAAAAAAATCAATGCATTCATAATCATTAGGTCTTTGCTCTATGGGAATTTGTATTAAGATTTCCGAAAATCTAAAAAAAAAACTCATATGATGATTCCTCTTCTTGCCTTCTCATGTCATACAGTTCTGATACACAAAAAACCTTATCCTCTTCACTCAAATTGGACCGGGCTTCAACTTGGATCTCATTATCATCAAACTGCATTTCTGGACTTATAACAATTCTAGCGAGAATTTTATCATCAAATTTTTGAATAGCTGGATCAGTTATTATATTAGTATTTAAGCAAGGGTAATCAATTCCTGCAGTCAAATATCTCTTCATCATTGAATATTTCATGTTCTTTTCAATTTCCATAGCTAGCTGGTATGCTTGAGGCAGAGTAGTAGGTTCTTTATCCCTTAATAAAAAGCTCATACTCTTATTGAAAGCACCTAGATATACAACCAAGCTTTCAACTTCATTTGGTCTTATTTCTTTAGGGATCTCCCTTAATGCTCTTGAAAACCTGAGATTAAAATGCAGAACTAATTCTCCCTCTTGTATGTGAATTCCCATAAATCCTTTCCTCACTATGTTGGGATTGACTCTTTCACCGAATTGTTCCATATCACCAACTGATTCCATGAGTTAATAGAAAAGGCAGGCAAATAGGAAAACTAGTCTCTAGCATCACCTTTTAGGGTTTGCACAAATAATTTCATGACAACATCCTCATGATCAATTTCATAATCACCCAATACATCTACAAAATGTTGTAAATGTTTTGAAGCTCATTCTACAACTTGCACTGAATATTGAGGTAAATACTTCCTAATTTTCCTGGGAATTAAATTAGGATAATTAATGATATCACTAAACATAAAAGGCATGTACCTTTGGGTTACAAAACTCCCAAAAGGGCTTAATACAATATGTTCTTCTGGCATATTTATGTTTAACCTTACACATGGTAGACTATTCAATTAGCATATAGCTATCAGGCACATCACTTGTATGATATCTAATACATCTGCATATCCATTCGTTCCAGTATAAATCATAGCTATTTGTTTAACAAAAGTATTCCTTATTTTCCAAGATTTTATGCAATACAAATGTGTTTCAGAAATCATTTTACATATTGTATTACTAGAGGTGTGGTAAAAAAAATCCTTGTTCCCTTGTATATGCTTAACATATAAATTTGGAACCATTTTTATCTTTACACAAAACACCCATCATCATTAAAAGTAGTGAATTTTTTTAGTTGTGGTAAAATACCTGGTAGTTGTTAGCAACATGTATCAGCCTCTTATCTAAACTGTAAACAACAAAAATCTAGAACCATTCCTTCATTTATTCACTGGTTCTTCAGTCAGAGTCGCCACCTCCTTTCAGAGGACAATATTTCAAAGAACTTTGAGAGCCTGCTTTCTAGATTCTATCAAATTATGGGTTTCAGTACCCCTTACAGAGTCGCACCATACCACCAGTAGTATTTCTTAGAATCATAACCCATTACCATCAAAATTTATTAATTATCTTTACTTTCAACAACAAGTTTTGGATAAGCACCTCCCATCCCTATGGTTCCTTTGTCTTCTTTCTCTCTCTTTTTCTTTAAATTTCTCAGAAGTTCTCCCCAAATAAAACCATCCTTCAATGAATAACTCTAGAAATCCTAAATCCGTTGCCTATAGGACACCATAGACCATAAGATTATTAGGATTACATTTGAACTACCTCCTTTCATTTAATTTGAAACATTCACTGTCTAAATTTAGAACAACATATCTTGTAATATGACTCTATATCAGCACTGTCTGCAACCAAAACTTACTGCATTTTTCCCCAGTAGAGTCGCCATTCTGTTGGTTTTTAAAATCCACATGGAAATTGCAAGTCTCTAAGAGGTAGCCAACCCCTATCAAGGATGACTACAATAACCAGTGGCCAACTAACAAGAGTCAATAGTGGACTGAACTCTCCTACACTTTTGGCTCTGTAGGACCAAGGTGGGTAAACCTAAATGTGTTCATGAGAATGCCTCATGACTGGTAAGAACACTTCCTGCATACAGATCACAATTCCTACATACTTAGAGGGATAGTCATCATTTCACAGCATGGTAGACCGGAGAATGATTACCAGTGCCGAAGAGCAACGAAATTGATCCACTTACAATATGAAAATACCTCCCAAAGGAAGACAAGGTTTTAACAAGTGTTTATGTTCAGTATTTGGATTGCCATGCTTAGAGCTTATAGTCTTAAACCAAAAATAATGCTACAAACATTGTTCAGTGCCTCATCCATTGGGCAATAGAGTCATACAGAACAAAATCCTGATACTATGAACTATCTTCATATAACATTACTATGATGAGATATTTCAATACACTAAAATAGTACTTCTTCAAGAATCTTGAGCATATACAACCATGAACATGTAACTAGTTTTTCAAGCATTTGATTAACTTCTTGAGTTAAAGCAAGAAAACTAACTATACTTTCAATTAATTATTGAAACTGAACAGAGGAAACCTTGATAACTCCATTCACAATCCATGGCACACACACAGGAGAGTAAACCATCTTAATTTTATAGATTTATTTCGATATCAGTAATTTAATAAAAAAAAAGCGTATCATACTTAATTTGAATACAAAATTCCCCTTGGGATGATCATCAGAATAAAATGTTCATAACATTTTTACCATAAAAATGACTGTACAAAATTTTAAGCTTTGGACCCAAAAATTCCTGACCCTTTACAATGAGCGATGAAATCTCCTTTATACCATAGGAGAACAACAAGCATTAGGCCTCATTGTCGATACAAAATTCAAATCCACATTCCTCATGATTTGATTACATCGTGCATGATCAGAGGAATCAAAAAATGGTTACATTAACCAGTCTGCTAACAAAAATTCATGTAGAGCATGCGCACATCCATGTCCAACAAATCCCCAACCAGTCACCATCAGGAGAACATACGGCCCCGGTACATGCGACCGCTTCGAGTGTGTGCTTGAGACAATGATGGCACCACCTCCTCTTTACCAACCTTGCGAGAATAACCCTGTACAATTGGATCTGAAGCCCTTGCAGATACTAGCTCAATTGCCAGAACCTCCTCGTCCACTCCCATAAGCTCTGCCAGGGAGGCCAAGTAGCACTGATAATTAGAATCAGTCTCAGATTCATTAGAATCCAAGATGATTATCGAGGAAAAACAATGCACTGGCCTCTTCCTAGTGTTTCCCATAATAGCCTTGTGAGCCATGGGAGAATCAGACTTCTTCATGACTGGTGAAGCCAGCCTCACACTCCTTCTCTTAACTGATTTATTCATGATGGAAATAGAGCTCAGCAACAAACAAAAGAAGAAATCTTACTGCATACAGACACAAGAGGATGCAATGCTGATCACATACAACTCAGTCAACATTTAAAGAGTAGGCTAGTATGCAGGGTACAATTACTTGAAGGCAATTCAAGCACTCACACAATTAGTGATCCAGATAACCATGAATACCCTTAGTAGGATGGCACTATTCGTGCATAGGAAGAAATCAGGTGGAGATCCTCTGGGGAAGGAAAACCCATGTCATTAATGACATGAGCAACAACCAAGCAATACATGCCATGCGGACATCTCACACACCCCTTCCTTGCAATTGAACCACCGATTCGAGTGACACTCTAACAAATGAAGGGTTGAGATCAAGTAAGTGGACATTGACAATCCACCTCAACACCTTCAGAAAACATATCCAATCAAAACCCTCAAAAGTAGTAGATCTGAACCGCATAGTGGGACCCATATAGTTCCATTGGCAAGAAAAGAAAAGCCATGTGTCATGCCCTCGCAGACCTCACAACACCCTCCCGGACATTTACTCCACTCGTGCAAGGTGTGCAAGAAAGCATAATTAACCCGTCATTAATGGCTATTACCAGTGAAAAGATGGCTCCATGTCACATCCAACACCTGAGGAAGAAAACCCATTCATCAGTTCACGCTAGATGGCAACATCTCGTGAGCCTTGCACCACTCTGGTGACATCAGCAAGAAATCTTGTGAGGTCAGTGAGAAGCGGTGAAGATCCAATCCTGCGATCAGATGGTTCAATTGACCTCAGATAAAACATCCAAGTGGGGCCCGCTTTGAAATTCCCAGTGGTGTAGAACATAAGCCATTATGCCAAAAAGACCGGCGAATCAGGTGAAATGGGGCCGGTAAAGCACGACCAGAGAGGGATAAAACCTCACTTAAATGACCTGTTCTCCACGACAATAGGTCACTATTAAAACATAACAAGAGGGTTTCAAATGGTCAATAATCAAGGTTACCATGAGTAACTTTGAAACCCTAAGACCTAGCTTAAAATTTCTCAAAAATTGAAGTCCCATCAGACTTGTCCCATTATGGCTTTTCTTTCTACATACTCAATATGATTTTTAGACATTATCATTACCCACTTAGCTATTCTTCCTACAAGCATTGCTTTTGACAATAGATACTTTAGAGGGTCTATCTTTGCAATCAGCTTGATTTGATGAGCTAGCATGTAGTGTCTGAATTTCTGAGCTTTAAATACCAATGCCAGGGAAGCCTTTTCTATTGAAGTGTAATTGAGCTCATGCCCCACCATTGTTCTGCTGATATAGTAGATGGCCTGCTCAATTCCCTTTTCATCATGTTGAGCTAAAAGGGCTCCAAGGGCGGCTATTGTTGCTGATATGTATAGGATTAGTGGCTTCCCGACAATTGGTGGCATCAACACAAGTGGCGTAAGTAGATATTCTTTTATTTTACTGAATGCTTGCTCGCACTTGCCATCCCATCTAAATGCTACTCCCTTGTGGAGCAGGTGTGAATAGGCAATCTGCTTGTCTGCCAATTGTGCTATGAATCTCCAGATGGATTGGAGTCTACCTTGTAATCCACTGAGTTGCTTTAACGTTCTTGGTGCTTCCATTTCAAGGATTGCTTTTACTTTTGCAGGGTCCACCTCTATCCCTCTCATTGAAACTATGTATCCCAACAAATTTCTTGATTGTACCCCAAAGACACACTTCTTCAGGTTGAGTTTGACCTTGTATTGTTCTATTCTATCAAAGATTGCACTTATAGTTGCTATGTGATCCTGCCTTTTCTTTGATTTAGCCAGTATGTCGTCCACATAATCTTCGACTGTTTTATGGATCATGTTGTGGAAGATTAACGTCATGGCTCTTTGATATGTAGCTCCTGCATTTTTCAACCCAAACGACATCACATTCCAATAGTAGGTGCCCCAAGGACATGTGAAGGCTGTTTTATGTTGGTCTTCCTTTGCTATCATTATCTGATTATACCTCGAGAAACCATCCATTAGGGATAGCATCTCATGTCCGGCTGTCATGTCCACTATCATGTCAATTTTGGGTAGTGGAAAATCATCCTTAAGACATGCTTTGTTTAGGTCTTTGAAATCTATGCAGATGTGGATGCCCCCTTTCAGTTTTGAGATAGGTACAAGATTTGATACCCATTCTGGATAGTCGATCGGGCATATGAAGCCAACATCCAGAAGTTTCTGTAGCTCAATTTTGACGAGGAAGGCTATTTGTGGGTGCATCTTTCTTAGCTTTTGTCTGACTAGTTTTGCTCTTGGGTAAACAACCAAATGATGAACCACTACCTCAGGATCCAGACCTGACATGTAAGCATAGGTCCATGCAAAATTTACCTTTCTCTCTTTTAGGAATGTTGCCAATAGTTCCTATTCTTCTACTAGGAGGGACTCTGCATAGAAGGTAATTTGTGGTTTTGGATCTGTTCCTAAGTTGACCGAGTTGCACTATTCTGCCAATACTTCTGATTTCTCTTGATGTAGAGCGGTAGGGGGGAGATTGAATCCTTCATCCTCCGGCATGTCAGAGAGGTTTTGACCATTGGATGCATCCTTTATTTTTATTGTTTTATGGTTCGAGAGTGCCACAGTGTGGTTTTCACTCAAAAACTATGAGCTTATTCTTGATATTTTTCTTTTGTGACTGAAGGATTCAATCATCTCCCCATAGTATGCTTGTGTGTCCAATGTGATGTTGAATCAAGCCTTGTGGTCTCCACATGGAATTGTATCCCTTAGTCCCATGAATTTCAAGAGTGCCTCATCATTTTTGAAAGAGTCAAGAATAGGCAGTCCCCATTGGTCGTGATCGATGAGTTGGGGGTATACTAAGGTGATTCAGTGGGTTGGTTGGTTTGAATCGACTATGGAGGCACTTATCATTAATAAGGTGGAATCTTTGAAAAGCCTAGGGAGACCTACTATGGTATCATCATCATCACTACTGGGACAAAAATCAGTGACATCAAAGGTGTAATTATCGAGTGGGATACCTAAGCAAATGGGTGCTCTACGAGTAGTTGTTGTTGCCTGAGGAGAGGACCTGACTACCCTTCTGGGAGTACCTCTGCCACGTACGGTTATACTCGGATGAGTATACCCAAGGCCAAGGTTTCACATTCTTCTTTCTACAATGATGGGCTCCAGCCGTCCATCACTATTTCTTCCCAGGCTCTCATTCCTGTTATAGGCCATATTGAACATCATTTGTAACCCTCTGTTAGTTTCATCCATGGGTAGGTTGGGAGCGGGTCTTTCATCTTGGTATAGTGTGTTTGAGATGTCCTCTTTATCCCAACTAAGATCCCCCCATCGATGGAATCCATAGGGTTCTACTCTAATAGTGTGGACAGGTGTTTGAACTGGTTGGGGTTGTCCATGCGACCTAGGAGATTGTGGTAACTCTCCTACAACAAATGCATTTCTCTTCATTCTATAGTCACCGCATCCATTGTCTTCGATCATGCCTTTGATTTCAAATATGTCAGGGATGGCAGGTGTCTCTATCACAGAAGTGGAGGCGAGATTGGCTGGGTCTATGTATGAAGTAGATGGTCCTTCATCATTTTTGGGCACTTGGGGAATCTTATAAAACTTGGCTTCCAAGTTTTTGTAGTAGGAAAAGGTTCAGGATCCCCATATATAGTGACCTCCTTTTTTTGATGTGAGAATTTAATGCACTAGTGATAGGTTGAGGCCACTACCTTCATTTCGTGGATGGATGGGCATCCCAAGAGGATGTTGTACGGTAGGTTGAGGTCGAGGACCTGACAGGTGGTTTCCATGGTTGCCGACCCCACTTGAATGGGAATTTTGATAGTACCCTGAGATACTCTTTCTTGGTCATCATATGCCCTTATTGTGATGCTTTTGTTCTTATTGATGGAATCCTCAATGAATCCCAATTTCTTTATGAGTTTTAAAGAACAAATATTAAGTCCTGCACCTCCATCTACCAGGACTTGTTTGACATTCTTTTTGTGGATTAGGACTTGGAGATGGAGTGCACAGTTATGAGATGGTTGTGGAGGGAAATCTTGATCCAAAAATGTAATGAGATTTGGGGTAATGATGTTACCCACCATAGCCTGAAATTGCTCTATGTCAAGGGTGGCAGCGATGATAGACGCAGCTAGTGCTTCATCAAGGATCTTCCTATGGGTGGCAAAGATTTTTAATAGTTCCATGATGGAGATTTGGGTAGGTGTTCTTTTTAACTGGTCAATAACATTGTAATCGTAGGGGATGGCCTTTGTATTAGTAATGGAGGTCTTAGCAGGTGCCCCAGCAATGGTAACCTTTCCACCTCATGTGGTGACTCCACAGTCATTGTTGGCTCCCTTGATATTTATTACGGTGACCATTTCATCGACACATCCAACTATCTCCTCGTATACTAGATTAGCACTAGCATACCTTTTCTTGCCCTTATTATTCCCTTGATTATTTCCTTTATTGTTCCCTTGGTTATGGTTCGGCATCGGATTCGTGTATATCATTAGGTCTTGATTTCCGGCTGGCTGCTCGATGTTCATGACCTTATCCTCAATGAGGTCTTGGATGATGTTTTTGAGTCTCATTCAATTGGCAGTGGTGTGTCCTTTGAATTTTTGAAACTCACAAAGGAGGTTCTCATTATACCATGGCGGCTTGGTCATGGGTTCCGTGTACTGCTCAGAGTTAGAGACCTTGATTAGATTCTCCTTGACTAGCTTTTTCTTTATGGACTCAATCGATTCTCCAAGAGCTATGAATTTATGCTTGGGAGGATACTTGTTGTGGGGAGGTGGTCTTCCTTGATTACCCAAATTTTTGACTTGACTGGTGGAGGATGGTTGTGGCTATGCTACTACCACATTAGTCTGCACATTGTTGTGATTATGATTTTGCGGTTGATGATAGTTTTGATTATTCTGCTTAGGGGCACTGATGACCACCTTAGCATCGACCACACCATGGTTTGTGATATTTTTGTTCCTCAACCATGTCTGAGGTTTATCATTGTAGTTGTTAGATAGGCGGTTATCTTGCGGTGGAGTGAATGTTGGTGCGCCTCCTCGCGCGATAAGGGCTCTTTTGATGTTGAGCGCCTTTGGAATCAATTGATTGTACGATGTGATGCACTGCATTTTTAGGTAGAATGCCAAGTTTTCATCTAGATTAGCTATGATGGTGTAAACGTGTTGTTCTCTGGCATGGTCCACTTGCTCTGATTGGCCTTGGATCATCATCTTTGCAGGAAGGATGCGAATAGCTCTCCTTTTGCTTTTTTGAGTGCAGACAGTTCTTCCAAACTAACATCCGCACCCATATTGAAAGCGTAATTCTTAAGGAAAGCCTCCACTATTTCCTTGAATGTTTTAATGCCCTTGGGTAGGCGAGAAAACCATTCCATAGCTGGACCTATTAGGCTCCAAGGGAAGAGTTGCATTAGGTACGTGTCATCATATGTGACCTCCATGCAGTGCACCTAAAATTCCTTGATGTGGTTTTCAGGGTTGCCTGTTCCATTGTATTTGTTGAATTTGGGGATCTCGAATCCCTTTGGGAACGGTACCATGGTGAGACTTCTATCAAATGGATAAGGGCACAAATTTCCTTGTGCCCTTATGGTTTTTCCTACTTGTAAGTCCAACACTTGCTGCGAAAGCAATTTGATTTGTGTTGCAACATCCTTGCTCGGATCGGGAGGTGGGATGATAGAATTGTGAGGCATTCGAGGTGTTTGATGGGTGGGGAGAGTACTAGTAGGCATTTGTTGCAAGCTTACTTGTGCATTCAAAGCCTAATGGTATGCCTACATTTGTGTCAACAATGCTTGTTGTTGATCTTGCTGCTATTGTTCCAACAACGCTTATTGTTGGTCCATTTGTTGTTGTTCCCATGAAGCCTGCTGTTGATCAATCTGCTATTGAGCTAGTAAGGCTTGTTGTTGGTCTAGCTGTTGTTGCGCCAACAAAGCTTGTTGTTGGTCAAGCTACTGTTGTGCCAACAAAGCTTGTTATTTAGCTTGTTGTTGTGCCTGAAAGTCTTGTAGGGCTTGTTGGTAGGCTTGCAAGTGGATCGCTTGCAACTGTGCTTGGTACTATGCTTGTGCTTGTTGTTGGGCTTGAGCCTGCACTTGGGCTTGAGCTTGGGCTTGTGCTTGAGCTTGTGCTTGTGCTTGCACTTGTGCTTGAGCTTGAGCTTGAGCTTGGGCTTGTGCTTGAGCTTGTGCTTGTGCTTGTGCTTGTGCTTGTGCTTGTGCTTGTGCTTGAGCTTGGGATTGTGCTTGTGCTTGAGCTTGGGCTTGAGCTTGCTGCTGTTGCTTGAGTACTCTTTGTTGGTTAGCCTTTTGGAGAGTTTGGATTAAGGTAATTAATGAGTTTTCCAAGTTGGCTTTTGGTGGGATTGGTGGTGGAACGAGAATCATGCCAACCATTGTGACAAGTAGAGGGATTGTGGTAGTGATGATTGGGACTTGGGTTGTTGGAGGGGTGGTGGAGATGTTTGGTCCTTGTGAAGGCATGCTTTGGGATACTTGAGGACTAATGGATGTGTTTGTCACAATGGCTTGGATGGTCGCCACTTGTGGCTATGAAATTGTGGGCAAAGAGATGCTATTTGAGGTGACTTGCACATTGCCCTATTCCAAGAAGCTATCGGTATTTAGGGGAGGAAACCCTACTCCGAGTGGTGATGTGGTTGCAAATGGAAATGGGGGTAGTGGTGGTAGGCTATCTTGGAAAGAAAAAGGATTAGTGACTTCAGTTGTTCTAAATAAATCACCTTCTTCTTGTGGTAAAGAAGTGGGTATGTTTAACTGATAAGCAGACGAGGCATGAAATGAAGATGAACCAGCGGGATTATGAAATGCAAGTGGGATGTATGGGTGTAATGGATTTTCTAGCACAAGGTTATCCAGTGTGGTGGTGACAACTACCTCTTTATTGGTCACTAGGCGATGCTGCTGTAACTCTTGAAACATAGCACTTCCTTTGTTTCCAATTGGTGAGGTTAGAGTGATGGTTGTAGTGATGTGGGGTATTTCTTGATTGATGTTTGATGTTGGGGATGCATTCGTAAGAGGCATGTTCGTACTAGTGCTTGCATCAAGGTCGAAAGGGAATGGCACCCCTCCTTCCATTAATGTGTTTAAGTACTTGAACATGGCACTAACAATTTTATGGTTGTCAGGGTTTTGAACCATTTTTATCATTTCAGATTGTGTCATCCCCATGTCTTTGTTCATGATGTCCTCCTCATGGCTCTCCTCTTAAGGATTTTGTGATGATAAAGGAGAGTTAGTTGGGGGATTGCTCGATCCTGCAAGGTTTATTTCAGATGTTAATCGACTCATGTCCACAAAATTCGATATGTCATTGATATTCTCCATGTTCTTCTTGTATTGAGATCTAGTTTGAACCATAAAAATAGGGATCGTTTGATCCTAACCTTTCGGGTTCAAAAGAGAAGAGACTAGGAAATCCAAAGATCAAAGATGCCGGTAATGGTGATGGGTTAAATGGATGGGATCAGTGAGTGAAAACCTTTTTGGAGAACTTTTGAAGGTATATGCTAGACTTGTAAGGGCTTTTGATTGATTGTGATAATTTGACTAGATGTGTTAAGTCAAACAGGATTGTTGTAAAGTTGTATTCCCTAGGAAGTTGTGTTATCCTAGGGGACTTGCACAAGTGGGTGAATTAGCTAAGTGTCTTCAGCCAATGTGTTTTTATGAACTAGTAAACCTTTAGGAAGCTGTGTTATCCTAAAGGTAAATTCGTCCAAAAGTGCTGACTATCTTAGCTAGATGTGTTAATCCAAGATAGGGTGATGTTAGTTTAGCCCTCTAAATTTAGCACGAGTGATTTTTCTAGAGTTCTCAAAAGGTTTGATGATGGGATGAGATTTGATTTTTGATGAAAAGACGGATGGGGATGATGCTTTGATCCTAGACTTGAACCTAGACACAACTATTTCTTATAAGATCTTGATGTTGAAGAACACGCTATACTCCCTATGGGAGAAAATAAAACCTTTCAAAAAGTTTAGGATTTTGTTGACAATAAAATGCATACAATGCGGGATTATTCTTTGAAGCTTTTCTGTAAAATTTGTATACAAGCCTTTCCCTAAATTCGAAAAGTCTCTCAAGATGCTCCTCACGAGCTTTTAGACTAAGCTTTTTGAACTTTGGCTTTGGGATTTTAATCTTGCGGAAAATCATTGGAAACAACACACATGAAGTTCAAATTGTCTTTTATCTTGGTTTAATGAGCTTCTTTTATCAAAGACACTTGCTTGCTTAAGTTTCAAACTAAATATCTAGTGCCCCATTTTCTTTCTCATCCCACAAGGTCCATTGTGTGGAAATCGAGGAAAATAGGGCAAAAGTTCCTTATGTTTATCCTTGTTGAAAATAAATGACGGTAGAATTTGTGCACTTAGAAACCTCTAGGGATATGATTCCTAGGGAAAGCAAGGGTGTCCAAGTTTGTCAAGAGGTATTTTTCTCCCACAAGGTGTTTGAAATTTGAAGGTCTTGTGAATGTTTGTTTTCAAATGTTTTCAAGATCAAGCAATGTATTTCTTCCAAGCACTTTCACACTCCTAGGATGATGAGGCAATATCTTGTTGGGTTCCCACTTGGATAAATCCAGCTACACATATCTTGTGTGAATGGCTAAATGCTTGACCACACTGGCTCCCCTCCATGACACTCACTTATTTGGGTCAGCCAAATCGCCCATGGATCGCCCATGAATCGCCCATGGCATACTTTCCATTTCCACAACAAGACCACATGTATAATGTGGGGTGGCTTCAAAGGACATGACCTTTTGCACCAACAAGATAGACAAGGTTTTGGCCTTTTTCTAAACAAAGGGTTCTAATTCGAGCATTCTGTTCGTGGGGGATTATCCAACATTGGTGAGAGTCCATTGTTGTCCATCTCATCGGAATAATCTTCGTGATATTGGCCTTTGTTCCAATATCCACACTTATATCCCAAGTGGAAGTCGCTTGGCTTTAGCGTGTTCCCGGTTGGGTTGTTCCCTTGGGTCATTACTTTTTCCCACAAGGCAGGCCCTCTAAGATAAACAAAAGCGAGCTAACATATCCCATCGTTTACACAACCTTCATTGAAAAACAAAGGGGAAAAATTCCACAATATGTCATGCTCACACTCTCATGTTTTGTTCAATTTTAAGTGCCCAAATTGAAATGTGGAGGCAATATTTTTAACAACCTAACATTACCAAAATGTTTTTGATTCTCAAGATCACAATGAAGCGCGAGAGAAGCGCATACACATTTTAGATAATATTAATTTTTAAGAAAGATTGCAAAACATTGAGAACATTTGTTCATTTTAAACCTCAAAGCAATGATGATTTCTTTTCAAGCACCAAATGAAGTGTGAGTTTGCCTTGTTCAATTGTTACCCTTTTAAACAAAATCTAGTGTGTTTGCCTAAAGTTCTTTTTAGCCCCTTGGCAACTTTTGAAAGGAAATTTGATTTTGTTAATTTTAGAACCCAAAGTAAAACTAGTGTCCTAAAATCAAAGAAATTTAGCAAATCCTTTATAGAGTGTTAAAAAACACTTTTAGTGTTTTAAAAACACTTTGTACAAAATAAACATGTTATCATAAAGAAAGATTGCTTGTTCTTTTTAATTCCAAAGTAAATCTAGTTTTCCTAAGGCCAAAGGCTTTTAACAAATTTTCTTGAGGAGTGTTAAACAACATTTTTAGTGTTTAGGAACACTTTGGTTTTGTGAACATGGTATCATGACAGACTTCTGCCTTTGTTTTTCCTCTTCTTCAACCTGCAAAATGATAGAAAAACCAGAGAGCAATAATACAGCAAACCAAGTTAATGCTAAAAAGTTAAAAATTTATTCAAATTGAAAAAAAACAGGTTGTTCCCGAGGTGGAGTTTAGCAGGTGTGGTGCTGTTTAGTGGGTGCGGTGCTATTTAGAAAAACAAGCGGTGCCATATAGTGTCACACGGTCGACTGTATGCGGTGCTCTATAGAAACAGAGACCGTGGGTGCAGTGGAGTTTGGAAGCGGTGGAAGTTGGCTAATTTTAAAATTTCAAAGGTGGGAAGCGATTGCGGTGCTATATGGTGCCGCGGGTTTCTGGGGGTGCAGTGCAATATAGCATTGCATATGAGTCTGCGGTGCAATACAAGAACACCTAAGCCAGCCACGGTGCAGTTTCCTATATGTGAGCAAAAAACGTGAAAAAAACCACAGAATTTTGAAGAAAACGTAATAAATTTTGAGACTGCCCTCCTTCTAGCGCCAAAATGTGAACCCCTAAACCTGTAAATGCATAAAGACGACAAACATTGTTAATGTTAGATCAAAATGCATGCAAAGAGTGAAGGATTCCCCATGAAATCCACCTATTCACACTAAAATTAGGAAAATAACAAAACTTAAATAATGTGAAAGTAAATCCTAATCTAGCCAATAGAATGATGATCTTATGGGGGAATTGGTGCCAATGATGTGTTGCAATTGGCCCTTTCCCAATTCCTATGTTACAAATGTGAATTGATTGAAGAAATGGTCAAATCTCCAAAGATATTTGAGCATAACCTTGGTGAAAATGTAAAAATATGAGGAATGTATGGATGAAATGAGCAAAATTAGTTCTCAATTATAGAGAGTAACTTTGCATATGAATTGTGGATGATGATTGAGAGGAGAGGTCTCCAATTGATAGACTTCTATTTGGAAGAAGTGAGCAAGATTAAGCAATATGGGACAAAAGAGAATCCAATGGCATTGTGCCACTTGTCCACATATGATTGGATGAGGAATGAACACATTTTGGCCAAAGTGCCAATTAATGAAATTAGGTGGCATTTCAAATTTGAGAAATGACATGTTGAAGAGGGAAAGGGAATGAAGTTAATGTCACTTGGCTCAAGGTCAAGGACATGTAAGAGGCATTGAATGCCTTGTTGGAAGGACCAAGTCCACTTGGCCTTTTTGAATTCAAATGAGGGAATATTCCTTTTTGATGCTTTGTGAGGGAAAATAGAAGAATTAATAAATCAAAGTATTTGATTTATTGTGCAACTTGCATTCTCTAGAGAATTTTAGTGAGAGGGATTAAGTTAATCATGGATTTGATTAATCTAATGAAGAATTAGATGATGTGATAATTTAGACTTAGATTTATGAATTGATTTAAGTCAAGAATTAAGAATAGATGATTTATTAAATAAATGATTTGATTTATTTAATCAAGAAGGAATATGTTAGATTAAATCAAATAAGGTTTAATTTATTTAATTTAATAGGACTTTAGAGATTTTAATTAAATAAAACGATTTATTTAATTAAATAGGGATGCAATGGTTTATTAAACTAATTGATTAATTTAATCGTTGAAAGGGACAGACTTAATCCAATAAATATTGATTTATTAAATTAAGGGATAGAAAGTGATGAAATGCTGAGAATGTGATTTAAGAGGAAACATTGTTAGTAATTGGGATCAGGTGTGCCAAAATGAACTTGTACATTTTCCATGTCTACAACCATATCTTTCATCTTATCCATATTTCATCATTCTTACTAAATACATCCTTTCTTCCTTTCCTTGGTCTTGATGTGGAATAGGGGAAAAATACTTGAGCGTTGTGTCTATATCTTATCTATATGATATTGATCATACCATTCATTATTTTTATCCTCACTTTCTTCCATTCCATATCTTCTAGCTAATCAAAATTCATGTCATCATGTCCATTTACAACCTCGAATCTTATCATACAAATCATATTTAAGCCTAGCTACAAAAAATTATCCAATCCTCATATCTTTTTTCAGTCAATCATCAACAATTAGCAATCTTATCATCATCATGTCTTATGGAATCGATCATTCCTAGCATCTTAATCAATCATACCATTATCATCTTTCAACAAGAGATATGTTGCTTGTGTGACATGTTTTGTAGTGAAACTTTCATTTTGATCTATCATTTATCCATGGTTGCATCACCCCTATTGTGGAGAATTTTTTTCCTTCAATCAAGCATATCATCTCATTTCATCTTAAAATATCCTGAAAAATACAAAAAAGAATCATAAAATCTGAAAAAGGTGCAATAAAATCTCAAGTACATATCATTGCAATGTGGTCATGTCTCACCCTAGCTTGGGGGAAATATCCTGAAATCACCAAGGGAAATAAAACAACGAGCTTAGCAAAAAAAACAACAAAAACAATGATTAAAGCGCAACATCAATCACCATCGAAAACACATCAAACATCCATATCATATCAAAAATCCAAAAACATGTCAAAAACTCAGTCTAGAAAAGCAAAACCAAAATCATGATTCTGTGTCAGTCAAACTACATGGTCTCTACGTGTGTAATGTAGGCAAGGCTAATGTTTGATCAACCCCTGAGACCCCTAGGATAGGTTAGTAAGTTAGGTCTTTGGTAAATATTAGAAAATCACAAAAGCATCACAAAATACAAAAGGGATGATCTAATTTGAAATAATGGTTGAAATAATTTAAGCAAAAGTTAAATGGTTGTACTTTGATCATTGTTATCATTTCTTTAGAGCAGCTCAATGATGTATTGAACTAGAGAAGCTAGGAAGAAGAATGGTATTTTCTTTGTTTGTTGTCTATGAATTAGTTATTATTACTGTGTGAATTGTCGCGGGAAGTGCTCTACAAAGTATCATGGATGACATTCCAATTCACATAAGAAAATGATTGATTCTTGTTTGTTTATGCAAATAATGCTCAGGTCATCTCGGTTTAATTATACCTCAATGCTTGTGTTCACTTGCAATATCAAAAATCATGAAAGTAGTACTCAGGTCGTCATTGGTCTAACATATACCATTGATGCTTGTACTCCCTTTCAACATTTTTGAAGCCCTGTGGTGATACAAAGAACAAAAGTACTGTTAAAATGGCAATAGTTTGCATATAGATGCATGATAAAATTAGACTGCATTCATATTAGTTTTGCATCTGCATTATAGATTTTTCACATCGAGTAATGATATCTATATCAGCCTGTGCTAGATGTAGAATCATGTCCTACATCTTTGGGAAAAACTCTAAAATCCTCCTATAATCAATAAAAAATCAACTAGCCTATCAATCTAATTAGCTCTGGTGAGACTTTGATCAAATCTCATGAGCGACTATCATTGAACCTCACCTATCATGAGGTCAATCAATTAATCTATCATTGATCCTCTCCTATCATGAGGTCAATCATCAATCTATCATTGATCCTCACCTATCATGAGGTCAATCATCAATCTATCATTGATCCTCGCCTATCATGAGGTCAATTATCAATCTATCATTGATCCTTGCCTATCATGAGGTCAATCATCAATCTATCATTCATCCTCATCTATCATGAAGTCAATCATCAATCAATCATTGAATCTCACCTATCATGAGATCAATAATCATCTAATCTATCAGGATCAACAATCAATATCAAATCAAAGGCTGACATGATAAAAAATAATCAAACACAAGGAGGCAAGGTAGGGCAACATTTTATCATCTAGTAGAATCAATATTCTATATTGGGAGATAAATTATTTCATCATCAAATCATCATCGAATCATCATAGAATCATCAGAAAATCATAAAAAATTTAAAAAATTCTAAAAATCATCAAATCATTAATTTATCTCCCGAGGGGGAATATTATCGGCAATCATCTAGAAATCAATATCTAAGGCATGTCTGGGGCACACTGAATTTTTTTTCATCAATAGTGGCAGTAGCAACAAAATTTTCTTCCAAGCAATGTGTAAACACATCACTTCAAAGAGGGGAAAAATGTATACACCTAAAATTGGTCTGGAGAATCTGATTAATTAAATACGAATTATTTGATTAATTATCCTATTTTTCCTCTACTATTGAATAAATAGAATTATTTATTTATATAGTTTGCATTCACATCACATTTAAATTCTTCTAAATATCTCATCTTAATTAGATAAACAAAATTGAATACTTTTTTTGATTTAATTATCATTTTCCTATTTTATTCTATCACATCAATCTTAAATTAATTAAATAAAGATTAAAATCTTTATTGGTTAATTTCCATTATTCTTCTAGTTAATTTAATAAACAACTTCTATAGTTCATTTTATTAATTTATTTATCCCTCTTTTGCTAATTTAAATAAATAAAAAATATTTGAATAAAGGCATAAGGAATATTCCTCTATATTTCCTCAAAATCAAATTAGATATCCTATGTCTAATTTATGTCAAAATAATGTCCAAATTAATTGATTGAAACTTCACAGGAAGAATTGGAGACAAATTCCAAATTCTTCTCTCAATCCTCCTCCATCAATCTTTCCTCTTCTCTTTCCTGGTGTTTTCATGGGTAGAGACAATCTCCAAATTTATCTCAATCTCCTCCATCTCTCACCATTCAATCCTCCAGATTGAATTGAAGCCTCTCTTTGGCATCCGTGTGCATTTCTACAACCAGGAAATCTATAAATAAAGCTTCATTCAACCAAGAAAAGGATCCAGATTATCTAACTTGTGCACTCTTACTCTGCATGAATTCATCAAGCATCCAAGAATCAAGCATCAAGCATCAAGCATCCAGCATCCAACATCCAACATTCAAGCTTTCACATTCATGGTTGCCTCCTGTAGCTGCATTTCTCAGTTTTCATGTCAATCTATGTCATCTTAGTTTCTTTCATCATCTAGTCTTTATCATATTAGCTTCACATCATTGCATCAACATCATTCCATTCTTTAGATTGTCATTTTAACAGTTAAATAGTGTTATTTAAATATGAGAGCACTTAACTTAATAAATCTTTAAAGATAGGAGACAATGAGACAATTTCAATTGGTTATTAGCTTAATCTTTGATGCAATGTTTCATTAGGAAGTGTTTTATTTATTTATTACCTTATTCACACTTACAACTGTATGTTTGTTTTATACCTTTTGATGTGTGTGTGCTTGAATGTAGATATGTATCTATTTCTCTATGTCGCTATATTTATAAATTCATGCAAGTATATATATGTACTTGCATGTATTAACAAATTTATGTATGGGCAAATATGTATGTTATCTACATATAACTTCATATGCTTATATATCTATCAAGATTTTATTTAGTAAGTGTATATATATACACTCCATGTCTTTCATGCATACTTAGATATATCTTGCTTGCATATATATACACACAGAAAAAAGTGTCTGCACGTATGTGTGTATATGAAATTAGATGCACCCAACATAGATATATACACTTATTTATATGTACTTACATGTATTGATATATTTAGGTGTGGATATCTATGTGTGTTATGTACAAAAAACCTTGCCACACTAGTTGCTCATAGTCTAGATAGCAACTGATGCTACAGAACAACAGTTAGCATTGCCTATTTGAAAATAGCATAAAATGTTTTATTTCTTTGCTAAGTTTTAGATGGTGGGTTTTATTGCAACCATCACCACTACATGAAAACCATACATGTAATAATATTGTCATTCCATAGAAATTCTTAAAACAATGAAAATAGTGAAAATGGTTACAATATCAAATACCCAAAGTTGAACTTTCTTAGCAAAATTGATGTTGCTCAGAGCAATAAAATAAACACTTGACAAAGGATGAAATGGTCTATTACATCGATATACACATACAACAACAAAATTTGTGCACATATATATGTATCTAAACTAAGATGCACACAACATACATATATATCTACATTTATACTTGTTGATACATGCAACTACATTTTGACTTACATATATATGTTCTCACATGTATTGACAAATATAGGTGTGGATATCTATGTATGTTGTGCAGCTAAAGCTACATACCAACATTGAAGAATGCCTTATTGAAAATAACATAAAATTCTCAATTACCTTGGTAAGTTTTAAATGCTGGATATTATTGCAACCTTCACTAGTATATGGAACCCATACATGAAACAATGTTGCCATCCCAAGTTATGCCAAGTGATGTTTATTTCCTATGCTTAGGCAACATACATATATATATATATACATATATATATATATACATTTAAACTTATCTATATATGTTCTCACATGTATTTACAATTTTAGGTGTGGATATCTATGCATGTTTTTTGCAAAAAACCTTCTCATAGTGGTGGCTCACTGTGTTGATAGCAGCTCAAACTAAAAAACAACAATCAATAATGCCTTATTGAAAATAACATAAACTGTGCAATTTATCTAGTAAGTTAAGAATGCTAAATATTATTGTGACTATTCATGATATATGGAAACCATACATGTAACAATGTTTTCATGGCAGGTTGTGCCAAGTGATGTTTATTTCCTCTACTTTCGTGGTTATTTCTATATTAACAAGTCCACCTATGGATATATATGCGTGTTGTTTATATATAACTTTAGATGCATATATCTATATAGATTTTTCTTTGTAAGCATATATGTAGACGCTTTTATTTCTTTGCAACCATCACCACAACATGGAAATCATAAATGAAATAATATTTTTGAAGCTATTGAACAACAATAAACAATGTGTGCGCATCAAATCCTTTCTATGCTTATTATTTTGGAAAGATAGTTGTTATTTGTCTCAACCTCTCACCAAACCCTCGAGAAAGAACACACATTATCCACCACTGTGTTCAATGGTTAGATCAATGTTTCATATTATAGTTAATATACATCAAGAAGAGAGGGTTTCATTTTAAAAGATCTGAATAACACATTCATAGCTCTTATCCCAAAACGGGAGATTGTAAACTCCTTTGAGGATTTTTGGCCTATCTCTCTATGCAATATGGTGTATAAAGTCATTTCAAAAGTAATGGTGAATAGGCTGAAATTAGTCCTAGATTCAGTGATATCTGTAGAGCACAGTGGATTTTCACCCAATAGGTCTATTTTTGAAGGGGTAATAGTTGCACATGAGACAATTCATTCAGTAAGAGTGGCAAAGGTGGAGAGGATGATGGTCAAGCTAGATATTAAGAGGGTGTATGACAAGGTGGATAGGGGTTTTTTGCTGCAAGTCTTAGACCGGTTTGGGTTTTGCTCTGCGTGGATTAAGTGGGTGGAAGGATGTATAGGAACACCTCGTTTCTCTGTTTTAGTGAATGGCAGCCCACAAGGTTTTTCTGAATCCACCAAAGGAATTAGACAAGGTGATCCAATTTCACCGTTTCTGTTTATCATTTTAGCAGAAGTGCTGGGTAGACTTATTGCACAAAAGTGTGTTGAAGGGCAATGGAAGGGGATAAAAGTTGCTGAGGGGATAGCTCCAATTTCTCACCTACAGTTTGCAGATGATACTTTTCTAATGGGGGATTCTACTTTTCAAGAAGCTCGGGTGATGAAGGACACTTTGAACAAATATGGACAGGCTTCGAGTCAACATATCAATTGGAATAAGTCTGAAATTTTTTTCTTTAATACTCCTAAACAAAGGTAGGTTGGTATATGCCGAATTTTGGGTATGAAGGTCGGTAAGCTCCCAAGTAAATTTTTGGGTATACCACTTTTTGGAGGGGCAAACATAACCATTTTATGGAAGGACCTAATCAACTCTTGTCTTAAATGTATGGATGGCTAGAAGAGTAAATGGCTTACTTCTATTGGGAGAATATTAATGCTCAAGTCTGTTATTTCTGCTATTCCAATCTTCTCAATGATGTGCTTAAAGGTGCCCAAAAATGTAATTTGTACAATTGGGCAGCGAATGAGGAAATTTTTCTGGAATGGGGCTAGCTCAGAGGACAAGATCCCTCTATTGGCTTGGGAAAAAGTGTGTAAAACAAAAGACAAAGGTGGTGCTGCCCTGAGAGATTGGTAACTCCTGAATGAATCACTGGGAGCTAAACTTATTTGGAGCATGTATGCTAATTCGGGTTTGCTTTGGGTAAAGGTGTTGAAAGCAAAATATCTGGACTCAAATGTGGATCATCAGATTTTCACAGTCCGTAATCCACCGAAAGGCTCAGTAATATGGAACTTCATTGTCTCTTGTAGGCCAGTGGTAACAAATCATCTCACATGGCAGATTGCGAAGGGTGACCAAGCGTGTTTTTGGGAGGACTCTTGGAATGGGTTGCCAAATTTGGGAGATAGATAAGATCTGAATGATCTTAAAATCATTTTATCTCAGAGATGGGGGATGAAAGTAAAGGACTATGTAACCCTAAAGGAGGGCCCTTTAGGGTAGGAGTGGGTTTGGAAGGATGTGTTAATAGAGGCTTTAACACGTCAACAAGCTGTGTTAATGAATGACCTGCTTAAAGAACGAAGGATTCAAATCTCGGAGGATGAAGATAAAATCATCTAGTGTGGTTCAACCTTTGGTAAATATTTAGTGAAGGTAGGATATCAATTATTGGATGTAGAGGAAAGAGATAGGTTTTGGGCAAAGGAATTATATTGGCATAAGGATTTTCTACCTAAAGCTAGCACCTTTGCATGGCTAGCAGTTAGAGGGCGAGCTCTTACGGGGGAAAGGAGGAAACAGTTGGGGTTTGTAGGTCCTACAAAGTGTGTTATGTGTGGGGTGGAGGAGGAAACAGTGGACCATTTACTTCTACAATGTGAAGTGGTAGGTAGGTGTTGGAATCATGTGAAAAGGAAGCTAAATTGGCAAAGTCCTCTACCTTGGACTCTTAAAGAACTGTTTGAGAGTTGGCTAGGGAGGCCAAAGAAGACCCTATTATCAACTATATGGATATGCACTCCCTCTTTAATCATCTGAGAGCTCTGGAAAGAAAGGAATCGTAGAATTTTTCAAGATAAATATGAAACATTAGCAAGGCTATTAAGTAGAATGGATCACAATATAGAGGAAGTGGTTAGTAGTGCTGCTTCACAATCATAGAATTGGCTTAAACCTTTCTCCTTGGGAGATACACTGGTGCAAAGAGCATGGCCCGAAATTTGACTTAGTGCTGCCACTGGTCAAATCAGGAAACAAACTAAAGAGTCAGAAGTTTTAAAGGTGGTTTGGTGCAAACCGGAAGAGGGTTGGCTCAAAGTAAATTTTGATGGGGTAGCTAGTGGTAACTTGGGCCCATCAGGAGTAGGGGCAATAGTAAGAGATCATCAGGGCAACCCTATCACCTTTGCTACAAGAAAATTGAAACCAGGAATGAATAATGTGGTAGAGGCCAATGTTGCATTGCTTGCAGTTAAGTTGGCCAAGAGTTGTGGTGTGGAAAAGTTACAGCTGGAAGGGGATTCTCTAGTTATTATTCAAGAAATTGTGGATTTCGGAGTAAGAGCATGGCATCTACAGAATGTTGTACAAGAAATTAGAAGGGAGTTGGGAACTTTTGAGAATTTTGTCGTAAGGCATACCAAGCGAGAAGGTAATAAGGAAGTTGACGCATTGTCCAAGTGGGCAATATATTTTAAAGACGAGGAAGTGTTAGTTATTGAAGACTTCTGAAATCTTCATTTGGAATAAAGGAATAACTACTCTTTTAGGAAGTGACAAGCTGACAGACGCCACCGACAACATATGGTTATAGTGGGAAGTTTAAAGAGAGTGAAGGACAGGCTGACTCATCTTGTGAGGATTGGGCAGTATGTGGTGGCTATCGCATAAGAGTAGGGGAGTTAATTCTTTGGGATATGACTGGAAGTGTGTGGAATGGCACTAGTTTCTAGGCGAAGGGGAAATCATTTGGGAGAGGCCAACCTACATTTAAGACAAGGAAAAGTTAAGGATGATGACAACGAAGGAGAGGACAATGAATTTAAGTTTATGTGAGATGAAAATCAATAGTGTCAATGGAAGTGTGATTATATGTTTATTTAAGAAGTGCTAGCAGAGCTTAACTAGTCATCATCATATTTTCGGTGTGAAGGTTGGAGCGAATGGAAGAAGAAGGGAAGAATGGAGGCGATGATGGGTTTCTCAACCAACTTACAGCAGAAGGGTTTTTTTGGGCAATCATCAGCGAGAAAATTGAAACAACTGTTGCTTTTGCCAGATGAGGGGGTAGTGAAGGCGGTCCTAGTAGTGTTAGGGCCTCATTTCTGGGAGGCAACCCACAGGGGGCAGCTAAATGTGGACATAGCATCCATGCTTTTCGCATGGGCAATGGAGTTAGGGGAAAAACTACAGGAAACAAAGAGAATTATGTTCACCCTGTTTCCTGAAGACTTATTGGGGAAGTTCGAATCTTTGATGGAATGGGTAGTGCCTAGCTATGGTTTTGATGTCTTAGAAGGGATAGAGGAGCTGGATGAAGTAACAAAGGATGGGTTAATCCCGTTCATAAGATGGAGAAAGTTGACGAATAGAGAAATGTATAAGATGAACATTCTCGATGCGTGGGAGAATTTGAAAGCGGAAATTCAACGAGCTTAAGAAGAGGGTCGAGGGAAAGCGGTCGAAGTTCCTGATAGCTACCTAAGGAAGAAGAGGTCAGTTCTAAAAAGAATCGGGCATGGAAGGGAAGGAATGTCTTAAGGAATTGCAGAAGGAATGATGAAATAGGGCCCTTTTTGAAGGAAGTTCTTTTTTTGCAACAGGGTATAACCAGAGCAGAATGGGTAAGATAGCGATGGTTTTAATAGTCAGCTAGTCTAATGCTTTTTGGTGTGTGTTCTGATTTTTTTGAGAAATCTATGCAATGGAAATGTGAGAAGATGGAAAGGCTTGCTAGGCTGGCAATAAAGATCAAGGAACAAACAAAGGCGGAGGGGAAGCTAGTAGCAGGAAATGGTGATGGTGGCTGGGTTATGGCATTGAAAAATCATTTGGGAAGTAAAAGATCGATATATCTGCATTTTTTAAGCGCTATAATCTTGTGAAGATTTTGTAATCGTATATCCTACTTATGTAATCCTTTATTTCAAATATTAATAAAATTAAATGTTACCTATCAAAAAAAATATATATATATATATACATCCTATCATTCTAAGAATTCCATAGGAAATATAAAATGAAACACAACAAAATAAAGTCTGCTCTCCACTATGTTTAATGGCTAGATCAAAGTTTCATATTACACTTAATATATAGCCTATCATTCTAAGAATTAATTTTTGAGGCTCAAAGAAATAATAACTAAAAAGGTGCATCTAACTTTAGATACATATATATCTATATAGATTTTCTTTTGCAACTGCATATTTATGCATTGCATGCATTGGATGTATATGCATGAATCTATTGCTTGGATATATATACACACAAAAATTATGTGTAGAAATGTATGTATGTGGAATTAGATGTAGACAATATACATATAGACCGATATATGTATCTAAGGTTAGATGAACCTTTTTGGTTATTACTTCTTTGAGCCTCAAAAAGGAATTCTTAGAATGATAGCCTATATATTAAGTGTAATATGAAACATTCATCTAACCATTGAACACATTTGGAAAACTCTTTCTAGAGGATTTCAAAAATAATTTATGTTCTCACAAAATAACCAACCAAACGATGCGTTGTGGAAAATAACATAAAATGTATAACATAAACTATTTTATTGTGTTGCAACCATCGCTACAACACAAAAATCATAAATGAAACAATATTGGTTTCAACAATGACCTAGATGAAAAATACCACAAAACAAAAGAATTCGCAGTAACAAACCCATGCAAAAAAGAAACAAAATGGGTTGTATGATGGATATCAATATTGTCTATCAAAGAGGGGAAAAACCACAAAGAAGAAGAATTCACAGTAACAACCCCATGAAAAAAAAAAACTAAATGGGTTGCATGCTAGATATGAATATTGTTTGTATATATGAATGTTTTTTGCATCTAATTTCACATACATAGATATTTGCATGTAGGAAAAATAAAATGAAAGACAAAAAAAGAGGGCTTTCTCTTGATCCTACGTGGGAACACTTTGGCCATGAATTCTGTTAGCCTTCCTTATTTTTAAAAATACCAATGTGTGGCACGGATCAGGAAAAAGGTGGCGAATTTAAATGAAAAAATAAATGCATTTGGCATGTCAATAGAGAAGGCCAACAAAATTGAACACCGATTAGCAAGGCTTGGCACTTCAACATTAATTGATGTATGGTTTCCATATAGTGGTGATGGTTGTAATAAAACCTGCCATTTAAAACTTGAGAAAACATAGCGAAGCAATAAAATAATTTGTGTAATTTTTTATAAGGAATTATTGGGTGTCATTCTTTGGCTTTACATACTATAAGAGCTTTGAGCCACTGTCGGTCTCCTACAATGATTTTAATAACTAAGACTTTACAAATATGATTCATAGATTGGAAATTTAACCAGAATATCCATCTTAACCATCATGAAGGTACATTTAAATTGTCAACCCAGGGATGTGAACTTGAAATGGGTCAACACAGTATGTGCACTAGGAACTTCAAAGTAGTCATCTTCATTCTACAACTAAGAAAGACTTAATGATGAAAGTAAATTGCATGAAGGAAACAAAGTAAATGATGAACATCACTCAATCAAATCTAAACTGAATATGCATAATAGGAAGGAAAATTTGAGCATCAAACAGGAAACTACTTTGCTCATTTTCGCTGCAGGAACAGTCACAATGGAATTCTAGTCATTGTAGGAACAGTCAATGCCAGAATCTTAACTAAGTACTAAACATAAGCTAATACTAATCTAACTAAACTAAAAGAATGGATTACTCACCAAGTGGCCCCCCTTGGATGATTATCCTCTAAAGTAATGCAAACTCAAATACCCGAATCAAAATCTTATTGCATTCATTGGAAAGTGTAAATACAAAAGTATGCCTAATAGTATTATCAGATTGTACAATAACTTGGTGATAAAATAACTCTTGAGGAAGGAGGATCCGAACCTTATTTGTACCATCTAAACATGGAAATCAACTCCCACTAACTGAGAGGACCCAATTTAGGGAAAGTGGAGAAAAGAGTGGACGGGCGGTTACACATGCAAGGGAATATGTTCGGACATGCATGCCCAAACATGGACTCGACCATTGCAGTAATGCCCACAATGCTCAATGTCATTAAAGATAGGTACAAGGGAGTTACATTTAGATGACATGAGAATATTTTGTATTCGTCCTCAGTTGACCTTCGCGCGACTCCTCAACATGACCAACTGGCAGTTGTGTTTCTCAACTTAGCATTTCCAATCATGTCTGCATGGAAATTTCAGTACACATAATAATTGCATAGCTATAACCACATTAAATAACATTCATCAATCACATGCAAGATTAATATAGATGGACCACATAATAGGTAAATATCATTAGAACTAGCAGAAATGAAATTAATCCCAAATGTCTTATGTTTGAGAGAAACTATATAAAAGTGTCAGCATATAATATCAAAATTTATGGTAACTTTAGCAAATAACAAGAGATTCTACCCCCTAACTATGCCAAAAACTAGACTCATCACTCCCCCAAACCTAATGTTTTGTTGGTCCTCCAACAGGGGAAGAGTTATGCTTTTGATTGATTAAGTCCCTGAAGTCTGCAGCTGATAATTGCCCATTGTCGGTGCCTATCATGGGTGAATTAGGTTCCCAGTAGAATCCTCCCAACTTATCAAGTCTCCTCCATATTTTTTGTTCCTCTACAATGTCATACCTATAGAATCTAAAATTTGGTACAGGCCATAGGAGGGTAGGTGGCTGAAAAGTTAGGGGAAGCCAATCTTGCCCCTTGGTTCTCCCAAGCTAGATGTATCTTTCATTTCTCTGTATTATAGTAGCATAGTTATGGGAAAAATGTGGTTCATCTTGTTTTAGCTCATTAGTCCATAGGTTTCATATTTGGGATAGATATCCCCTCATAGTATCCTCTTTTGTTGTGGATTTCACCTCATACTCACTGTAAACTGCCTCAGTCCAAGGCATAATCATGTTACCATAGCTCGGCCTAAAGAGAAATCTATTCCAGTCTATATAAATATCTTTGGGATTATTTGATTCAACCCTGATGGTGAGGGGAATATTGGATTCCCTCTTCTTATAAAAATTGTATTGTTCACCCCAGCTAATCTCATTTTGTACCCAAGACATAAATGATCTCAATTGGATGTCCCCAACATAAGGTAGTGGGTTCTAGTCTTGGCCTTTTGTGACATAAAAGTTGTGTAAATAAAATTCACATAATATTTTTTTCATTTCAGGGGAAGCAATTTTGTAAGCATTGAAAAATTCGGTAGGAGTTTCAATGGAGGGTTTCAAACCTGAGATGATTCTTGACATTCTAAAGGAGAGATATTTCTCCTTCAAGTGCAAAGCATTTTAGGGATTTTGCATTCCAAGATTTGTGGCACCAGGGTTGCAATGTCGCTCACCCTCTTCTTCAGAAAGACAATTTCCTCATTCTTCTCTTCAATCATCTCATCCCTCTCTTGGATTTCCTTTTTCAACCTTTTCTTATCCTCTTTCCATTCCTCCTCTCTTCTTTGTATTTCTTTCCATAAATTCAAAAATTTTGTATGCACTATAAAAATAGGGGGGTTATGGATTCCTATCAGGTTTTTTGTGGATGGTTGCTTCCCATATAGAACTATCTGCATAGATTTAGGATTTCCCACTGATTCAGGTTGTAGAGGTATAATTTCTCTTTCCTCATTTTGCTACAGGGCCTCTTGTTCTTGTTCTGGTTGTTGCTACAAGAATTCCTAATCTATTTCCTGACTTTGTTGCAGGAACTCCCACTCTTGATCTTGCTATAGGAACTCCAGACTTTCTTTGTGTTCTTGAATCTCAACTTCTTCTACGATGGCAACAAGATCCACCAAGGTCATTTTTGTTGCCTTATCGAATATATTTTCTTCTTTTACATTCTCTTGCTCCATTGGAGCTTTTGTGATTTCATACGATGTCCCACCAAGCTCAGGATTTTCCTTTGAAGGTGTATAAACAAACGACTTTGATTTCTTGAGAGTGCTCTTTCATTTCTCTTTGGCTATAGGATGAATAATTCAAGCCTTCCTTTTCTTAGGGCTTGGTGCCTCTCTTTGCACAGGTAATTTTTTTACTTTCCTTGATTTTGCCTCCCTCTTTTGTGCCCTTGATCTTATTACAGTTATAAGTGGAATATCATCATCATTAGAATTTGATGAAGAATTTTATTTTTCATGCTCATTATCAGAGGAACTAACATCTATAGTATTTTCTTCAATAGGAGGATCCACACTAGCACCAAGGGTGCCTTCAGCTGTGCTTAATTTTTTGGTAGACCTATGTGTCTGAGGTGAAACCCTAGGTTGTGATGGCTTAGGTCTATACTGATTAACTTTTACAAAATCCTCCCAGGTCATTCTAGGTGTTGCATCATGCAAAGATCTTAAAATGAACAATTTAATTAGATAATGGTGGGATACAG
This sequence comes from Sequoiadendron giganteum, assembly GCA_007115665.2. Classification (NCBI taxonomy): domain Eukaryota; kingdom Viridiplantae; phylum Streptophyta; class Pinopsida; order Cupressales; family Cupressaceae; genus Sequoiadendron; species Sequoiadendron giganteum. Next base: position 343,110,680 of record CM021110.1, read on the forward strand.
AGTTGTCCCTACCTTTTTGAGTTTCCACTACCATAATGGAGAGAAGGTTTCACAAGACATTGGGAACATTCATCCTCCTTCTGTGCCTCATATGACTCAAGAGTTTGAAGTGCATTGAATGTAGGTTCGACAGTCAACCCTCACAAGTGATATATTTGATGATGTATACAACTTCCTGCTTCCATGGATCGACTAGAGAGAGTATTTTAGCCTTTTTTTGTCAATAGTAAGTGGAGGTTCACCATGTATCGTGAATATATCCCTAGCTATCTTGGCATCCTTAGAAACAGGGTAAGGTTCACTGTCAGCTAACAAACCTGAAACGTTTGCAATTCATTCTTTCGTTGCTACGACATCCAACCCTTTCACTATGGATTTTTCATCTAAAAATGTCTAAGCAAAGTCTAATGCAATACCTTCGTCAAAACCATCCAACTTTAGAAAATAATTCAACAAACCACAGTTCTAAAATTTGGCTAGGCACGGTGCATCCTATAACAAAGCATCATGAGTTGAGGGCTCATTTCGAATGAGTCTTCCTCCCATTGTCTATACTCAATCCGTCACTCTGCAAAATTACCTTATGTAATTCTTGAATTATTTTTTGCTTACTTGCTAGCTGAATTGTCGACTGAATTTTCCTTCACTCTGTTTTTAGAAATTACCATTTGCATTTCGAAATTATGACAGGGTTAATAATGGCAATAAATTGAAATAAAATGGAATCATGATGGGAGGAAATGGTGGCAGCAGTTTAGTGTCACATCACACATGCGAGTCATCTTTCATTTTAAGTTTTGAATCAACTTAGCAAGATTTGTTGATGCTGACAATCATGGACTGACATGTGGAAATATTTATGCATCTTTCTTACCCCTCCCCCCAACCTAAATTTGGACATGTGTCCACACATGCGAGATGACAACATTGATTTGATGAAGGGGTTAATTTTTTTTATGTGAACGTCCATACTATCATACATTGATTAAATAAAAAAATCTAAAAGAGAATTAAGAATGCAATTAATGCACACATACCTAAGTGTGTACAAACATGATTTGTAGAGGATTCATTGCAACGATCAGGGAGAAAGTACTACTTGCATTTTTAAGAAATAATTGAGCAATTAATGATGATGAAGTTGAATGGTGTGAGGTGGAATGAAATGATGGAAGAGAGAGAAAGGTGGTATGGATGGGTGAAGAAATGTATTTATACAAAAGTAGAAATATTTATTATGACAAGTACATACCTCAATTAGTTAGAAGGAGGGACACTAGGCCCACTTCCTTCGACTATAGGAACTCCTTGGCTATAGGAACTATGCTCAGGTGTTGCATGTTGGATAAAATGTTGCAGGAACTCTTCTTTGAAAGTTGGCCTATGATATAATCTAAGACGGTGCCCATTTACCAGTAATTTGAATTTGGCAGGGTCAATATTCATGATTTGCACAACTCCATTGGGAAATACCTCAACAACTTCATATGGACCTAGCCACCTTGTCTGCAATTTTCCTGCATTATCCTTGTACCATGATTTATAAAGTAATACCTAGTCACCTAGCTGAAATTTATTTTCTTTGATAAATCCATCATGCCATTTGACTCTTTGACTTTACACAATTCTACTATGGTGCAAGGTAGATTTCCTCATCTCATCTAGTTCATTTAGCTGCATAATCTATTCTTTTTGTGCATCAAAAATTTCCATCCCCAACTCCACAACAATTTTGAGTCTTGTGCTCAAATTCGATAGGCATCATGGTTATCTTGCCATATAGTAGCTCAAATGGGGTGAAGCATGTAGTTGTCTTTTAGGTGGTCTTGTAAGCCCAAACTGCTTCTGATAATCTATTTGCCTAGCCCTTTCTGTGAATATGCACTGTTTTGGTGAGGATGGCCTCAATCTCTCTATTTGTCACCTCAACTTGTCCATTTGCTTGAGGTTGATAAAGAGTTAATTTTATGTGCCTGATATTATATTAATTAAGTAATGTTGTAACAAGTGTTGAGGTAAAATGAGTTCCTTGATTAGTTACTATTTCTTTGGGTACTCCATACCATGAGAAAATTTCTTTTGCAACCTTGTTGTCTCTTGCATGCTTCATGGATTTGACTTCTACCCACTTAGTTACATAATGAATGCACACCAATCTATAGGACTTACCATTAGATGGAGGATCAATTGGTCCCACAAAATCTAATCCCCACTTGTCAAATGGAGTGACTACTACTTGGAGATAGAGTGGTATCTCATCTGACTTTTTTGGCCTACCCATCCTTTCACATCTATCACATTTCCTTGTATATCTTCCTGCATCTTTATGTAATGTAGGCCAATAGTATCATGTGTTCAAGAATTTCATTGTTGTCATTTTAGCTGCAAAATGTCCTCCACAGGGTTCATCATGGAATGCATGAAGAATTTCATAGGTTTCATCTTCACTCACACACCTTCTCATAATGTTATTTGGTCTAGTATAAAATAGACATCCAAATATCCATGAAAAAGGGAATGATTTTTCAATCAAAACTCTTCTCTCTTTTGGAGAGAAGTGAGGAGGAACTCTCCCTGTCACAAGGTAATTAGCTATGTCAACATAATAGGGCATCTTCAAACTAATGGAGAATAGATTCTCATCAATAAAGGAGTCATTTATGGCTTGACTATCTTCTGATGTGGTCATCCTTGAAATAAAATCTGCAACAATGTTGGCCTTTCCTAGTTATATTAAATTCTTGCATCAATAACAACCATCTAGCTAATATTCTTGAGATTAGGGGTTTGTTCATGAGGTATCTAATGGATGCATGATTAGTGTGCACAAAAATCTGATAGCCTATTATATAGTGCCTGAATTTATTCAAGGCATAGATTACTACCAACATCTCTTTCTCTGTTACCATGTAATTGAATTCAACTCCCTATAAATTTTTGCTAAGAAAATAAATTGTGTTCTCAAAAGCTTTTGCTTTTTGTCCTAAGACTGCTCCTATGGCATAATATAAGGCATCAGTATGGATGTGGAAAGGAATTTCCCAATTTGGTCCCTTAAGTACAAAAGCATGAGTTAGAGCTATCTTTAAACCAAAAAATACTTTATCACAACTTTTTGTCCATTAGAACTCAACATCTTTAGTAAGGAGAATATACAGTGGGGTTGCTATTTCGCTAAAATCATTGATGAAACTTCTATAATAGCCTATATATCCTAAGAAACTCCTAACATCCTTTTCTTTTTCAGGTATAGGCAGATTATTGATTACCTTAATTTTTGTAGGATCAACTTGAATTCTGAGGTGGGAAATGTAGTGGCCAAGAACTACACCTTCCTACATCATCATGAAGCACTTTTTACTATTTAAGGATAGATTTTGGGCTTCACATCTCTGTAGAAATTTCTTCAAATTGTCCAATGCTTCATCAAAACTGGAACCATAGGTAGTAAAATCATCCATATAGATCTCCATGCAGTTAAGGGAGATGTATGAGAATATGCTAATGACTTCTCTTTTGAAAAGTGGTAGGTGTGTTGCATAACCCAAAGGGAAGTACTGAATAGGCATATATCCCCCATGGAAATGAAAATGTAGTCTTCTCTTGGTATTTTGGTGCAATTTGAATCTGGTTGTATCCACTGAATCCATCAAGAAAAGAAAAGTATTGTTTTCCTGCAAGAGATTCTATTACTTGATCTACAAAAGGCAAGAGAAAATGATCCTTCTTAGTGGCACCATTGAGTTCCTTATAGTAAAAAAAAACTCACCATTTCCCTCCCTTCTTGGGCACAATCACCAATGGAGACACCCATTGGTTGTCTGAAATAGGGTAGATAAATCCTGTGTCTAGTAGCTTTTGCAGTTCTATTTTGATAATCTCTCTTAATGTAGGGTTGATTCTCCATTGTGGTTGCCTTATAGTGTACACTCATATTTGATATATATTCTATGAGTTCAGATCTTTGGATCCAATCCCTTCATATCATGGTAATCCTAGGAAAACGAATTTTGATGGGCTTTTAGCAAATTTACCAATGTCAATTATTGCTCCTCACTTAATTTATTGTTGATATTCAGATACCTATACTTGTTTAACTAACTCTATCATAGTTGCTTCATTAATAAATGGTACCTTAAGTTTAGGTGGTAGTATTGTGTGGAACTTACCTGTTGCTGCAATAATTTTGTCTATCGAAAGAGTGGCTATAGGAAGTCTGTCTGCAGAGATAGTGGCTACAGGAAGTCTATCTAGTAGAAAATTTTCTGCAGGAAGATCAAGTAGAACTAACATAAGTGTTTGTTTGATTTCCTCAGAACCAGATGCTTGAGTGGGTGATGCTTCCTCTATCTGATAATGGTTTTGAATGATACAAGATAACACTTCATCTTCATCTTGAAGCTATAGGAAAGGACTTCTTCCCAACATCATGAGCTGCACCACAGAGTTGACTTCTTCGGCCTCTTCACCAATATGTGGCCATACTGAATTATCTTCATTATGGGATGGCTGAGTAGGAGGATAAAAAACACTATTTTTAGTGTTTTTTCCATTATAAATGGTCATGTCACCTGACCCACATCTAATATAAGTGTCTACAATTGCTAACCATGGGCGACCAAGGATAATTGGATACCCTACCAGTGTGGCTTTAGGGGAAAGAACCATGAAGTCAGTAGGATACTCCCAAGAGTCTAGAATCACCACAAGGTCTTCTACTATGCCATCAGACTTAATAGTGGAACTACCAGCAATTGCGGGATAGTAGGAGTGGATCTCATGTTTGCAATATTCAGTTGTTGCATGATGTCTTTAGTCATCACATTGATTTCCACACCCAAGTCAATGAAAGCATTCTTTATGTTTATCCCATTTACAACAACTTCAACTACATGGCTACCTTGATCATTGTACTTGGGGATAATTTTCCAAGCATGATGTTAGCAGGTTGCCCTACTACATGAATTGTAGTTGGGTCCTTCTTTTTCCTACCTAGTTTCTTGAGGCATGATTCCTTAATTTCCTTACCATAGATAGGGACATATTTTATGGCCTGGAATAGGGGTGTCTGGACACATATATGCTTTAGTTGATCTAGGATATCAAAACTAGTTTCGTCCTTGTCTTCTTTTTTCTTGGCAACTTCTAATCTCTGAGGGAATGGTGGTTCTTGTGTTGTTTGCCTGGCTGGAACTGGTTCATAATTTTTAGATGCACAAGGTTGAATTGGATCAATCAGAGATTATTCTTGCTCTTCCATAGGAAGCTCAGTGATAATGGGGGTGGAAGGAGTTGACAAGGTGGTTCCTGAACATAGACATATGTCACTTAAACTCACAACATATGCAAGAAATTGATTTGGATTAGAAAAATATACAGGCTGCTATTATAGTTCATTATTTGGGTTTGGTGTGGGTTGGGCTAGTAACTGGGTAGGTTTGGGTACATTTTCACTTGGATTAGCAGGAGGAGGCATTATAGCAAGTTGTTGGGGTTGAGAAGATGGCTGCATATAGCTAGTTGTCTGATTTGGCCATTGCTAGCCACCTCTCCATTGAGATGTTTGTTGCCAATTCCTTGGAGGTGGTTGCTAGGGTCCATGAAATTATTGCCAATTCCCCTGAGGTTGTTTCCACTGAGGTGAGGAATTCTGATAATTGGACCAAGAATTTGGAGGGTTGCCCCAAGACTATGATGGGTATCCTCCATACTTGGATGGATAGGGCGGTTTCCACTGGCTACCAGATGAATACAAATTAAAATATGGTCCAGTAAAAGATAATGGATCTAGTCGTATACCTTTTCTTGAAGCCCATATCCTTTTCTATGAAACAAAGTCAACCTGGTCTTCCTCTGTCTGGATTGATTTGAACTCAGGTAGAATCTCCTTGCTATCAATGTTAGCTACCACCTTGCATCTATAGTCCCTCTTCTTCTGTCTACAATGAGGGCAATATTCTGTTATCATTTCTTCTACCTCCTCACGTTTCTTCTTAGGTTGAAGTGTATCTAGCTGAGTAGCTAGATTGTTGATTATATCCTTCTTGAAATATTCCACCAAATTAGTAATCTCCATCATTGAGACTCCTCTGCTAGATGACTTACTCATAGAGGATTGGTAGGCTCTTCATTTATTTGAAGTTTCCCTAGAATAGTTCAAGTATATCTTCTTGATATCCTCCTAAGGGCTTGAGTGATATCTCCTCCTGCCATCAGGTCCAAGGCATCAGTGCCACTTTCATTAATTACTCTCTGGAAAAGCAACTATTGTGAGTCTTCATTAAGTGTATGATGTGGAGATTTCTGCAGACAAAACATAAACCTTGAAATGAAATCCTCCAGGCTCTCATCTTCCTTTTTCTGTATTATGAAAATGTCACCTCCTCTCATATCACTAACCCTGCAATACTCCTTGTATTTCTCAAGAAACTTTGTCTTCATATCTTCCAAAGTTCGTACAATGTTTTTGCTAAGGCCCATAAACCATCTCAATGTAGCCTCTTTCAAAGTAGGAAATAGCTTAAGTCTATGGGCATCGGTGGTATAGTCATAGATTTTGCAGAGTATATCAAACTCAAAAAATAAGGTATCAATATTTCTATGACAAGTCCATAGAACTTAGGAAGGACCGAAGTAGGGATATTTTTGAGGTTATCTACTTTATTCTATTCAGCAATGGGAAAAGGAAAATTTGGTTGATTCTTATTGTTAGGCCTGTCTCCATTTGCATCAGCCATTTCTGCTTGATGAAATTCCAGAATAAAGGGCTCTTCAATAGGATTTTGATCTTCAAGGGAAACTTTAGAATTGGTCAAGTTAGGGAATATATCAGTAAAGGGTTGTGGCTCTTCCTCTTCTTTATTTCTGGGTAGATTTGGAACTCTACTAGCTGAAATGGCTCAAGATTATTAGGAAGGAATATCCCATAAGAATTTTCTTCTTATTCTATGCATGCGACATCAACTTAGTATTAGCCAACTCACACAAAGAATGGGTGGGAGAAAATAGTGGATCATGACTTCTAACACTAAGAGAAAATTCTAGAAATACTACAACAGATAAACTATCAATGACTCCAAAGGACTCCCTAGTTTGACACCATCCCTAGCAACATCGCCAAAAATGTCAGCCTCCTACAATGATTTTAATAACTAACCCTTTACAACCACGATTCAGAGATTTGAAATTTGACCTGAATATCCATCTTAACCATCATGAAGGTACATTTAAATTTTCAACCCAGGAATGTGAACTTGAAATGGGTTAGCACAGTATGTGCACTAGGAACTTCAAAGTAGTCACCTTCATTCTACAACTAAGAAAGACTTAATGCTAAAAGTAAATTGCATGAAAGGAAGAAAAGTAAATGTTGAACATCACTCAATCAAATCTAAACTGAATATGCATAATAGGAGAGAAAATCTAAGCATCAAAGAGGAAAATACTATGCCCGCTTTGGTTGTGGGAATAGTCATAGAATGGAATTCTAGTGGCTGCAGGAGCAATCAATGCCATAATCTTAGCTAAGTACTTAACATAAGTTAATACTAATCTAACTAAACTAAAGGAACAAATTACTCACCAAGTGGGCCCCCTTAGATGAGTATCTTCTAAACTAATGCAAACTTAGATACTTGACTCAGAATCTTATTTTATTCATTGGAAAGTGTAAATACAAAAGTATGCCTAATAGTATTATCAGATTGTACAATAACTTGGTGATTGACTAACTGTTGAGGAAGGAGGATCCAAACCTTATTTGTACCATCTAAACATGGCAATCAAATCCCACTAACTGAGAGGATTCCATTTAGGGAAAGTAGAGAGAAGAGTGGAAGGGTGGTTACACATGCAGGGGAATCCGTTCGGACATGCATGCCCAAATGTGGACTCGACCATTGTAGTAACGTGCACAATGCTCAATGCCATTAAAGATCGGTACAAGGTGGTTACATGCAGCTGACATGGGAATCTTCTGTTGTCATCCCTAGTTAACCTTTGCATGACTCCTCAACATGACCAGCTGGTGGCTACGTTTTTTAATTTATCATTTCCAATCATGTGAGCATGACAATGTCAATACACATAATAATTGCATAGCTATAACCACCTTAAATAACATTCATTAATCACATGCAAGATTAATAAATATGGTCCACATAATAGGTAAATATCATTAGAACTAGCAGAAATAAAATTAATCCCAAATGTCTTATGTTTGAGATAAACTATATAAAATTATTAGCATATAATATCAAATTTTGTGGTAAATTTAGCAAATAACAAGAGATTCTACCCCCTAACTAGGCCAAAAACTAGACTCATCAGCCACTATAGTGACTTTCATATTATTTTTCCTATGTGCAAATGTGTATGTATGTGATATTAGATGCTGACAACATTCATATATACTCCATATATTTATTCTTGTGGGATTACCAATTTAATCCACTTTTCTAATTGGGAGCCACTTGCTAGAAGATGTTCTTAGAATGAGAGGCCTAATACTTGCAACAAAGAACTATCGTACTTCACCCTTGCTCAGGTAATTCTTAGAATGATAGGCTATATATTAAGTGTAATATGAAACATTGATCTCACCATTGATCATAGTCGTGGATAGTGTATGTTTTTTCTCAAGGGTTTTGTGAGAGCCTATGAGGCTCCATGACCCAATATTTTAGGGTGGTGACCAAGCCTTCTTTTGTTGTGTTTCATTTTATTTTCCCTATGTGCATATATGTACATATATAAGTTTGTATCTATCTATATATGTATATTATCTACATCTAATTCCACATACATACATTTCTACACATAATTTTTGTGTATGTATATATTCAAGCAACAAATTTTTACATATGCATCCAAACCGATATATATATATATATATATATATATATATATATATATATATATATATGTATCTGAAGTTAGATGCACCTTTTTGGTTATTACTTCTTTTAGCCTCAACAAGGAATTCTTCGAATGATAGGTTGTATATTAAGTGTAATACGAAACATTGATCTAACCATTAAACATAGTGGCGGATAATGTATGTTCATTCTCAAGGGGTTTGGTGAGAGTATGAGGCTCCATGACCCAATATGGTAGGCTCGAGAGCATGCCTTCTTTTGTTATGTTTCATTTTATATTTCCTAAGGAATTCTTAGAATGATAGGTTGTATATTAAGTGTAATATAAAACATTGATCTCCCCATTGATCACAATTGTGGATAATGTATATTCTTTCTTTAGGGTTAGGTGTGAGACTATGAGGCTCCATGACCCAATATGGTAGGGTGGAGAGTAGGCCTTCTTTTTTTGTGTTTCATTTTATATTTCCTATGTGCAGATATGTATATTTGTGAAATTGGATGCACATATTATTCATATGTATGATAGATTGTATATTAAGTGTAATATTAAGCATTGATCTCAACATTGATTATAGTAGTAGACAATGTATGTTCTTGCTCGGTGGTTCGCTGAGACCTCCAAGGCTTCATGGTGCAATATGGTGGGGTGGCCAAGAAGACTTCTTTTTTTGTGTTTCATTTTATTTTCCCTATATGCAGATATGTTTCCATGTGAAATTAGATGCAACCAACATTCATATATAGTCCAAATGTACATTTATTTACCACAAAAATTAATTTCTACTTGGCATGGCTTGGCCCTATGTCCATTCATCCAAAAATTGTCGAAACATTTGACAAAAGAATGGGTACATATGTTTCAATTGACAGTTGAAATTTTCCTATTAGAGAACAACATTGTACATTTATTCAAATTGTTGTTGTTTACTAAAACATGTTTTACCTATTATTGTGTGAAGTAATTGTCTCAGGCCTAGGACTTTTAAGTTTCTTTTGTAAAAATAAAAAAGAAACCAACATCCAAAACATATGTGAAATTAGATGCAACCAACATTTATATATAGCACTGCCTATTATGCATGCAAGGAATGCAACACACACACACATATATATACTTACAAAAAAAAATCTATACTGATATATATGTATCTGAAGTTAGATACACTTTTTGAGGCAAGATACTATATTTTATAGTCTTTAACAACAAAATTTTATATACATCTTTGAATTTTTTTCTTTCCTTGCTTCCTGTCTGTCACACCCATATGCACATGTGTTTAGAACTTGTCCTCTTGGTTCTTCTCGTCGATCATACTACTAAACGATTGTGACTTTTTGACTTGGATTAATCTTTTTAGCTGCACTATTACTCTTTAAGTTGGTGTTTGCAAGCACTTTTTTATCTTCCTCATATTATCATTCTAGGCTCTTCTAACATGTTCAAGTTCTAGTCCTACATCAAGTGTGGAAAAAAAAAAATCTGGAAAAATGCCCAAGAACCCAACTCTATTATGCGTAGCATAGAGACTACATCTATGAAAATTGTTAGGCCAAATACTTGCAACAAAGAACCATAGTAGCTCATCCTTGCTTGGCTAATTTTTAGAATGAGAGGTTGTATATTAAGTGTAATATGAAACATTGATCTCACCATTGATCATAGTGGTGGATAATACTATTTTTTTCTCGAGGGTTTGGTGAGAGCCTATGAGGCTCCATTACCCAATATGGTAGGGTGGTGAGCAGGCCTTATTTTGTCGTATTTCATTTAATTTTCCCTATGTGCAGATATGTACATATATATAAGTTTTCATCTACCTATATATGTATATTGTCTACATCTAATCCCCCATACATACATGTCTACACATAGTTTTTGTGTTTATATATCCAAGAAATAGATATCTACATATGCATCCAAAGCATGCAATGCCGATATATGCAGTTGCAAAAAAAAATCTATACCGATATATGTACCTAAAGTTAGATGCACCTTTCTAGTTATTATTCCTTTGAGTGTCAAAAAGGAATTCTTAGAATGATAGGTTGTATATTAACTTTAATATGAAACATTGATCTAAACATTGAACACAATGGTAGATAATTTATGTTCTTGCTCAGGGGTTTGGTGAGAGCCTATGAGGCTCCATGACACAATATCGTAGGGTGGAGAGCAAACCTTCTTTTGTTGTGCTTCATTTCATTTTCACTATGTGCAAATATGTACATATATATAAGTTTGCATCCATCTATATATGTATATTGTCTACATCTAATTCCACATACATACATTTCTACACATACTTTTTGTGTGTATATATATCCAAGCAACAAATTCCTACATATGCATGCAACACATGCAATGCATATATATGCAATTGCAAAAAAAAATCTATACTGATATATATGTATTTGAACATAGATGCACCTTTTTAGTTATTATTTATTTGAGCCTCAAAAAGGATTTCTTAGAATGATAGGCTATATATTAAGTGTGATATGAAACTTTGATCTAACCATTGAACACAATGGTGGATAATGTATGTTCTTGCACAGGGGTTCGGTGAGAGCTTATGAGGCTCCATGACCCAATATGGTAGGGTGGAGAGTAGGTCTTCTTTTGTTGTGTTTCATTTTGTATTTCCTATGCACATAAATGTATGCTTGTGAAATTGGACAAGGACAATATTCATATGTATGATAGGCTATATATTAAGTGTAATATTAAACATTGATCTCAACATTGATTACAAAGTGGTCAAAATAATTCTCCTTTATCAAATGAAACATTGGCACCTAGGTGCTATCAGCTGCAACAAATAATAGCAATGAGTATGGATGTAATTAAAAATACATTAATGTGGTTACCCTCCATCATATTGATATATATCTCTTCATTGACCATTTAAAACTTGAGAAAACATATTCCTTTCCCACAAAAAAAATTTGCCATTTATGATTTTCCCATTTATAACCATTGTAGGTTGTGGTTTATGTGATTATGGGGGAAAACCACACATCGTTGTCATGTGCTTGTGAGAGGACAACATTTTTTTGGTTGCATCACATTGTTTATCCTTGCAAGAACATGACAATGGTGTATGTTGCTCCATTCAACAAAACCATTTTCAATGTTATGGTTTGCTTGGTTTTCATGTTGTACATATCTACATTTTTTTGCTTTCTAGTTATTACTTGTTATATGTGCCCATGTTTGGTGAACACATTCCTACATATGCATCCAAGTCATGCAATGCCTATAGATGTACTTGCAAAAAAAAAACTATACTGATATATAGGTGTCTAAAGTTAGATGCACCTTTTTAGTTATTATTTCTTTGAGCCTCAAAAAGGAATTGTTAGAATGATAGGCTTTATATTAGGTGTAATAAGGAACATTGGTTTCACCATTGATCATAGTGGTCAAAGATGTATGTTCTTGCTTGGGTGTTTGGTGAGATACCATGAGGCTACATGACACAATATGGTAGGGTGGAGAGCAGGCCTTCTTTTGGTGTGTTTCATTTTAATTTTCCTATGTGCAGTTATGTATGTTTGTGAGATTAGATGCAGATAAAATTCATATGTATCATAGGTTGTATATTAAGTGTAATATTAAACATTGATCACTGTATTTATTATAGTGGTAGACAATATACCTATTGTCTACATGTAATTCCACATACATACATTTTCACACATATTTTGTGTGTGTGTATAAATCCAAGCAATAGATCCGTAAAAATGCATCCAACACATGCAATGCCTATGTATGTGCTTGCAAAACAAAATCTACACTAATATATAGGTATCATAAGTTAAATGCACCTTTTTAGTTATTATTTATTTGAGCCTCAAAAAGGAGTTGTTAGAATGATAGGTTGTATATTAAGTGTAATAAGAAACATTGGTTTCACCATTGATCAGAGTGGTGGAAAATGTATATTCTTTATAGGGGGTTCGGTGAGAGCCCATGAGGCTCCATGACCCGATATGGTAGGGTGGAGAGTAGGCCTTATTTTTTTATGTTTCATTTTATGTTTCCTTTGTGCAGATGTGTATGTTTTTGAGATTAGATGCAGACAACATTCATATGTATTATAGGTTGTATATTAAGTGTAATATTAAACATTGATCTCAACATTGATTATAGTTCTAGACAATTTATGTTCTTTCTTGGGGTTTTGTTGAGAGCCCCCAAGAATCCATGACACAATATGGTAGGGTGGAGAGCAAGCCTTATTTTAGTGTGTTTGATTTTATTTTTCCTATCTGCAGATATCTATCTATGTGAAATTAGATGCAGTCAACATTTATATATAGTCTTGCCTATTATGCATCCAAGACATGTAATGCATATATATATACTTACGGAACAAAATCTATATCAAAATATATGTTTCTCAAGTTAGATGGACTTTTTTGCAATTTTTGTTGGGTAGACAACTGTTCTTTCTTGGGGTTTTGTTGAGAGCCCTCAAGAATCCATGACACAATATGGTAGGGTGGAGAGCAATCCTTATTTTAGTGTGTTTGATTTTATTTTTCCTATCTGCAGATATCTATCTATGTGAAATTAGATGCAATCAACATTTATATATAGTCTTGCCTATTATGCATCCAAGACATGTAATGCATATATATATACTTACGGAACAAAATCTATATCAAAATATATGTTTCTCAAGTTAGATGGACTTTTTTGCAGTTTTTGTTGGGTAGACAACTGTTTTCTTTTCCATTTTTCCCAATGTATGTCACATCAAAACAAATTTTGTTCCTGGTCCTATTTATTTGCTGCTTATAGAAGTGGTTATACATTGAGACAACAAGATCTCTTTTTTAATCTTTGACCAGAAAATTTAATTTGTGGACATGTATGTATGTGAAATTAGTTACAAACAACATTCATATACATCTACATTTAAACTTTTTGATACATACATATATATATATATCTTTGAAAATTTTGCTTTCCTTTCTTCCTATCCATCACACCCATATGCACGTATGTTTAGAACTTATACTCTTGGTTCTTGTCATCCATCATGCTACTAAACAATTGTGATGTTTTGAGTTGGATTAATCTCTTTAGCTATACCAATGTTCTTTAAGTCGGTGTTTGTAAGAACTTTATTTTTTTTCCTCATATTATGGTTGTAGGCTCCTCAACCTTCATCAAGTTTTAGTCCTAAATCAAGTGTGGATGAAAAAAAGGTAGAAAAATGCCAAAGAAACCAAATCTATTATGTGTAGCATAGAGACCAGATCTATGCAAGTCATCGGGCCAAATACTTGGAACAAAGAGTTGTTGTAGTTCATCCTTACTTGGCCCCACCTAATCAAGAGGCCGCACTGCAATTGTTGCCAAGCTTGTTAGAAAAACATTTTGGCTTCTATAGTCTCGCACCCTCCATCCCTTGGTAGCTTGCACATAACCTTCCCAATTAAGGTGCCTCAATAATGGGTGGATGTTGATCTCAGTAAAATCTTTCCGAGCATGGATTTCCATCCACGTCGTCGGCCCATCACCATTTTAATAGTATGTTTGGAGATCCTTTATGTGTTGCAATGTAGTCCTTTCATTGGTGCATTGATGCTTTGTCTGATTTGAAAGTTTTTAGTATTTGCAAGGAAAGCTACATCGACATGAAAGTGTGAGCATTCAATCTAGACATTTTTTTCCAGAATTGTGCTTCTAAAAAGGGCGTCCACTGATTTAGTTCAATGAACAAGATGGACCCAGGACCACAACCTCTTGTCCTTGCAAAGCTGACTCAGGTTGAAAAAATGCTTATAGCTAGAGTTGCTCCTATTTTGCAAGTGGTGCATGTTAGAGGAGGCCAATAAAAATATAGTGGCCATAATATAAGCTTCCCTCAATACATCACGACCATTGCAACTTTATTGGCACATCGCCTACATGATATTGAAGTGGTGATTGTTCAAAGAACTGGCATTCAGGGAGAAAACTATGATTGCTATGTTGACAAACATAATGTCATGGCTGCATTGATATACAAAAATAAAAATGATCCATACTATAGTGATGTTGCAATTGATTGTGATGCTTTAATTTGTTGCTTTCTTCAAGTAGTAACATCTCCAATATTTTTCACATAATGAAAGAACCAGTATAGAACATAGTTGAATGAGTAACAACTTCTAAAATTTTTGCTAATGAGGAAGTTGAGCTTGAGGACTCATCATCATTTATTCTATTGCTGCCCAACCCTCCTCGATAATTGCAGGGAATCAAAGACTCCTTGCAGATTAAAGACATTAGTCAAGATACTTTTCCTTGGACTAAGATAAATTCTAACCCTATCAATGAATACAATACATAAGGGTTATTAAGTAGGGCTTTTCCAATATTGTTCCACACTAGAACAACAATGCCCCTACAGTTGAGAAGCATACAGATTCACTTACATGAATATGTATTGCACTTGATGAGATACTATGATAATATATTTGGGAGGCATGCCATATTTAGATATTACCTTTATAATTTAATAATGAGACATCAAAGCGAACTGCCAACTTCTGTTTTCATAAAAATAAACTTGGAATAAAGGATAGCAAAGTCTGTGGCTGCACTACAACAACTGCTTCGGGATGCAATAGACACTCAGATATCAAACCAGCTTGTTCGATTTGGTACATCCTTGCAAGGGACGTGCTCATATTGGGGAAAGTGCCAGAAATAGCTCACTGCAATGATCCACCAGCTTCAGACATTGACTCTATTTTTCACTCTAAGCTTCATGGACACAAAATGGCCTGATTTGCACAAGGTGCTTGATCCTAGTGCTCAACGACACATGTCATACTCCTAAAGATGCTTGATGGACAATTTTTTCTAGAACCTACATATAACTGCCTTGTACATGTACTTGCAATTCACCATTTTATGTGAGGATGTTCTTGAGAGGATTTTCCATACAAAGGATTACTAGTATAAGTATTAGTGGCAACATCATGGATCAACACATGTCCATGGTTTCTTGTGGCTTCTAGGTGCCTCGAATATGGACATGCTTGATTGTTCCAACCCACATGAAGTTCAACAGGAAAAAATCTTCTTTGATCTCTATGTTTCAGTGTGGAATCCTGGTTCCCTAGAACAACTAAAATCAAGAGTCCACCACTCTTCTTTGGAGGACTGTGTTTTCTTGACACGTTGTAAATTGCTCGCATTGGCCCAATGGTGGATTATAAAAAAATGGTGAATACGGTGAAAAGGCATACCCAATGTACTCAGTACACAAGCCTTAGGAAAAAATGCCAAAAATTACAATATCACTACAAAGCTCTATGGAATGCACAACCATCATCGATATTGGAAATTGACAATGAATCAAACAAATCCTATAAGCCAACAAGAAATGATGAGTGGCCTGATATTCACAAACCTAAGATTCTTGTGATTTGACAAGAAAATGTTGATTGCCAGCCAATCTTGTCAAGACAAATTGTGCTAAACTACATTTCCAAATATGCATCAAAGTCTAAAAAAAGTTTGAAAGCTATATTGATATCTTGTAGAGGCTTGCAAATAAAAATTCATATGGGGATAAAGTGTTTCTTTCCTATTAAAATTTCATGATGAACTTGATTGTAGATCATCGCATTGGTGCACAAGAAACATGCCATATCCTGCAAAATTTTCCCCTTGTCATGTCAAGATGACATTTCCTATCTTTGAACATGAGTAGGGAAACCTTCCACCATTTGAAAACCAATTGATATGGACACTATATCCCTTTCTCAATCTGCACAATTGTATACACATCAGAAAAATCACAAAGGTGAGGCTTGGTGTTTGCGAACACACCTTGATATGATCATTGTTTACTCGCTATTCAAGTATGCCCCTCCTGATCATTGTGATACCTTGAAACATTTTGTTGGTCGAAATTGCTGCTATACAAGCCTTTCTGAAATTTCAAAGCAGATATAGGCCTCACCAAAGATAGTATACCACAAAACTGGAGGCTATTTCATGTTGCTGGCTATCACCCTTAGCATGTCAATAGAGTTACTTCTCCCCCAAATAGTCAAGAAGAAAGTGATAGTGATACCAACAACACCCAGTCTCTACCTCCCATAGATGAATACAAATGGGAATTGCTTTCTCACCTTGGTGCTACAACCAATGCCTACTTGGAATAGCTGCAACTATTAGGTAGACATGACTTCGATTTAAATCACATATTCGACAAACATGTTCTTGTGAATCTACATAACATTGTTGCAGAGTTCATCTCAACAAGTAAATTTCATACAATTGAAGATAGTCTTTGCCCACCTACTGCACTTGCACTTTGTCATCAACTATCTCCTAAGAAAAATATTGTTCTAAATATCATTAAACAACACCACCTTGGCCCATATTCATCATCACCATTATGTATGATTATTCAAGGTACTATAGGTATAGGTAAATCATTTCGTATAGACAACATTCAAAGAACACTAAATACATCACCAAATTGGAGAATGAATCCTTTGCTTGCTTTGGCGCCAATGGGGGTGGTCGCTTACAATATACATGCCTCTACAGTGCATACAACTCTTCTGATACCAATTAGACATATGAATCCATTTCAAGGAAAACCATTGACCATATTTCAAGAGGACTTTAAACACATTAAGTAAATCTTAATTGTGAAATGAGCTTCTTGGGACCCAATTTTTTACTCAAAATAGATAGTCGGTTGTGGCAAGCATTTCCTACTAGACATATGAAACCATTTGGTGGTTCCTTTGTTATACTTGTGGGTAACCTCACATAGTTGTTGCCTATTTTGGATAGGCCTATTTACGCTTCTCGCACGATAGCCTCGGATCTTTGGCACACTTTTAATGTTGTTGTCACACTTGACACAATCTTTTGCCATCATGGATAGTTGGATGCACAACAAGAGTTTCATAGACTCCTTTTGAATATTTAAAATTCTCATGCATCTCAAGCTGATTGGAAAACTCTTATGAATCAAACAAATGACATGCTTTCAGCTCAGAAAAACAAGGATTTTGATGCAAATATTCACTTATTCCCAACAAATATCTTGGTCGCCTTGCATAATAGAAAATTCTTAAATAGTTAAATGTTCCCATTGCAATTAGTATTGCTAAAACTACTCAGCAAAATGCACCTGATTATGGTGATGATGAGAAAATTCAAGCATAGCTCTTACTTGGAATTGTTAAACAAGTAATGTTAATAACAAATCTTTGGGTGGCAACTAGCCTAGTCAATGGATCATTGGGTATTTCCAAGTCTATCATGTATGCTAGGAGTGCTAAACCACCTCAACCGCATCAATATGTTGTTGTGCACTTCCCAAACTACATTGGCCCAACATCGGGTCAAGACAACCCAAAATCCATGCCCATTCCCCTGATCACATGGGGCAGTCGAACACAACTCCCCTTGTCAATGGCCTGGGAAATAACAATACATAAATCTCAAGGCTTGAAATTGGAGAAAGCTACAATAGATATTGGAACTAAAGAAAGACAAGGACTAATATTCTCAACTCTTTCTCATGTAAAATCAATTATAGGAATATGCATAAGTCTACCTTTCTCTTTCAATAAATACTCCAGATTACGTGCCAAAAATTCCAATGCACTCCATATCAAAGAAGAGGATCACCTCCATGAATTATGTGCATTGCCAACATGATGATTTTTTTTTTGTTATTTTCAATAACTATATCACTTCTACTTTCCCTCTTAATTTTAATGCATATAGAATTTCTATCATTTCTAATTGTTTGATTCCATATGTAAGTTGGCTCATTGCTTCCTTGTCTTTCCCTCCATAGTATAGTTGCAACAACTCTTGCCAAACTAGCTAGAGTTTTTCTTCTATGGTGATTAATAAGAGAAGTTGTTCAATTATTTCATTATGCTTCTCCTCTCCTCCAATGACAAACTTGAATTCCTTCTTCTTTGGTTGACCATATAACATTTATATTTGGTTTTTCAATTCTTATATAGATTATACTAAAATGTCTGAACCTAGTTTTTAGGCTTCTTACACCCACACAACCCAAAGTTGATGTTATATTTAGTCAATGATGCCACTGCTAGTGCTCTCGCCTCCAAACTGTTTGTGTGTAACTATAGCTAATTGTAACCATTCTAGATTGCAAACATTCTCATAAGTAACTACAAATCTCCATAATGCTAAATAGCTTCGCAATGGCATATTTTGCATGGTATACGAGCTGAAATTACATTCCATTTATATACAAGGTAAGGCTATATGTCATTTATTCCATCTCTTATTTCACAACTACATTTCAAATTCTTTTTCATAAATGATACAATTGTATATACTTCTAAAAATGTGTAACACTTATTTCAACTCAACAAAATTCTCAGGTACTGAAACATAATTATATGGGACTTATAATCATAAAGATACTACATCGTGATGTGTGCACAAGGTATGCCTACATCTTATTTATTTGATCTCTTCTATTGCAGGTGAATTACATATTATTTGTTATAAATTATAGAACTGTTTATGTTTCCTAATTTATATATTGTCTAACAATGACACATTTTCATCGCACTATACTTCAGATTTTCCTTTGATTTTTGCAAAATATACTCAAGACAAACAAATTCAGCGATTAGAAGAATACTATAATGGACATAATGATAATGATCATATCATCAAAGAAGCAACCCACATCTAGTGATTTCCAAAATGGGTTGTTTCTTCAATTTTATAGAAATGTTGCTCTTCATTTATAACGTTGACTATGGTTGTTTGCATAGGTTTGTTGTTGTGAACTCTTATGTCATCTAGGTCACTGTTGGAACCAATACTGTTTCATTTATGGTTTTCATGTGGTGGGAATGGTTGCAAGGCAATCAAATAGTTTATGTTATTTTCCATAAGACATTGTTGATTGTTGTTCTATGGTCTCGAATAAATTATTGCATTCATGGTTTCTGTGTAGTGGCGATGGTTGAAAAGTAATAAAATAGTTTACATTGTTCTTGATAAGGCATTGTTGATAGTTTTTTTGTGTCTTGTGGAAACAATTTGTGTTATTTTCAATAAGCGATTGTTGATTATTGTTTTGTGGCTTTAGCTATACTATTTCATTTGTGGTTTCCATGTAGTGGCAATGGTTGTAAAGGAATTAAATAGTTTATATTATTTCTAACAAGGCATTGTTGACTGTTGTTGTGTAACTTCAGCTGCTATTAGCACTGTTAGCCACCCCTGTGACTAGGGTTCCCCTGTTGGTGTTTAAAATAGCAATCTAGCTAGGATTTGTAGTTCTCTAAGAGGTAGCCAACCTCTATATTGAAGAACAACAAAAACTAGTGGCCAACTGATAGGAAATGGAATGGATACACATTTCCCCTGCACTTCAGGCTCTGTAAGACCTAGGGGGGTAACCCTTTAGTAATATCAAACAATCTAAACACACAAGTAACAAGATATTGCTTAACAGATTATGTTCTCACAGAAATATGCTGAGAAACCTAAAGTATCACTCAATATTGGAAAACTATTGAATGAATTTTACTAATCAGCAAGGAGAACATGACAGACACAACTGTCCAAACAATAAGAACAAGAATTATTTTACATTTCAAATTTTGTTTCTGAGATGCATTAAGCTGCAAGATAAATCAGTGCCAATTCTGGGCCATGGAGTCAAATACATAAGACAACTTTATCAGCAAATGGCATTCAACTAGTGGATTTAAAATTGTTGATGCTTTGCATCAATTGTTAGTGTCTTACACCAACAATCCCACTCCTATTATCAATCAACTTCTCCTTATCAAATCCAACTTGCACACTTGAAATCACTATTACCTACTCATAGTATTTAACCATTTCTTTGAAAGAGACCCATAAACAAATAAAACAATCTCATGAAATCTGAGATGATAAACTCAAAATACTTTGTATTATTGAATTCATATGATTTAACTGTACAAGTATGGAGACAAATTGAAGATATTCATGAAAATACAAAGACATTTCATGATTTATTTGCACAAACTGACTGTATTTGCTCATAAAATAAGAAATTATAGCTTCTAGACTCAAAATTAACTCAGAGTTAACAAACCTCTATCTACTTAGCCCAATACAAAAACTCAGAACCCTCTACAATGAGAAGAGAGAAGAAGATATAGAGAATCGAAGGAAACAGGAGCAGCCCTAAATTCAAATCTGTTGCAGACACATGGCAGCTCCATTCCTGTTGATCAACAAATCTGCAAAATAATATCTTCTCTTCCTCCTTCAACAAACTCCACCCTTCAAAACTGTGTTTGCCCATCATTGCCCAGCAACAGAAAATCTGCCCATGTGGAGATTCTTCAAATTTCATCTAGCTGCTCAAAAAACCTCCTGCCGTGAAAACCTGTTTCTATTTTTTGTTCTATATTTGCTGCAGCAATACATTTTGCATATTCATTTGTTCCCCCCAATAATATAAAATATTCATCATAATGAATATTTTACTCAATGTATAAAATTATCCCCAAAAATGAATATTATTTTTCCACCTTGAAGAATTCTCACTCCATTTTATGTTCACGTGCGCTTTATATTTTCATTTTAAAATAATATTTCCATTTACCCAATGTGGATAAAATACTCTATTTGAAAAAATAAAACACTCGTTCCTTTTAAATATTCATCTTCTGCACTATTTGGGTAAATATTTAAATTTTATACCTACGGGCATATTTTACCATTTTAAAACTTAGCACTGGGCCCACCACACAAATGAGCAAACCATATAACCTTTTGAAAAAATTTAAATAAAGGGCTCCCCCATGCGTTCTCGCACACCTCGCAAGGTCCGCGAGAATGCCCTAAATCCTTCATCCGGTTTGCTCGAGCATCCTTTGTTCTCATACGCGCGGGCCTCCCACACTGTTGTTCTCCTCACCTTGCCTCTTTCCATGCTAGCCACGGGTCTACTGCTCTATGTTATGACTTTTTTTGCAACAATGGCATCCTTCCCTTTCTCCTTATGCTGGCCATGCCCATATGAACTAGCCACAGGTTTCCCTTCTATCTGTAGGCTTCTCCATCTCTTCCAAATGCTGGCTCGAGCCTCTCTCTACCTGCGCGGGCCAGTCTCCACATGGTTTTCCCACTGTCAGGCCACAACTTCCCTTCATTCACTAGCTTCCCACATCCATTGGTCGTGGGCCTCCATTCTCACCTGTGGGTTCTATTTTTTGATGGATGTCTACACCTATTCCAAAGCTCCCATTCCGGTCCATGCTGCTCATGCCTTCACCATTCCCCTCTCTACTGTGTGGTGTGTGAGCTCCTTCTCTGCTGGCTTGACATGAGCCTTACCGGTCACTGGTATTCCATCCCTATGCTGGGCTCCATCCTCAAACAATGCGTTCGTAGGCTCCTCCAGCTCCCTGTTGCTTGGTTCCTATCCTCTACACGTGGGCCTTCTTCTCTTGCTGACGTGGACCCCTTCAATGTAGGTCTCCTTTCACCTGCTCTTCCATTGTTTATGGGTTCTCCCCACCGAGCCCTTTGCCTCTAGTGTCTACGCATTCACTTACTTCACCATGTGCGCCAAGCTTTTTACCATCGCATTCTCCCTCTCTACATTCCTTTCAAACAATTCATTATCCCTGAAATGATTTATTCTTGTGAATTTCTATACCACATTTGAGATTTCCAACTTCCTAGACCCCTTCCAGAACATGTGACACTCCTGATTCAATCTTCTTTGTATTCCATCACACTATTAAGAGGCTTGAAGAAAGATTAGCCTGATAAAAGATTTGTTTTTTTTTTATCATGCCTCTGCTTAAATAATTGAGCAGGATTAAAATAGTGTCATGCCATTATCCCACTATAAGCTGAAATGAAGCACTAACTTCTTCAAAATCATGTCTATCAGCTTATTCGACAATGAAACTTTATCCTCCTTTGGATCCAAATTCAATTACAAAGCATCATAAGAACATTTTTATCAATCATGTCTCTATATAGAAGAAGAATGAAAAGCCCAAGTTGTGTCAAATGTCGGGGTCCCTTGTGGGCTCGACTAAAAAAAAATCGTTTTCAAACAAATTTTACACTCAAACGATCTGACACTGCCTTTTGAATGCACATGAAGTGAAAACATGAACTGGGTCTTCATCAGAAACTGTTTTCTGCACCTTTCGAAAAACGGTCAAAACAGGCCAAGTTGGCTCAGGAACCAATCTTGAAAATTGGGCAAATGACCTCATGAAAATATAAAAAATTGCAAGCACATAGTCATTTGACCCAAAAGTACAGTGCAAAAGATGGCTCAAAGAAACAAACCTAGAGGAAGCAAATACTAATCAGCAAAGTTGGCCCAGTTGAACTTTTTCGAAACAGCAGCAGTTCTGAACCAATTGAAATTGACTCGACTGCTAATTTGTAAACATAGCAAATCAACCCCTAATGAGTTGCCATCAGACATGATGGAAAATTTAGGTACCCTTAGCACGTTTTCAAAAGGAATTGCTTTGAAACATCACCGATCAAAAGTTATTAACGGTCGAAGTTGGCCTCTCAGAAAGGCTGTCAGGAATGCAGCTACAAAATAGAACAAATTGCATTTGGTTTCAATCTGCTAAAAATAGCAAATCAGATCACATGGTTCTGCAAACTGACACCCGAGATCACTTAGGTATGGAGAATATGGAACAAAATTCGTTCTGACATGAAAGTGAACTTGTTGGGAAAACCAAGCTCAAACAGAAAGTTGTTTTGCAAACTGACAATCTGCAAACAACAGAACAGTGCAAAAACCTTCCAGCTTCACTTTTTGAAACACTGTCAGAACTTATCGTAGGAAGCTAAAAATTGGCACACATGCTCATCTATGTCAATCAAATACGTTTGCAAATGGGTTTTGCTTGGAAAACAACATGCCTCAAGTTCTGATTCCCCGAAGTGGGTCATTCAGACTGATTCATTAGGTGCACTTCTTAAAGTGCAAAAGCAAAATTTTTGCAATAGGCATCTCAAATTTGCAAAATTTGAGAGTGCCATCAGTGGCTCCGACTGGGGATGTATTCCCCCTGTGGGCACAACAAGATCCTAGATCTCTAGAGAGTAGACCACAAGCTGAATTTGACAGGTACCCTCAAACTGCCCCCCTATTCAACTTTTATTTTTTGACTTCATCTGATGACCCTAGGCCACCAAATGAAAAAATGGGGATCAACATTTACGTCTGTCAAATACAATTTTGTTAAAATAGCTGATCTCTCTCAAATCATGCTTGCATCTGTCAAACCAGACCAATATAGGTGACCTTCATCTTACAAGTTGGAAAATGTGGTGGCCACTGAAATTTGCCTGATTACAAACACTGCCACTACAATTTCTATCATTCTTCATTGCATAATATATCTTAATCTTCAAGCTTTCACCATCACATGACACATATGTGTTATATTCATTATATGAAATATGCTCAAATTGAAAAATAACATTTCTTGTTATTAATCTCATTGTCATGTTCCATAAAACCACTTTCCAACTAAACTGGAAACTAAAAAAGTTCAAACTCCTCCAAGTAACTGACACCAGGATGTTCAACCTTACCTACAACATTTGTTTAAAATGTAAAACAGCCATAAGAGGTGCCCTCAAGGAGTTCATCAATGTGTTCTTTTGTTTGCTCAAGACCACATTCCAACCATGTGTGAAATGCATCATCGGAACCCTCAGCAAAGAGTGGGTTATTCCTCCACCAATAGGTTTCATCATTTCTCATCTCTAGTGAAGATGGAGGCTCATCAAACAATGGATTCTCCATTATATTTATTTTTGACATAAGAGTCTCAGCCTCCTCTGCACGAAAGTCCAATTCCTTCAAGTTGTAACTGCACTCAAACTCACTGCAATCACTAGTAGAGCAGATAGACGCATCTTCAATATCGTTCCTGTAAGTTAGGGAAAATCAGATATAAAACTAAAACAACAAGATATGAAAACCCTAACAAGCACAATAGAGCACACACTACCATGAAAAAAAAAAAAAAGCAAAGAAACCGATCTCCAAGCTAGATTTGATTTATCTCCATTGCTCTTCTCCACTTGCATGAGAATGCAAGATTTTGAAGGTTTGATTGTTGATATGTTGATTGCTCATTTTCGTAGCATAACGATAAGATGAAGATAATAGAAGAAAAATAGATAGATAGATAAGAAGATTGAGATAAATTTTTGCAGAGTGAGGATGTTAGAAGAAGATTCCCCAAATGGCCTATGAAAGGCTTGATTTATAGGAGAAGGCTGATTCGATTCAATGGTCAAGATTAAAAGTCAAATTT
Organism: Sequoiadendron giganteum; assembly: GCA_007115665.2. Taxonomy (NCBI): domain Eukaryota; kingdom Viridiplantae; phylum Streptophyta; class Pinopsida; order Cupressales; family Cupressaceae; genus Sequoiadendron; species Sequoiadendron giganteum. Next base: position 343,135,909 of record CM021110.1, read on the forward strand.
GTGATATGTATGGCTAGGATTAAAAGTTTATTTTAGTGTCTATGACGCACATTAAGTGGGTTATGACATGAGGCTAAAATTAGGATGTGAGGAAATAAGTGGGATTCTTTTATTTATTTTGGAAGAAAAGATGCTTATGACGCACAATGAATGGGGCTAAAAATAAGATGTGAGTGGGAATCTCATAATTTAAAATTATTTAAATTATGTGTGCATGTGAAGAGTTGTAGTCATGTGACACATGTTGAAATGTGACAATAAGTGAGGTTTTAATTCAAATATTTAATTTGAATTATTTTGAGACATGTGAAGGGGGAATTAAATAAATAAATGAGATTTATTTAATTAATTGGGAGGGTGATTAAATGGAATAAATGGGATAAGTGGGATAATGTAATGACCTAGGGTAAAATATTAGAAATGTCTTTCAAGGTCATGTATCAACTAGGTAATATTATGATATGGACAATTTCGAGTGTCTACATTTTGCCCCTCTTTGAGATGATGTTCGAGATGGTGAGATTTATGTCGAGTAACATCATTTCAAAGAAGCTAAGGTATGGATAGAGAAAAATAAGATGATGCCCCAACCACTTGAATAAGTGAGGAGTATGATGAATGAAGGAAAGGGATGATAGAAGAATATGAAGAAATGGGATGATGATATAGGATATGATAATGATGATGATGCCCCTTCGAGAGGATAGGCGGGTTGCATAAATAGGGATATTCTCTCGAAATGAATGAAATGATAAAGGAGGGATAAGATGAATGATACAAAATAAGAAGTAGATGGAAAATAAGAATGGAATGTTATGCTGCAATATAGTGAGCAATCATATGTTTGATATAGCACTAGACGTTATGCACCAAGGTATAAGGACCAAGGTGATGATGTGTCTCATGCCCTAGCATAATACAACCTTGTCTCGATACAAGATATGAATATTAGCCAGGAGTGATTCGGATTTGATGCAAATGAAAGATAAAAATGATAACACACACAAGCAAGCAAACATGCACAAATGATACAAAAACAAACAAGGTATTGCCCCTGTCAAGTTGTAAACCGATGATTAATTGATTGATTGATGATGATGATAGTGTTGTCATTGTAGGGAGCGATATATCCCTAGATCAACACAAGGATGATTGATTGATTGATTGATGATGATGATAGTGTTGTCATTGCAGGGAACGATATATCCCCAGATCAACACAAGGATGATTGATTGATTGATTGGGTTTACAACAAGATTAGGATCAAGACCAAAGGATGTGATTGGATAATTTGGCAAGATTGATTAGCTTGGTTGGTATGGATTAAGGATTGACTTGCATTTGGATTATTGCTCAAAATAATTGAAAATGCTTGATTTGAAGACTCGGATGATGATTGATGAATTAAATTGAGGAATGATTTACTTGGAATGATTTTGATTGATTGGATTGATGAAGAAATTATTTGATTTGATGATAATGATTAGATTGATTAAAATAATGAGTTTGATTAGAAGAAGTGATGCGATTGATTAGAAGAATTAATTTGATTAGAAGAAGTGATGTGATTAAACAATTTGATGAAGAAATTGATTTGAAGAAGTTGAATTGATTGGAAGAAGTGATTTGGTTTGATTTTATTGCTTGGATTTTTGAAATGTTTTGATTTTTTGGATTTTTGAAATGTTTTGATTTTTTAAGATTTTTGAAATGTTTTGATTTTTTATTTATTTTTGAAATGTTTTGATTTTTGGATTTTTGAAATGTTTTGATTTTTGAATTTTGAAATGATTTGATTTTTGATTTGTACAATATTTGATTTTTGGATTTTGGAATATGTGATTTTTTTGGATTTTTGAAATGTTTTGATTTTTTTGGATTTTTTTTTTGAGACCTTTTTCAATTTTTTTTCATTTTTTAGGACTTTTTTGAGATGTTTTGAGATGTCAATGGATGACAATTTGGGTAGCCTTTTTGCTAGATACCAATGACAAGGGAAAACCAAGTCTAGGTGCAAGGAGATAGATGGGATTGATGGATGAAAGGGTGGGTGATAGGATAAGGGACAAAAGGCTCATGATATATGGATGGATAAAAAATGATAGGTCATAATGAATGAAATGGATGTATGCATCATAAGAGGGTAGGGATGTAATCTCCAAAGACTATGTCGCATAGGAATAACATGCCCCATTCTAGGTACAATACTTAGGATTCTTCATGACAAAATTTATGACACTAGGATAATGATAGGCTTGTTTGGGAGGATGAGGTATATCAAAAGATATCCAAAGCATGTTTCAACATTTTGCCCCATATTTTTATCAAGATCAAAAAGAGGAAGAGAGGATGAATGGACTCAATATGATAAATATATGGGTATGATGGATAAAGATGGCAGGTAGGATGGAAATGATATGATAAGAAATGACATGATAGGATAGATAGTGCAGATGAGACAAAGTGCCCCCAAGTGTAAGTGACATAGAAGATCAATCTACACATGATGCCTGTTTGCCAATTTTTCATCATGGTACTTATCCAGGGCGCTTGTTTACCAGGTTTTAACCGTTGGATGAAGGGATTTCTCTTTACTCTTTTTTTTTTCTTTCTTTTTTTTTAAAAAAATTATTTAATTTTTATTTAATTTTTGGATAAGAGAAGGGGAATATGGATAGGAGGGACTCAAGTGTCTAGTTCCATGAAAGGTGATAGTCCCACTAGATATGGATGTCATTGCATGGACCATGTCAAATTCCATATTGCTCATAGATGTTGGTAAGGGGTGACATGAAAGGGAGATGGAGTAAGTAGATGATGGATTATGATGTGGATTATCTAGGGAAGAGGGATGGGAGGCTTAGCCAAAAGCATGGACCATAGGAAGGTGATGGGGAAGATATGTAGGATAATGAGTGAAGGGTGAGGAGATGGAGGTATGTGGAATTTTTGTGAAACGGAAGGGAACCATGACCAATGGTTGCACACACTATGATAAACGTTGAAGTTTTTGATGTGGAGGGAGTGTAGGAAGTAATGGAGATGGTTGCTTAGGAGATGGGTGATGAAGTGCTTTAGGTACCCACATAGATTTAGTATTTTTATGACTTTTATTTTTCTTGTGGGATGAAATATGAGATTCTTGAATAGAGTGGGAATGTGAGGTGGAAGTGAATGGTTGAGATTTTTGAGATGTAGATGCCTCATTTGACTTGTTTTCCTTTTTCTTAGGTACCCAAACCATTTTATTTTTAGACTTTTCTTTTGAAAGTATGAGCTTATATTGCTTTTTGGGTGGATTTTTCTTTGGTTCTTTGCTTTTGTGTTCTAGGGCATGGGGATCCTTCATATTTTTTTATTTATAGATAGAGGCATCAAAAAAAATTCTTTTGAATCCTATGGGTATGGTGGAATGAGTGGAAGCTTCATGTTTAGACAATGTGTGCATTGATTGGTCATGATTAGGATTTGTAGAGGATTTATGGATAGGTGGATAAGGGGATTGGATAATCGAGATATTAGGTGTTGGGAGTAGTGGAGGTAGATTAGATGGAGGGATATTAGGATTTGGAAGCAATGGTGGAAAATTTGATGGTGGAAGGTGCACAGTCACATGCTTTTTATATTTGTAAGATGATGGAGGAGGGATGGCAACATATGTTTTAGGCATATGATAGGATTTATGGTGGAAATAGGACTTATGATGGATGGAGGAAGTACCAACATCTTTATATTGGTGTCCTTGGGGTGTATATCCAAGGCCATAAGAGCGTGGAGGGACCTTGACATGGATTGGCTCCAAAATACCTTGTTCATGAAGGCCTAAACCTTTACCTTGGTAGTTCATGTTTTGAAGCATGCGATGGACAACGGGACTAGGTGTGTTTTGGACACTAGACTTGAGCTCATTATTAGATGAAAAAGGTGAAGTGGATAAAGGTTTTTGTTGTTCTATGGAGGAAAATTCATGAATAAAGATGGATAGACTAGTAGGACATGTTAGTGGATTTGAAATGGGGTTTATAGTGGATGTGGAAGGATCATTAGGATCTTGATTATGTTCATTTAGATCCACACTATTGGTTTGATCTTCTACATTTACTTGGGAGGCATGTGTCTCATCATGACAAGTGGATAATGTGGGATCATGGATAGGACTAGGTAGGGGGTCTATAGGAGAAATGGAGGTTTCTTGCTCATGGATAGGTGAAGTGATAGGCTCTTCACCATGGAATGCATAGAGTTGGCTAAGGGGATCATCATATTCTTCTTGATCATAGGTAGGATCTAGATCATAGAGGGAAGCTTCATCATGAATAGGACCAAGTATGTTATGAGTGGGATCATTAGAAGGGCCTAGATCTTGATTAGAATGAGAGGTTAATGTTTCTTTATGCTTAGGATAATACTCTTGACATAGCTCTTGGATTTGAGTGGAAATGGAAGTGGAAGGCTCTAAAAGAGGCTTGGTATGCTCTTTATGATCAACAACACGAGGGAATGACGGTATTTGACTTAGACATATAAGATCAATAGTTTGTGGACCACATGATGGAGTTGGAAGAAGAGGAATGGCATTCAAAGGTTCATTGGTAAGCTCATTAATGGGTGCTTGACATGGGGATGGTCTATTTCATGCTAGTAGTCTTTGGAGAAAACCGTTAAATGATTCTTTGGTTGATGGATTAGAGCTTGAGAAGTTGAATGGTGGTGTTGGTGTAGGACTAGTATGCTTTGAAATAGGTATTTTATTAGATGGTGATGGAGGACTTGTAGACAGAATGGTGTATGATTCCAAACTTATGGTGGTATTTCCCTTGTCAAAAGTATCATTAAGGTGACCTAAGATTTCTACAAAGTTCTCATCGTTGCTAGGAGCAAAGTTTGACCCACCTTGGAGGATATATGGTTTTGGATTATCTTCATGATTAGGCAAAGGGGCTCCTCGAAGTATGACCTTGGGCTTGTGACTAGAATTGTTAAGGATTAGGACCATTTTAGCAAGTGCTTCCTTAGGATTAAGGCGATGATGATGTGGAATGATTAGATTGGATGACTTGGATTGATTAGGATGAAATTGATTTGAATGTGATTAGAAAATGAATGATTAGGATGATTAGAATGATATGTTTATGTGTTGGTGTTTATAGCTTGATATGACAATTTGCAAATAAATGATTACACATGTACACACATGAATCACACACGCAAGACACATAAGCAAGTTTGAATTTGAAATTATGAATGTGATGATTAAGCACGCACTTGAAGAAGACACATCAACAAGTCCTAGAACTAGTCAAGTGGGTATGGCCAATTAGGTCTTAAGCTAGTATGCATGAGGTTAACTAGGGATAATTTGAAAGAAAAATCCTGTCACACAGCTGAGAGAAAGGGGTAACCCACCCTTCACCTTCACTTCCCAAAGGTATAAAGTTCTTTGGGGCTTAGCCAAGAGTGACAAGATTTTAACTCTCAAAGAAGCATGTCTTTCAATTCACACCTTGATTGAGGTAATCCCTAGGGGTAATGGAATCCCCTAGCAGGCCTCCTATGAAGGGTTTGACAAAAGCGAATCAAGTGAGGTGTTTTTGAACAAACACACATTTGATTCACACTTGCAATTATTACTTTTCCTTAAAAAAATTGAAATGTGTGTAAAACAATTCAAACACTTGTTATTTTTAACCCAAAGTCAAAATGTATGATGGAAGACAATGGTTCTTTTTAAGCCCAATTTCAAAGTGTGATTGCAAACAAGATGTTCATTTTAAAGCTCTAAATTCAAGTGTTTTGCAAGCAGAATTGATTGATTAAATGAAAGATAAAAATAATAGAATGAGTGCACCCAAAAATTTCCGCTTTCCAATTTGATGTGTATAACTGATATTGCTGCTACTATAGCTCCTTATGATCACCTACAAAATTAAAAAAATGATATTATAATGCAGCCAAAACAAAAAGTTCATTAGAAAATTTCAATTTCAGATACACGTTTTTAACATAACCGAATTAGATTCAATTATTTGAAAATTTTATTGATCTGAAAATTAAAAACTCAAAGAAGAAACCCTTGCTAGTTTTCTGAGAGTTTTCCAGAAATGTAAAGAAGTCAGAAAAATTCTTTGTTTTGCACCAGAAAATGTGGATTTGTGAAAAATGTATAAAAACCAAAGATTGGATTATTTCACATTATATTTGACTTCTAAATTAAATCTGTAAAACCAAGACCCCCATTAAAATTTGATGCGCATTCCAAAAATGTAAACATTTCTGGAAAATGTATTGATTTTCGGCGAGAAAGTTAATTTTATGAAAAAACATAAAATAGTGATAACTCCTACACAAATGCTGATAACCCCTCCATTTATTTATTATATCATGTTGAGATGATTATTAAGCTTCTGTGAAAATATTGTAGAGAAATACGCATCCATTTGAAAGATATGATGAAATTTGTAAAACCTCGGGTTTCATCCAAAAACTGGTAAATCCACAACAAAAAAAACAATAAAACCTGCAAAAGACAAGCTAGATCAAATGATTCACGTCAGGTTCACCAAATGTAAGTTAGGGAAAATCAGATATAAAACTAAAACAACAAGATATGAAAACTCTAACAAGCACAATAGAGCACACACTAGCATGAAAATCAAAACAAAAAAGCAAAGCAAACCGATCTCCAAGCTAGATTTGATTTATCTCCATTACTCTTCTCCACCTGCATGAGAATGCAAGATTTTGAAGGTTTGATTGTTGATATGTTGATTGCTCATTTTCGTAGCATAATGATAAGATGAAGATAATAGACGAAAAATAGATAGATAGATAAGAAGATTGAGAGAAATTTTGGCAGAGTGAGGATGCTAGAAGAAGATTCCCCAAATGGCCTATGAAAGGCTTGATTTATAGGAGAAGGTTGATTTGATTCAATGGTCAAGATTAAAAGTCAAATTTGTGATATGTATGGCTAGGATTAAAATTTTATTTTAGTGTCTATGATGCACATTAAGTGGGTTATGACATGAGGCTAAAATTAGGATGTGGGGAAATAAGTGGGATTCTTTTATTTATTTTGGAAGAAAAGATGCTTATGATGCACAATGAATGGGGCTAAAAATAAGATGTGAGTGGGAATCTCATAATTTAAATAATAAAATTATTTAAATTATGTGTGCATGTGAAGAGTTGTAGTCATGTGACACATGTTGCAATGTGACAATAAGTGAGGGATTAATTCAAATATTTAATTTGAATTATTTTGAGACATGTGAAGGGGGAATTAAATAAATAAATGAGATTTGTTTAATTAATTGGGTAGGTGATTAAATAGAATAAATGGGATAAGTGGGATAATGTAATGACCTAAGGTAAAATATTAGAAATGTCTTTCAGGGTTATGTATCGACTAGGTAATATTATGATATGGACGATTTCGAGTGTCTACAGTTCCCATTCTTAGATTGCTCAGTACACACATCTGACATTTCTGCCATATCCACATAATTTGGGAGTGAAATCATGTCCTCCACATATTGCATACTAACATCATCCTCATCTGATATAAAACTTTCCAAGTCTACTTCATTCAAGCTAGTATGGCCAACATAAGAAAAATCAGCATGATCACCAATAGTTTCATCACATGATGTGATATGCCAAGCATTTGAAACTGTTTCCATCTCTATTTCACATAAATAGTCATGAGCAGCAAAAACATAATCAGGTTCATTACCTTCTTCATCATTATAAGGGCATTCATAGTCAGCAGAAGAGTAATCAATTTGACCTTCATCAGCATCCCCATCACAAGACAACTTATCACTGCACAAACCATGCTCATATTTCTTAGAGTAGGTCCTTGATCTTTCATCTTCAATGTCTTGATCACTGATTTTTGAGGAGATGTTATCAACATTTGTATTATTTTCACTGACACAAACTTGACATGGAAATATATCTTGTATCGCATTCATTTCTTCATCACACAAGATATTGCAAGAAAAAATTTCATGCATATTTATTTGCTCATCAAACCATGTACCTTCCTCTTCATTACTGCTGCAAGGATCTACACATGTGTTGATTTTAAACTAATTACAATTAGTGTCCTCATTCATACAACAAACATCTTCATTTTGAGAGACTATATTTTGTTCAGATTGTGATGATGGAAAAATTGGAGCAGCAACATCATTACCCTCTTGACAGGAATTTTTACTAGCTACTCCATGAGTTCTATTTGCCTGAGGTGTGTTAGGATGATCAAAACTTACAACCCTATGTCCTTTCAACATTGAGTATCTCAAATTGTTCTCAATGTCCATAGCCATTTGATATGCTTGATGTAGGGTTGTAGGTTCCTTATCCCTCAATAGATAACTGATCTTTTTGTCAAATGCTCCCAGGTACACGACCAAACATTTAGCATCATTTGGCCTTATGTTCTTCGGTATCTCTCTTATGATCATTGAAAATCTGAGATTAAAAGATGGAACTAACTCATCTTTTCCTTTCTCCATGTTCATGAATTTTTTCCTTACCAAAATAGGGTTAATCCTTTCTCCAAACTGTTCCATGAACACTGCCTTGAGCTCTTCCCGTGAATGAATAGAAGAAGCTGGTAAATAAGAGAACCATTCTCTTGCATCTCCTCTCAAGGACTAAACAAATAACCTCATGATCACATCTTCATGATCAATCTCATAATCATCTATCAAATTACTGAACTCTTGGAGATGTTTGTTTGTTGATTCAGCCTTATCACCAATGAACCTTGGTAACCTAATTTTGACTTTAGCTGGAATGTCATTTGGGTAACCACTAAGGTTACTAAAATTGATAGCTTTGTACCTTCCAGTGCTAAAACCCTTTTGAAAATCTGGCTGGGACTGATCACAAAACACAGTTCCAGCTGGACCCATGCTAGGGTGCATGTATTGAGGCATCATGATATGCCTTTTCATATTTTACATATCAACTCTACAGTTGATCATTCATTTTCCCTATTTCTACTTTTCATAACAATCTTAGAATACCATAATGCATGATTCAAATGCATTTACACATGAGATCTATTTAGTAGGCAGATTTAAAAAACATGCATACTTCTCCAACAAAGTACATAGGCTACAAATTACAACTCAGAAGTATGCAAACTAAATATTACTGTTATTTCCCTGTTTTAGTGCTAATCACTCAATAGGGAACCAAAGTATTGTCTAGGATGTTCAAGTATGGTTTTCATACAAAAATCTCTTGAAAACCAAAATTGAAGAATACCTGGAAAATTTTCAACTGCTGCAAATTATCTTCCTGACTGGTAAGATTTGTAGATCTAGAACTTTCTTTTAAATTTTCAACAGGTTCTATCAAACAGAGTCACCACCTATTTTCATAGAGGACTGAACTTTAAGCAGTATGAAGTTCTTTCACAGTTAAACTTATTTCTGAGTTCCTTTCCACCAGCAGAGCACCACATATTACAAAACTGTTCAGGTTCACTGCAACACTTTCTTCTCCAGGGTTGAAATCCTTCTTCTCTTGAACAAATTTTTAGAATGACAAATAATAGTATGACTCTATAACCATCTGTAACAAGAGATTCAAAACCTCCCCAGCAGAGTCGCCATTCTATTTATGTTTAAAATAGCAATCCAACTAGGATTTTTAGTTCTCTAAGAGGTAGCCAACCTCTATATTGAAGAAAAACAAAAACTAGTGGCCAACTGACAGGAAATGGAATGGATACACATTTCCCCTGCACTTCAGGCTCTGTAAGACCTAGGGGGGTAACCCTTTAGCAATATCAAACAATATAAACACACAAGTAATAGGATATTGCTCAACAGATTATGTTCTCACAGAAATATGCTGAGAAACCTAAAGTATCACTCAATATTGAAAAACTATTGAATGAATTTTACTAATCAACAAGGAGAACATGACAGACACAACTGTCCAAACAATAAGAACAAGAATGATTTTACATTTCAAATTTTATTTTTGAGATGCATTAAGCTGCAAGATAAATCAGTGCCAATTCTGGGCCATGGAGTCAAATACATAAGACAACTTTATCAACAAATGGCATTCAACCAGTGGATTTCAAATTGTTGATGCTTTGCATCAACTGTTAGTGTCTTACACCAACAATCCCACTCCTATTATCAATCAACTTCTCCTTATCAAATCCAACCTGCACACTTGAAATCACTATTATCTACTCACAATATTTAACCATTTCTTTGAAAGAGACCCATAAACAAATAAAACAATCTCATGAAATCTGAGATGATAAACTCAAAATAATTTGTATTATTGAATTCATATGATTTAACTGTACAAGTATGGAGACAAATTGAAGATATTCATGAAAATTCAAAGACATTTCATGATTTATTTGCACAAACTGGCTGTATTTGCTCATAAAATCAGAAATTACAGCTTCTAGACTCAAAATTAACTCAGAGTTAACAAACCTCTATCTACCCAGCGCAATACAAAAACTCAGAACCCTCTACAATGAGAAGAGAAAAGAAGATATAGAGAATAGAAGGAAATAGGAGCAGCCCTAAATTCAAATCTGTTGCAGACACATGGCAGCTCCATTCCTGTTGATCAACAAATCTGCAAAATAATTACTTCTCTTCCTCCCTCAATAAACTCCACCCTTCAAAACTGCCTTTGCCCATCATTGCCCAACAACAAAAAATCTGCCCATGTGGAGATTCTTCAAATTTCATCCAGCTGCTCAAAAAACCTCCTCCCGTGAAAACATGTTTCCATTTTTTGTTCTATATTTGCTGCAGCAATACATTTTGCATATTCATTTGTTCCCCCCAACAATATAAAATATTCATCATAATGAATATTTTACTCAATGTATAAAATTATCCCCAACAATGAATATTATTTTTCCACCTTGAAGAATTCTCACTCTATTTTATGTTCACGTGCACTTTATACTTTCATTTTAAAATAATATTTCCATTTACCCACTGTGGATAAAATACTCTATCTGAAAAAATAAAACACTCGTGCCTTTTAAATATTCACCTTCTGCACTATTTGGGTAAATATTTAAATTTTATACCTACGGGCATATTTTACCATCTTAAAACTTAGCACTGGGCCCACCACACAAATGAGCAAACCATATAACCTTTTGAAAAAATTTAAATAAAGGGCTCCCCGTGCATTCTCGCACACCTCACGAGTTTTTTGCTTGCGTCAGCATCATCCTCGAGAGGTCCGCGAGAATGCCCTAAATCCTTCATCCGATTTGCTCGAGCATCCTCTGTTCTCATACACGCGGGCCTCCCACACTGTTGTTCTCCTAGTCTTTCCTCTTTCCATGCTAGCCGCGGGTCTTCTACTCTCTGTTCTGGCTTTTCCTGCAATAATGGCGTCCTTCCCTTGCTCCTTATGTTGGCCGTGCCCATATGAACTGGTCACAGGTTTCCCTTCTATCTGTAGGCTTCTCCATCTCTTCCAAATACTGGCTTGAGCCTCCCTCTACCTGCGCGGGCCAGTCTCCACATGGCCTTCCCACTGTCAGGCCGCGACATCCCTTCATTCACTGGCTTCCCACATCCACTGGTTGTGGGCCTCCATTCTCACCTGCGGGTTCTATTTTTTGATGGATGTCTACACCTATTCCAAAGCTCCCATTCCAGTCCATGCTACTCATGCCTTCACCATTCCCCTCTCTGTTGTGCGGTGTGTGAGCTCCTTCTCTACTAGCCTGGCACAAGCCTCACCAGTTGTGGGTCTTGCATCCTTGTGTTGGGCTCCATCCTCAAACAATGCGTGCATAGGCTCCTCCAGCTCCCTGCTACTTGGTTCCTATCCTCCACACGTGGGCCTTCTTCTCTTGCTGACGTGGACCCCCTCACCGCAAGTCTCCTTTCACCTACTCTTCCATTGGCTATGCGTTCTCCCCACCAAGCCCTCTGCCTCTGGTGTCTATGCATTCACTTGCTTCACCATGCACACCAAGCTTTTTACCATTGCATTCTCCCTCTCTACATTCGTTTCAAACAATTCATTATCCCTCAAATGATTTATTCTTGTGAATTTGTATACCACATTTGAGATTTTCAACTTCCTAGACCCCTTCCAAAACATGTGACACTCCTAATTCAATATTCTTTGTATTCCATCACACTATCAAGAGGCTTGAACAAATATTAGCCTGATAAAAGATTTGTTTTTTTTTATCATGCCTCTACTTAAATAATTGAGCAGGATTAAAACAATGTCATGCCATTATCCCACTGTAAGCTGAAATGAAGCACTAACTTCTTCAAAATCATGCCTATCAGCTTATTCGACAATGAAAATTTATCCTCCTTCGGATCCAAATTCAATTACAAAGCATCATAAGAACATTTTTATCAATCATGTCTCTATATAGAAGAAGAATGAAAAGCCCAAGTTGTGTCAAATGTCGGGTTCCCTTGTGGGCTCGACTAAAAAAATAATCGTTTTCAAAAAAATTTTACACTCAAATGATCTAACACTACCTTTTGAATGCACATGAAGTGAAAACATGAACTAGGTCTTCATCAAAAATTGTTTTCTGCCCCTTTCGGAAAACAGTCAAAATAGGCCAAGTTGGCTCAGGAACCAATCTTGAAAATTGGGCAAATGACCTCGTGAAAACATAAAATATTTCAAGCACATAGTCATTTGACCCAAAAGTATAGTGCAAAAGACGACTCAGAGAAACAGACCCTGAGGAAGCGGATATTAATCAGAAAAGTTGGCCCAATTGAACTTTTTTGAAACAGCAGCAGTTCTGAACCAATTGAAATTGACTCGACTGCTAATTTGTAAACATAGCAAATCAACCCCTGACGAGTTTCCATCAGACATGATGGAACATTTAGGTACCCTGAGCATGTGTGCAAAAGGAATTGCTTTGAAACATCACCGATCAAAAGTTATTAAAGGTCGAAGTTGGCCTCTCAGAAAGGTTGTCAAGAATGCAGCTGCAAAATAGAATAAATTGCATTTGGTTTCAATCTGCTAAAAATAGCAAATCAGATCATGGGGTTCTGCAAACTGACACTCGAGATTACTTAGGTATGGAGAATATGGAACAACATTCATTCTGATATGAAAGTGAACTTGTTGGGAAAACCAAGCTCAAATAGGAAGCTGTTTTGCAAACTGACAATCTGTAAACAGCAGAACAGTGCAAAAATCTTCCAACTGCACTTTTTGAAATGTTGTCAAAACTTATCGTAGGAAGCTGAAAATTAGCACACACGCTCATTTACGTCATTCAAATACGTCTGCAAATGGGTTTTGCTTGGAAAACAACATGCCTCAAGTTCTGATTCCCCAAAGTGGGTCATTCAGACTGATTCATTAGGTGCACTTCTTAAAGTGTAGAAGCAAATTTTTTGAAATAGGCATCTCAAATTTGCAAAAAATGAGAGTGCCATCATCCCCTATTTAGCTTTACTTATTATTTTGAGAATTCCTACGACATGTCAATATTATTTCGTGTATGGTTTCCCTATAGTTCATTTATGATTTCCATGTGCTGGCAATGGTTGTAAAGCAATTAAATGGTTATAATTTATGTTATCTTCCATAAGGCATTCTTGAATGTTGTTTTCTAGCTTCAATAATATTATCCCATTTATGGTTTTTGTTTGTTGGTGGTGGTTGCGACCCAATAAAATAGTTTACATTTTTTTTGGTGAGGCATAGTTGGTTGTTGTTGTCTACCTTCAAATGCTATTGTCTTTCATGCTCTCCCTCTTCCATGTTCTTCCTACTTATGGTGAGATCGATGTTTCCTATTACACTTAATATATAGTCTATCATTCTAAGAATTCCTTTTTGAGGCTCAAACAATAGCCCCTATCACTACACATAAACCATGAATGGAATAATGTTGCCATGCCAAGCCCTACCAACCGACATTTAATATCCCAAGATTTCTCTATTTTCGTGCCAAACACTAATTTTTTGGCTTCCTCACCTCGTTTTTTGTCTTGTCACATTGCCACACATTCAATAACAACTTTTATGATTGGGAGATTCATATGAATCTTGTCTCTATGCATGTACATATCCCTATGATTTGGACTTCTCCTCCTCCTATCGCCTCATCGTTGCATGTCACTGCATGCAACTACTAGTAATTATTTAAATAATAGAAATATTGAAAAGTAATATAGTTTACTTTTGTTAAAATATATATATAGTTATGTACTTCCAATTATTTTCAATTGGAATTGAAGAATAGTTTTTTTGATGTTTAATTAAACTATCAAAGAACTCAATAATGAGAGAATCAATGATAATTTTACACTTCATTCATACCATAAAAATGGTAAATAGTGATCATATTTTAATTTGTCCAAATTTACCTTTTAATTGTTAGATTATTTGATATTTGAGAATAACTATTTTTAAATTAAAGATGCACTCCACAATTTATACATTTTGAATATTCTAAAAGAAGGTCCAATTTCCATATTATGATACAATCATTATCTCAAACCATTTCCAACTTTTTAGATGCTTATGTCTAGTTAAATATGTCATATTGATTATAATGTGACTTAATTTAGATTTTAGGAGATCAAATATTGTATAGTTTGTGTTTATATTCCTTTCTTCTATATGGAAATGATGGAATTTTTTTGAACTAAGTTTTATTGATGGTGTATTGTACTGATTGAAAATGATTAATAATCACATGTTCTTATAAAAATTTAATGAAGTTACTATACTTTAAAAGTGGAAGTTGCAAGGCTAAATTCTTTAGGATGGTTGGTACAACAATGTGCCAACTATTTACGTGAAGCCCATTTTCTAGACCCACTTAAGGATATTTTTACATAAAGTTGTATGATTTTTTTTCCTATTTTCTTAAGATTACATAGTTTAATACTTTCACATCAAATATATATTTGAACGCATTATATATGAACCAAAAACTTTGTATATAATGTTATATAATCTCAATAATTTTTAACATCGTATACTTTGTATACAATCCTTATCATGAAACATTCCTAGTTTTTTAGATGTCTAGTTAAATATGTCATAATATAGTTTAAAATCTAACCTTAATCTAGATTTGAAGGATGTCAAGTAGTTAAAAAAACTTATAGTTTTCATTTCTATTTGATTATTCTACATGGAAATGACATTTTTTTACTAAATTTTATTTTGTGAGTATTGAACTAGTTAAAAATTATTAATGATCACATGTACATATAGAAATTTAGTTAAGTCAATATATTTGAAAAGTAGAAGTTATGGGATCAAATTATTTTGGAGAGTTGGCACGAAAATATGAGACCCCTTTTTTAGGCCCACCTAAAATATTTTTAGATAATTTAGCTATCATTTTCACCCTTTTTTTGTTAAGTTTAAACAATTTTACTATCTACCTTTATATCATAAATATATTGGTACATATTATATATGAATCAAATAATTTGTATATGTAATATTATATTATCTCTATCACTTTTAACAAAATGAATGTAAACACTTGAAATTCACTTCTACATTTTAACCTAACATCATCATGCTTCCATCAATCCCCATCATTAATCCTACCCTACATTTCACTAATTAAATAAAAAACATTCAATTAATAAGATAACTTGTCCTCTAATTTTTAATTAAATAAATCATATTTCTCTAATTCATTAACTATGTCCCTATTGTTAGTTAATTAAATTATTCATTTAAATGATCTAAATATGTTTTCTTCTATCACTATTTAATTAAATTAATTAATTAGGCTAATGGGTATTCCTCTTCTCATTTGAAAAAAATAATAAATCATTTCAACTTCACCACAAAGTTCCAAAAAATTGACTTTGCATGTTGACCTTCCATTCCTCCACCACATGATGTAATCTCCCTCACATGCCTACACTCTCCTCAATCCTCCACTTTCTTTCATCTCATCTACATGAAAAATAAAGTGATCCTAACCCTTCACCAACTTGATTAAATCCTATCACTCCATTGCATCATTCTTAGCTCTTCTCACATGTAAAAATCCTTGTCATCCAATATAAAAATAAATGTCAACCATCTATGTATCTTAAGCTAGAAATCTATATATAAAACCTCATTTCAAAGATACTTACCATATATGGAGATGTTTCAAAGATCACTAATACATGCTACAAAATTAAGAATACCTTCATGAGAAACCCACATTTCATAACTATCAACTTTCCAAATCCAAGAGCTCATCCAACAATCATGAAGGCATAATTTTATTGTATGTTAAGTATACATTTTATTATTGTTAATTATTTTTTCTCTATTGGATGTGTAATTTAGTTTGGATAGGTTGTTTATGTTTTAATGTGTTCCTCAATTTTTGGTTCAAATTTAGCCATCACATTTCTAGCATGCTAGGTGGGTCCCTTATCCCAATCTAACATTTAAATTTTAGGGACGCATGTTTTTTTGTAAGTTTTTCTAGCCTCCAAGACATTACCTTTATTTTGGGATTTTCATCATCAATTGTGATGTTTCTATTCATAAGTTAAAATTTATACCTTATATTTTTTACTTTTTAATACCTATCATCGTCTACCATAGTAAGTCACATTTTTTTTAATTTTTTTCTTTATTTTCTTTATTTTTTATGTTTTTTAGAATAAGCTATTTCTACAATGTTTATAGGAATTTGTTCCTAAACTTTAGTAATTCCTCTCTATATTTTTTCTTCTACCTTCTATATTTTATGAATCTCTTATAATGTTAGTTTTTGTAGGTTCTCCATCATTAGGCTATCTTTAACAAGAATATTGATCCTAGCTTCAAATTTTGTAGGACTCAATAATATTTTAGTGTCTTTTAGATGCACTATTCTTAGTTAGGCTTTGCAAATTTCTTTATCTTATAGTCATGGTTCTTGCATAGTTTTCTTCACTAATCAATCTATAACAAATTATATTTCCACTAACTAGTTGTGTATAGGTGGATTTGTTCATAGTTTTCCCCTCTAATCAATCTATAACAAATTCTATTTCCACTAACTAGTTGTGTATAGGTGGAGTTGCTATCCAAATTTTGTAGGGACTTATTTGGTTTTCTTGCTAATTCTATCTTATTGGTCTTTTGGTGTTTCTTCCCTATATTATGGTGTTTCCACCTTTCTTAGATATCTTTTATTTTATTAAAGTTTTCTATTTTTTTTTTGGTGTTTGTATCTAATGTAGAATAATTTATGTATTTGTTTCAATGTTTCAACCTTGAATTTTAGTGTGTGTTTTTCCTAATAGTTTGATTTCTACATAGACATTCTGCCACATAGTGTGTGATTTTTTGGGTCTATAATTCTTGGATTTTGTTGTATTCCGTTTAGGAGGCCAAATAGATAAATTTTGACTGTAAGTTTTCCCAATTTTGTCGACGAGAGCTTCTAAGGTAATTTTTTTGTATAAGAGCATGTACTATCCCCTATATGGATATATTTTTTTAAAAAAGTGTCTTATAGTTTTGGGAACTGTATATAGTGCCTAGAGCTATATATAGTTCCCAACACTATACATAGTGCTAACAATGCTATTTGGTTCACTGTCAGTAGTAGACCATCCAACAACCTTATGTTTTTTTTACCACTTTTAAATCAAACTAGCAACCTAAAACCTTTCTTGATAGTCAAAGAATTTTTTGATGGGTGTCCAATTTTTTTGGTGTAAGAACTAGTGAGACACACTATGAATATTTCAACATCAAAATTAGTATATTTTGTCCATCATTTTTTATATGCCACCATATTTTTCTACTAACAAAGGGAATATTTATGGAATATTCCATTGATGTCAGTATGACATCATGTTGACATTAGTGGTACGGATTGCTAATATGACCCCTTCTAAGCCCCTTTGGCCCTAAAAGAGTAGTTTTTTTCTTTTCACCATAACTTGGGTGCACAATATCAAAATTGGGCAAACAAGATATTGTTAAAAATATGCTTTTTCATACTTTCTAGTGTTGTGGGTCTCATCATCAATTTTTTTTATAGGTACATTTTATTACCTATCGAATTTAGATGTGTTTTTTTAACTCCTGAGCTCACAAATTTTGAGTAGGTTCTTTAGTTTTCACAATCCTAAAGGCATTGGAAAGGTATTTCAAAGCTTTTCATAGCTATCCATGCACTTTTTCTAAATTTTTCTCTAGGTACATTTTAATTAAGTTTTTGTATTTTCACATTATGGTGAATTACTTGGATGTTTTAGCTCCTAGAAACTTTCCATTTGTGTGGGATGAATTATTTTAGGTTTTCCTACATGTATTTCCAATTGTTTTCCCTATTCTAGTATTTTGAACATCTTTTGTATGCAATTTCTTTTTCATAGAAATATTGAGATAAATCGCCACTATAGTACACTTTTTTTGGATTTTTCACATCTTGTTATACCTTTCATACTTGCACTATTTTATAAAGTGTCATGGGGGGTTATGATTTCCTTTGTTTTTCATCACGCCTTTGTCAAGTGAGTGTTCCTTCTTTGACATCATCAAATCTGAGTGATTCTTTCCTCATGCGTGTGTGTCTTGGTTTGCAAACCCTTTTTACTTGTAGGTAATTTCATGTGCATATATATATGTTCTTTATTCTCCCACATCCACTTCTTGGTGAAAAATAGTTTGTGGACCTATCATGGTTCTCCCTTTTTTGCATAATGGGGGGTTTCCATTGTTGGTGCTAATGCTTCCTTGGTTTCGTATTCGAGTAATTTATGTATCTAGTTCTTGTTGGACTATGTACTAGGTAGATGAAATGGTTGGTTACCGATGAATTCAAGTGAGATAGAGAATTTACCATATAGAAACTCTTGCATTCCTATTTTTGGAGGTGACCTTCCATTTTACATTGACTAGTGTTCTTTTGAATATTGGTTACCTATATTTTTGACTTACATCTTGCATGCTGAGTAGTGTTGTTAGGGTCACTCATGAAAATTCATGTTCCATTTGTATCTTCAATTACTAGATGTTTTACTTTGTTTTATATTTTATTTTATTAGTGTCATTGGGGGAACTCATACAAATTCTTGTCTTCTTGATCCTAATATTCATCTATTTTAAAGGTGGTTCTTTATTTTAGTACTATAGGAGTCATTTTTTGATAGTTGTCTACAACATCTTTGTGCTTTAGGGATGTTCTTCATGTTCCTATTTTTTGGGACACAATTTTTGGAGACTTCTTAGTCTTTCATTCTCTTTTCTCTCTTTTGGAGAGGATTTTTTCCCGTGAGGTTTTCTCCTTTTCTATAGTTGTGATAGATTAGATTATTTGTACATGGATACCTCTCTAGACCTTGTTTGTTGGGACTAATCATGCATTATTTTTTTTTTATGAATTTTATTTTTATATTTTTAGTCACTCCCTAAGTTTTCACTTAAGGGGAGTTTTAGAGTAATCATGCATTAACTAATAATTATTTAATCTTTAATTGGTTATTAGACTAATTCATTTCATGCACTTAAGCTAAACTTAGGAGTCTTTCTTTTCTTTTCTTTTTTCTATTAACTAGAGTGAGCTATTATTAGATTATTTTATCTCATCACATAGGATGATGAAACTTGTCATGATCTAATCCCTTTATCATTTAGGGTTTTATCTTATAAGCACTCTCCATTGTATTATCTCTTGAAGACTCTTGAAGCTTTTTATTCTGTAAGTTTTTTCTAGTTGAGGATATAGTAGATTATTGTTTGCAACTCTCTTGTGTGGAAGGTGTTTTTATTTGTTGTTTGATCTTGTGCCTCATGTTATTCACAATTATAACACTATCAATCCCCCATTTATCCCATATAAGAGAAAAAATCCTACCAATTGGGCCCAACTACCTTTGAATGGTTTGGTCTTCTTATACATGAGAAAATAACAACTCTAATAGTTTGTATCTACCTAGTAATGAATTTATGTCTTATTTCCAAAGTAGCACATAGCCAATCACAAACCATATATCTTACTACTTTATTCATTGCTCGAATCTAGGAAAATATAATCATTATTATATTGGATTCTATTTCAAGTATAAAATAGATGCCTTATTTACACTTTACTTAGTGAAAAAATGGGGATAAAATACATGGTAAATGGCTTGAAATATGCATTGAATATTCAGAGGAAAATAAATGACACAACTAGATATAGAGGGTAGCTAACGAGTTCAAAAGATATATCCAAGTCTAAAAAATGTTTGAAAACACATAAAAAGATTAGAGAGATGTGTTTGAACCATAAAACATAAGGAAACCAAAATTATTTAGTGAAAAAGTGAAAACAAGACTTATGATGATTCCTCTAGTGAGAAATCCTCCAATAATAGTGATAATCATGCTTTATTTAGTTTAGCTAATGTTGTAAAGGTATGAATATTGGATCATGATTCTTAGTTGGTGCTATAATAAAACCCTCTAAGAAGTTGTTTCCATCTTATCAAGATTGCTCTGAAGAAGAGGTATTGCTTAGTGATAATAATTCACATTATACTATTGAACATGGGGAAGTTGTAGTTGTATTTTATTCATGCAAGATTGAATAATTTTAATGGTTTTATGCATGTTTTAGGACTTGCAAGAATTATTCAAGATTTATATATCCATGTTAAATGATTCTAGAGAGCATGTTGTTAGGATCAAGGTGCCATCTTGTAGACACTAAAAATTGTCCTAGGCATGCGACCTTTGACTTCTTCATAATTCTTTCATAATCATTTCTCATAATTAAATAATATTAATTATTTAATTATTTTCTAAAGTCGCATGTCCTATATTAATTAAATAACATTAATTATTTAATTAATTCATTCTTACCTTTATTCTTTTTTGATAAATTAAATAAATATTATTTATTTAATTACGTTACTAATTAAATCTATCTTCTATTAAATAATCATTTTAAATTATTTAATTAATTCCTATCACACTTTCAACTATAGTTAAATAATCATTTTAATTATTTAATTATTTCTTGGCCTCTTCTCCCTTTAATTAAATAAATCTTTATTTATTTAATTTAATTCTAAAATCTTGAATGTTGAATTAAATCATTATTTAATTCATAAAAAGATTTATCCATAGCATATTCCTCTATAATTAGATAATCTCTTTGTTATCTAATTAGTCATTTATTACTTATGTCTAGATCTAATTTGATCATTTAGTTATTTGGTGAGATAATATCTAATTATCTCCAACGAATAGTCTTTTCTCATGCAATCTTTATTCTTCTTGTCTCAACTAGTTTCCACAAGTGATTAAATTATTATTTTATTTAATCCCCACCATTTATGCTCTATCACTCACACTAATTTAACCCTAATCCTATTGCATTTCATATCTTAATCGTCGATTTATCTTTTAATATGGTCCTATCATTTGAAAATCATATTTTCTATAAATTGGCTTTACCTCTATCATTATTACTCCTCCTGAAATCTTATGAGTTTTTGGAAGCAACTTTAGAATCTTCAATGTTTTTCTAATTATAATTGTTATAAGGCCACACTTGCATGATTGATTAAAATCTGAGGGCAGGTATCATACTACAACAAAATGGAGTAGTGTAATGGAGGTTATTCATGGAATTACTTGGATGTTTGGTAAAATCATTCATTTATGCATATTTTTCCATTATTCTCGATTATTAGCTTAGGTTTAGTTTGAGTTACACTTGTATTGCTAATCTATGAATTTTCCTTGTGCTACATCTGGTGAACCTGACGTGAAGGACAAATTTTCTATAAATTTTGAATGATTTCTTATGTTTTACAGGTTTTCTATATGTTTTCAACACAATCACCAAGACAGAGCGACACAACCATCAACAACATGAGACACATCTGTTGTACCACACCATAACTATCATCTCATAAACCACAATTGATTTTCTTGCAACACATCTGGTCCATCCTGTGCAACACATTTTTCATCCCGTGATGCAACTATCTGGTTTTGGGTTTGTTTTTAGATTTTTTAGTTTTTTGCATTTTCAGTTTAGTAGGTTAGGATTTTATGGTTACTAATAATCTGTTGACAGTGTGTGGTAAGAGAAATTTAATGTTTATTTTGCAGCTTCATTTGGCCAAGATCTAAAAGCTATAACTTGTCAATGATTGAAATTGAAACTACTAATGAAATTTGATGCAGGACGTTTGTTGAAGAATTGATTTTGAAACTAATTGTCTGGTTATCTTAGATCATATTTTGTTTAGTGCTTAAAATAAAAAATTGTCTACTATCCTTGGTTCCTTTGCACACTTTGTTTAGATTAAAACCTGATTTAATAATAAAAGTATCATCTCCCCTTGCACACTTGTGTGATCCTAGATGTAAGAGAAATTGTTATTAACTCTAGACGGATTTCCTTGGTGGGAAAAATTACTCACCCCAAGGTGACTCAAACCGATAATGAGCTAAATCCAATCTACTCCCAACTAGTATACAAATTCTAATGTTGAGGAAATCTCATCATTACGAGTGCTCCTATAGACAAGCAAGTGATAGTGATTCCCTCAATTACCTCATGGTGCATTAAAACCTATAGAGTGTAACCTCTACACGATGGGAAGCCTCCTTATCGGAGCTAATCTTGCCTCTTGTGTGGTTGTCTGAACAGGTGGACAATTAAAAGCCATTTTTTCTTAGATTACCAAAATCCCTCTATTTGCTGGTATAGGAGGTTGGACATCTGAAGTCCTCCCACATAATTACAGTTCTTAGTAGAGATGAAGAGTTTGTCATGGGAGATTCATGAGAACTTGAAGTTTGGTTGACCTGAGAAGTGAGTGCCATGGAGGGGAGCCAGTGTGGTCAATCTTCTAATCATCTGCTCTAAATATGTGTAGCTAGATAAATCCAAGTGGGAATTTAGAAGATATTGTCCTAGCCATCCATAGGATCATACTTGTTTGTTTGAATTTAAAAAATTTCACATCAAAACCAAATTGAAACAAAGTGTTTTCTAATTGTCTTCTATTTTGCCAACATTTGATCAGAATCAGACAGAAACAAACTTGCAAATCTTGCCAAAAATTACACAAAAATCAGATCCTATTTATAGAAAACCACATATGCTAATATAGACCACATTTTCTATTTATGAACTACATCTATAATTATAAACCACATTTTGCATTGAAAAAATGCAGCCGGTTGTCAAAGCATGCATCTATTACTGAAAACCACAACTGGATATCAAACAACGCATATGTTACTGTAAACCACAATCGGTTGTCAAATGACACATTTGTTACATCTGAACCACAATTTCCTGAAATTTAGAGAAACAAAATTCACTATCACAACCTGAGGTCAAATAGCCAAAACTAGTCTCTGATTATCCTTTCATAGTGATCTCTGAATAGAAACCAAAAATATTTCTCACACTTTTCATCATTGCACCTTTTAGTATCACTTATCCATAGCAATAGACATATCACTTGCAAAACTTAGTTGCATTTTAGGAGTATTCATTATCTTCAGATCAATCAGACTTTTTAGGACATTCACCTTTTCAGATTCTAAAAGTATGCCAACTTTCCATGCTATGGATAAACATTTCCTTCAACAAAAATTGTCATAGAACCAATTCATTTATCACACCAATTATCTTTTATCATTTTGGTGAGTCTTTTCCATCCATTTTGGGAACTCAATTTTTCTCTTACAAAAGGTCCTTTGACAAACTATATTGAATCCTTGACTAAACTTTGCATGGTTGGTAACCTCTTCTCAAATCTCCCAAAGTTGATTACCTTTAAAAGCTTGCCTACACTTTAGCATACATAGACATAGTCATTTTAGAACACCATCATTTTAGACATTAATTAGAATTTAACATTCCTTATTTTTCCAAAAAATACCAAAAGTATAGTTGCATTAGAATTCATTCCTTATATCCAAAAAAACCAAAAAACATAGACTAAAATCATATAATTTATAGACATAGTTCTTCATCATCTATATTTTGAGCATATCTTAGATGGTCAAAACAAGGTCCAAAAATAAACAAAGAGAAATGGTTGATCCACGAGACTATATCAATCCATTTTCAAACCCTCCATCAAGGACATCAAGACCTCACAAAACCTTTTTGGAAAATTTGTCTTTAGAGACTCACAAGGACATGTTTTAGTTGAAGACGTAGATGTTGTTGTCCAAGATGCAGAATTTTCCTCTTTTGTAGATGAATGCTTCACACACAATCCTCAACAATATCTAGAAAAAAAATTAGTAGAAGGTGCCACATTACCTCTTGGATTTGACATTCACACATTTAAAACTTCATCTACCCAAGGGACAACCATGATGATATCTAGTGCCTCTATCCCTCAAGTAACTGCAACTATACTATTTGGAGGACCTACCCAAACTACCACAATAGTACATACATCACCATTTGGTACAATGAGCATGACATAGGGCCTTAATTTTACCATAGTAGCATCATCATCAAATCCCTTCGATACCAACACTAGAAGCAAAAGGCCTAGAGCTAGCATAAACACAAAAAATGCTATACCAAACATTAACACCACTAGTGCCATTCCACATATAGGGGTTTTACAAACAAGCCACATTCCTACACTGAATCAAAATCTATCACAAAATATTGGGTTTCAAAACACTTACATAGACCCAAACAACACAACCAACACGCCATTGACACAAATGCATGCCCTTCAACAACAAATGGACAACATGGCGTTGTCTACCAAAAAGAATTTTTCAGAAAAAGACTTATGTCCATTTCCCTTTGACAAAGCTTTATACATGACACCCTTCCCACATGGATATGTTATACAAAACTTGCCTAAGTATAATGGGAAGTGTAATCCTATTGAATATATAAGGGAATTTTCCACAATGTGCATAGACGTCACATATGACCCCACATATCTTAAGAGAATTTTTCCACAAAGCCTTGTTGGAATAGCACTTGAATGGTTTTCTAAACTTCCATATGGAATAAGGTCATGGGGTGAACTTTTTGAAAATTTAATTGAACATTTCACCTTTAACATTGACAACAAAATCACAATAGCATCCTTATGTCACACCAAACAAGATGAAGGATATAACGTTATCACCTTCTTCTAGAGATGGAGGAGTCTAGCTAGTTGATGCCCTATTGAAAAACCTAAAAAAGTAAAAGTTCACCATATTCCTAGGAAAAATCCAAAATTGAGAAGTGACCTAAGAGTACATTGTTACACTTGTTTTGTGGAACTAGTGGAAAAGGGTATCATACTTGAAAAGGCTCTCATTGAAAAATCTGAAATCAAGATATGAAACATGAATTCAAATGTTCAAAACACACCTAATGACAAGAAAAAATTTTGGTCCCGAAACAAGAACGTAACCAATGATGGCATTGTCGATGCTAAAACGCTACATGGAGGAACAATCATTAAATTTAGAGGACACAAACCCTCTAATGATGCACCCAACAATGCAAACCAAATTGCCAATCTTGTCCAAAACACACAACAACCACGACCATAAAGGAGGTTTCCAAAATGTGAATTCACTCCCCTAGGGGAACCAATTGAATCAGTCTTCAAAGAACTCAGAAAACACAAACTCATATAGATTATTGAGCCAAAAAAATATGATGCTGGGAAATTTAAACCCTCTTGGTGGGATGACAATGCTTTTTGTGATTTCCGTCGAACTAAGGGACATAGTCTACCACAATGTCGATAGTTGAAGAACATTATACAAGATCTTGTTGAGAACGAAACTATTGAAATTAATGGATAGAAACAAACATCCTTAAACAATGACCATAAGGTCTTTACTAATCCATTACATGACCATGGAAAAGGAAAAGCCTCCAATTCAGGAAACAAGACCAATAATTAAACCAACTATGCTAATGCCAAGTATGACTATAACTAAGGTCCAATCATAAATCACATTCGAGTCATTGATGAAAATATCAACACTATTACCATAAAGAGAAGTCTTGAATGTGTTGTCAACACTCACTAAACTAAGATAACCATCCAAGGTCCTCTATCGCAGCTACAACCATAGTCCTCCAAGTCTCACTACAATTTACTTGACTAGTTGGGAAGACCCCAACACAAATTTCTATCTTGGAACTGTTGAGTATATCACCCAATCATCGAGCCATATTGGACAAAGCTTTGCAAAGAATGACCATCCCCACCAACCTAGATGTCAATTATTTCCAAGAGATGGTAGGATAACTAACCAACTCTCATAGTGCTACCTTCTCTGAACAATATTACTCCACAAAAAAGACACAACACAATGACCCATTGGACCTCAAAGTTCTAGTTCATAAAACAAAGGTTAGACAAGTCTTATTAGATGGAGGAGCAGGGTTAAATGTTTGCACCTTGAAACTAGTTAAGGCATTAGGCTTCTCAGATGCATGTGTGGAAACTACTAAGAGCATTGTCATTAAGGAATATGATGACGAAGAATGATCATCTAAAGGAGTTGTAATGCTCCCCATCAGAATTGATCTGATGGTTATGGATACTAATTTCCAAGTCTTGGATCTTGTCCTTCCATATAATCTTTTACTAGGTATACCATGGATACATGCTATGAAGGACATCCCTTCCACTTACCATCAATGCCTTAAATTCCCATACTATGGCACCAAGATCATGATAGATGTTGATCCTAATCCTTTCTAGTATTGCACTAACCTACATGGAATAACCCAATGATAGGTTCCTATAAATTAGGAGGCTTTATCATCCAACTCATCGTATTATATCAATCCAACCACTCTTTCCAAAGTGTCTACTTCCCAAACACCACCTTCCACTCCTAAGGTCGAGATCTAGGATAAGGGTTGTGGAGAATACCATATGAAAGCATCTTATTGTGTCATCTGGTTCGTTCCTCCTAAATCATACAGTCTACAAATAGTAGATAAGAGATAGTCCAAGGTCATTATGCACCTCGCTCCCTCCAATACCTTCACAAAATGGGGGAACTCTGTAAAGAAGCTATAAATCAAGAAGATGTGACCTCTTCATTATAAAAAGAAGACAATGAAGAACCTCCTTCATCCACTTAAATATCTATAGATCAATATGTAAAAGGTTTCATGATAATACAAAATAATGGATATGATGGACATAGTGGGCTAAGACTACATCAGAATGGGAGGAATAAACCCAACATTATCTCTAAGCAACCAAAAGGCCTAGGGCTAGGGTTTCAACCGATTAAGATTAGTGTTCCTAGTACCTCGGCACCATCACAAGAGGAAGTAAGTGATTTTGAAGATATTGAGACATCCAATGAACCATTTGACCAACACTACTGCAATTCCCCTGACTCTAATGAATATGACTAGGATTCCCTCTCTTCCACCTCTTTCATGGACCTTGATAAACTATTTGGGGAACTTGACGAAATGCTTAATCCCTCACAAAATCCACCTAACTCCCATCCTCAAACGTCCTTGAAAAAAGAATAATGGCTCAAATATTACTAATTGGAATCCCTTGATCCTATGTCTTGGGAACTTGACGAACCCACTTCTGATAACCAAACCTTTATAGTGGGTCCACCTCAAAATCTACCTATTCCCAAGAAAAAGAATAAGGAGGATTTGATAAGAAACTTTTGTGACCATGTCAACAATTGGGATCATGCACCTATCGACCTCTAATTTTGATAATTTTGATGATGACATGCCCCTAGTATATCCCCAACTTATCAATTGGCATCAACAAGACACCCCCATCTTAGATACCTTTGAGAAAAACAAAGAAATAGTTGAGTTCATGGGACTGTAAGAAGGCATACATAGTGGTGACCATAAGGTTGGATTTACCATAGACTTGGATAACAAGGCTTATTTTGGGGATTCTATTCACCCCTATAGTTTCAAAAGTAGAAACAATAAGAAAAATAATGAAAAAAATGAAAATGATGAGTCCTTAGGTGAAAAAAAACATATGCCTTTGGACAATGAAAAATTAAAAATAAAGGACGCATCCAAGGGCGTTAACCTCTCTAAGGCACCCAAGGATGGAGGGTTGAAAATTCTCCCTATTGCTCAGGAAAAGTCACCAATGTTAGTTGAGGAATATGTGGAGATCAACATAGGCACTGAAGATAATCCTCAGGTAATCTATTATAAAACATCTTTGACATAAACAGAGCAAATTGAAATTCGTAACTTCTTCACAAAAAGATAGATCAACTTTGCATTGTTTTATGCTGACATGCCTGGATTGGATCCTAACCTAGTATTACGTCATTTGCCATTACAACCAGGTGTTGAGCCCATGAATAATAAATTAAGGAAAATGTACTCACAAATTCCTTTATTAGTCAAACCTGAACTAAATAAATTGTTGGATGGTCGTATTCTGACATGCAACTTTGCATGATAGATCATCTTGAAATTCATGACTTCTTCATAGAAAGATAGATCAAATTTGCATGGTCATATGCTAACATGCTTGGACTGGATCATGACCTAGTATTACATCATTTGCCATTACAACCAGGTGTTGAGCCTGTGAAGCATAAATTAAGGAAAATACACTTGCAAATTGCTTTATTAGTCAAATATGAACTAAAGAAATTTTTGGATGTCAACTTTATTAGATCAATTGACTATGTAGAATGGATTTCCAATCTTGTACCATTAATGAAACCAACAGGGGGAATTTGCACCTGTACAAAATTTTGAGATATAAACAAAGCATTTCCTAAGGATGAATTTCCTCTACCAAATATTGACATGATTGTGTACCTAACAATAGGATATGAAATGTTATCTGTCATGGAAGGTTTCTTTGGATGCAATCAAATGAGAATCGCTCCTGAAGACCAACATAAGACAACTTTTACTTGTCCATGGGGAACTTATTGTTGGAACGCCATGCCTTTTGGACTCAAAAATGCTGGAGCCACATACCAACCCACCATGAAAACCATTTTCCATGATCTCATACACACTCTCATGGAAGACTATGTTGATGATCTAATAGCTAAATCATTGACAAGGGTTGATCACTGAAGGGTTCTAGATAAGATTTTTCAAAGACTAGAAGAATGCAAAGTGGGGCTCAATCCTAAAAAGTGTGTATTCGGGGTGACATTAGGAAAACTCCTAGGATTCATTAATTCTAGACGAGGCATTGAAGTGGACCCAACAAAAGTGAAAGCTATAACAGACATGCCTCCAACGATCAATATAAGTCAACTAAGGACACTACACAGGAGACTATAGTCTATTAGATGATTCATAATGTAGCTTGTAGATAAAATATATCCCTTCCAACATCTACTCAGAAAATCAGTACCATTTGTATGGATAGATAAAAGCCAAGAAGATTTTCAATAGATCAAAGATTACCTACTTACACCACAAGTGCTAATGCCACCTATTGGTGGATGACCTTTGATAGTCTACATTTCAGCAACCACATTAGCGCTAGGATCCTTACTTGCACATAATGATAATGAAGGCCATGAAAGGGAAATATATTATATCAATCATAGTTTGGTCGGATATGAGCTAAATTACAGTCACGTAGAATGTGTTTGTCTTGCAGTAGTTTTTTCTACTCAAAAACTTAGGCACTACATGTTAAACCAAAAAATAATGTTGGTCACAAAGATATATTCTTTGAAGTATGTCCTTAGTAAAGTAGCATTAATAGGATGATTGGCTAAATGGGTAATGGTACTTAGTGAATATGATATATAGTATGTAGAAAGAAAAGCCATAAAAGGATAGGTTATTGTTGATCAGCTAGTGGATGCACTAATTAAGGTCGATCATCCTCTAGTTGCATATTTTCCTGATGAATTCATCATCACCCTTGACATAGGAATGACATGGAAGTTATACTTTGATGGGTCCCACACAAATCATGGTTTAGGGGCATGCATCTTATTTATCACACCATAGGGTCACACTATTCCTAAGTCATTAATAATTTATTTTCTATGCGGTAATAGTATAGAAAAATATGAGGCTCTTATAACAATATTATGAATGTAAGTCAAATGGAAGATTAAACACCTACAAGTTTATGGAGATTCTCAACTGGTAATTTTACAAGTTAATGATGACTATGAAACCAAAGATGAAAAGATTGCTCCATACAAGCAAATAGCAAATAGTTTCGAACAATATTTTGACAACATCATCTTTCATAAAATACCCCAAATTTAGAATAGAGTAGCAAATGCTATGGAAACTATTGGTTCACTCTTGGACATACCTAGCAACCTGCATAAATTTGAGTTTTTGGTAGAAAAACTTTTGGTCACTGCTTTTGACATCCCTAATTCTGAGATAGTGTATGAACTTGTTGGTCCCAATTCCCTATGGTACAAAGACATATATGACTACCTCCATACCCAAATCCTACCCCTAGGCCTCTTGAACAACCAATGTAGGACATTTATCCGTAAGTCTTCCAAGTATACCATAATCGGAGACACCCTTTATAAACATGCCTTAGAAAATACCTTGTTAATATGTCTCGATACTAAAGAAGCACAAGTGACCTTACATGGGGTACATGAGGGTATATATGTGGATCCCACTCTAGAGGTTCCACCTTAGCTAAAAATATTATCAGATTGGGCTATTATTGGACTACGATAGAAAAAGACTCATACGTCTTTGTTAAGAAATGTTGATAGTGCCAGATTCATGAAGACTTGATACATGCACTAGCATAGGAGCTTGATCCAATAACTTCACCATGGAATTTTACCTAATGGGGACTTGATCTAATTGGTAATATGCATCCTACATCCTCCAATAGTCATAAATTCATCATTAATGTGACTAAATACTTTTCCAAGTGGATTGAAGCCATTCTTATGACCTAAATTACCAACATACAAATTTCTAATTTCATTCTTAAATACATCATTTATCGGTATGGTGTTCCTTAATCCATAATCATGGATTATGGTCACTCATTTAAAAACCAAGAAGTCTATCATCTTTTTCAAGAATTCCATATCCAACACCACTTTTCTAACCCATATTACCTACAGGGTAATAACCAAGCTGAGGCATCTAACAAAACAATCCTCAAAATCCTTAAAAATATAGTCAATGATACTGGTCATGACTAGAATTTATAGCTTAACCTTGCCCTATGGGCTTACTGCACAAGCATCTGCACTCCTATTGGCACCACTCCATATTCCTTGGTATTTAGTTCTGAAGCCATCTTGCCTATAGAGGTTGAAATTCCTTCCTGAAGGGCATCTTTGAAAGGGAATATCGATGATGAAGAGTAACATGTGTTAAGACTGGATGAGCTAGAGTTCTTGGATGAACAAAGACAAAAGGCACTAGATCACCTCCAAGCATATCAAAATATTCTTTGTCACAACTATAATAGGAAAGTCTTGAGTCGACATTTTGACATTGGTGATCTTGTCTTAATGGAAAATCCTAAGAATCAAGCAGAAAGAGAAACACCAGGAAATTTTGAAGCAAATTGGTTAGGGCCTTACATTTTTATAGAGGTCTTTGGATTAGGAGCATACCAACTTTCTACCCCTGAAGGAGAACCACTATCATCACCAATCAACGGTCTTCATTTGAAGAGTTTATACACCTAGCTCTTGAGAACCTTGTCTTAATCATGTTAAATACAAAAAAATAAAAAAATAAAAAAATTGTTACCTTGATGAAAACTTGGAAAACAGGCATCTTCGTAACACCAAAAAATTAAAAAAATTAAAAAAAATAGTAAAGAGAAAAAAAATTGTCCAATAGTGAAAACCACTCTGATGGCTCTTTGGATAAGTACCATGGTGAAAAGTTGGCAAATAGGTGCCATGCGTAGTCAACTTTTCTCCTTCATCTACCATCATTCCAATTTGATTTCCCTATCATTAAACCCATAATAAATAGTTGTCCTTTCCATAACTTGGAGCGATTGACATCAAGTACACTCCACATCCCCATTCCATTCTATTAGTTTTATACCCGATTGGGGGAAAATAATCAACCTACATCATTTGGATCTTGCACTTTTTGTTTTGAGGTCATAAAATTTCCTAAAAAATCCAAAAACATCATAAAATTTCCTAAAAAAAATCCAAAAACATTGTAAAATATCCTGAACAAAATCCAAAAAAATCATAAAACCTCAAAAAGACAAAAAAATCAAAACATGTCAAAACCCCCAAAAAAATTTAGATATCTTTCAAAAATCCCCAAAATAGAGTCAGAGTCAGTTATGTTAGACATTCATTGTCATGTCAAACTATGTTATCTCTGCGACTGGATGTAGGCAAGGCCATCCCTTGATGTGCCCTTGAGGCATTAGGTCAATCTTTCTAGGTTTTTCAAGTATCACACAACAAAATCATGACTCAATATTTAGTCTATCAAACAAAGTCATCGGTCCTGTCAAACTACAAGGTCTATACATATATAAAAAAGGCAAGACCATCTATGAATGAGCCCTTGAGGCCATACTAGGTCAGTTCTTTAGGGTTCATCACATTCACTATCACACACGTCAGATATCCTCAAATAAAACAAATATTTTTCAATTAGTCTTGTCAATCAAAGTCTAGTCAAACTACGATGCCTCTGCATGTATAATATAGGCAAGGTCATCAATCGATGAGCCCACAAGACCACACTAGGTCAATCCTTTAGGGTTCATCGTGTTAGTCAAAGACAAGTAAATTTCCATCAAACACAAACAATTGTCAAAACATCAAGACAATTCATGCATCAACAAGACAAACAAGTCAACAAGGTCATCAAGTCAAACCAAACAAATTGCCGAAACACTCAAAATAACTAAAATGATCAACCTATGTCTTATACAGGATGTGTCCTTGAAAAAAGACATTATCACTTAGTCAGGCTTTATCATTTCCTTATATAGTTCATCACATGATCGAAACCAGACTCAACGTCTTATACGATATGTGTCTTTCCTAAAACTAGGCTTCGTTGAACAATGAACTAAATAAACAAACAAATCAAATTTTGGCAGATATTCTTATTGGCTTTTGACATTATGGCTTGTTTTGTCTTATCTTTTCATTTGGCTTTGTTTTTGAGTCTAATTACTAGCTTTCTCAAGGATTTCCAATGAAGGATTTAGAGAAGTAAGGATGTCTCAAGACTCTTTTTCTTTGACTATTGTATGTAAATTTTCTTTTGGCTTTGTCTTCGAGTCAAGTTATTACCTTCCTTGAGGATGTCCCATGAAGGATTTAGAGGAGCTATGATGTCTCATGACTCATCTTTTATTTGATTGTTGTTTGTGGATTGTCTTAACATAAAGACTGGGGCAACTTTGCCATTAGTACGAGTTAGGACATTCCTTATCTATGACTGTTTATTTTTAGCAAGTGGATGACCTTGCACACCTTGGTCTATCTCATATCATGGTTTTTTTTATCAATCTATATCATTTAATGCCCAATGATGATCAATGCAAGGCCTATTATGTATTTGGCAAAATATTGAAGATTCCAAGAACATCCATGTCTTCTATACTAACATCAAGATTTTATGTGCTAACATTTCTTCTTCCCTCAATTATGATGGAGTCCTGTGACACACAACTAATTAAAGTACCCTACATATGCATTCATGTTACAAACATCATTTATATATTGCCATACATATGTACATATTAAATCATATATGTTGCATTTGAAAAACAATATATATATACATACATTTATCACATCTAGGAATCCATGGCATAACATGCATTCACCATCATAAACTATATAGCATATTATCACAACAAATACATTCACATGGTATTGTACATATTAAATCATATTCCCTTATAATGATAAACATAACATACATACATGATATCCATAATACCATAAAAGAACATGCATACATCATCATAAAGAATTAACACATCATAGGTTGCATACATATCATAAAGAAAATATCGACATCCATAACCATGCATAAATAGACAACTACATATAAATAACTGTATATCATATAAATTTCTGCCAAAAATGATATATATATATATATCACTCAAAAAAAGTGTCACAATACAATCTCATAATGTATCACCCAGAAATAAGAGCTCACAAGCTCGAAGGATACACAATATACATGTCAAAATACTTAAGTAAAAAAAGTGGATCTATCCAATGCTTCCATGTTGGCCAGTGCTTTGACTACTACTCTCATCTCTGCTAGATCGACTCTGTGATTTTTTGTTATGAGAGTGACCACTGCTCAGTTCCACTAATGTGATTGGTGCCCTCTGATTAGTTGGGACTATCTCCTCATAAAAATCCCTATAGTACTTCTCATATCTACCTGCTCTGGTAAGTGCATGTGCTATGTCGACAGTAGAACCTGTGCATGCAATGGTGAAGTCAATAACTCACTGATCTGCCTCTTGGGCTCATATCATGACCCTGTCTCTCTCCAATTGTAAGGTATCCCTCTCCATTTGTATCCCATCTCTCTCTTCCCATAAAGACTATACCTTGGACTCCAGTGCTTGCACTTTGACATGTAATCTAGACAACTCCTCATCCTTGTCCTCATAACCCTTTGCTCCAGATATGATCCTCTCATGGAGGAAGCGCTCCTCCTCACCCATCTCATCATCCTTCGGCTTCTCCTCATGTCCTATGTCCACACCACTGGCAGCTATGTCTTCTAATATCTCTAGATGCTCCCCCTTAGGATTCTCTACCTCAACATCTGCATCCAACATATCCTCCTCCAACATAGAATCCTCTTGTCTCACATCCTCTCTCTCATCCTCCCTCTCCTCCTCCTATCCCTCCTCTCGAATAGGAGTAAGTGGTCTCCTCATCCTCCTCAACCTCCATCAAAGTATCCTACCATCCCCTCCTCCCCCTCCCATCACCACCTCCTCCACTATCACCTCCACCATCCTCTTGGCTTCCATCTCCTCTCTCTCTACCTCCACCTCTCCTACCTCAAGGAACTCGTCCTTGTCTGACAACTGGTGTCAGCTGATCTAGATCTATCAATGGTATCGGTCTACGAACCTACCACCATGCATTGTACTCAATAATATGAACTGACTGAACAATCCTCATAATCAAGTACCTCTCCTACTAACAACATGATAGATGCTCATGCTCATCGGGCCACTGATGACAATCCATATATGGACTCTAGATAAAACTGATCAGTGTGTCAAGAACATGTCTCTAGTAACCGATATCACCCACATGTGTTTGTGTCACTGCCCCTGTGTACATATATATGTATGGTGTCATGGTCTCCATATGTCAATTCAATAGGTGGACGAAACACTGCAATGTAATCCGAAGCCCAAACCATCAACAAAGTGACCCCACAACTCATGGACTATCCTCCTCTATATACAATACCATGTAGCTAAAGGTATACCATGGCCAATAAACATGGCCCCCATGCATACACTGTCCCCTGGCCAACATACAAAGAAGTATCTCCCCCCATCCAACTGGAAATTTGTGTCCTCAATGATTTGGGATTACTATCCCAACTATCATAGTGCATAGACTACAATCAAATATCTCATACCGATAAGAAAATGTCTACCATATAATCTTGTATCTATTGATACCTAGATGAGCTATATCATCATATACATAACAATATGCCAGTGCCCGATATCCTCCTCCAAGATCATATCTAAATCTCTCTCCCCAGATTAGTAGACATAAAATCTTGTATCCTCCAAATTAATGGTCACCTCTCCTATAGGAGAATGAAAGGAACATGTCTCTGAATGCCAACGCTTAGCCAGTGCAGTCAACATACCCTTTTTTTCCATAATGACGGGCATGGACACTACATGATATAAGCCAAGTCACCACAACCTATGCCTCTCACTACTACTCATCTGATCCCTCAATCATAGGTCTCTGGTGGGTGAGAATCTCTGGTATAAATAGGATCTAAATGAACCTATGACCAACATGACAATCACCATGTCAATTTATTCTACATATGTCATTAAAACAAGTCAAGCTAAACCTAGGACAACATGGGCACCAGTCAATTGCATCACTTAAATTAAAATGTGTCACACTTTTTCAAATGCATCACAGGAGATCAAATTTGTCAAACCCCCAAATAAAATGTAGGTTAACACTATAATTGTGTCATTCAAGAGAGATTGCAGCTAATCCCTAATCAGATGCACACAATCACATTCAATTGTGTCACACATACATGGATGCAATTAACCAACCCATGGATTGTTGCAAGGTTTCACCCTTGGTCTCCTCAGCATGGGCCAATGTGACACTCAGGCTTTGTGACATGGTTTAATCGCCTCCTATGGATCTTGGATCTTCTATAAACCCAATGGTTGTATCGAGCATTAACAAGTCAATCTTTTGGTGCAATAGTAGTTATCTTTGCAACAATTGGTATCAGAGTTAAGGTCACAAGTTCAAACCCTTTGCTTGCATTGGGGTGGGGGATTGTTACAAGGTTTCTTCCTTGGTCTCTTCGGTGTGGGCCAACGTGGGACTCGAGTTTCATGGCATGGTTTAATCGCCTCCTGTGGATCTTGGATCTTGTATAAATCCAACAGTTGTATTGAGCATTAACAGGTTGATCTTTTGGTGCAACAACAACCGTCTTTACAACATGAATGCGTCACAATTTCATAATTATGTCAAAAAATTAATGAAACAAACCCTATCCTAGGCGAGTTGACATCAAATGTGTCGTTTCACATGCAAATGCATAGAACACAATGAAACTTGCGGCTTTTTCCATGTGACACAACTGATTGGTGAAATTTAATGCTACCTAGAAATGTGTGAAAATAAAAAATGGACCAAGTGGGTTTGCAGTGACTTACCACATCTCTTGCACCCTCTGGTCACTTGAACTTGTGAACTCTATAAGCCATGTGCTCACGATAAGGAACATGCTCCATTTTCGATTAGAGCTCCAAATCTCCAATGTTCAAAAGTGCAAAATGAACTCAAATTTGCCAAATTCTTATTTATACACCATCAAAATTAGGGTTTTGACCTAGGGTTATAACTAGATTCACTTTTTGACATGATTGAAACAACTTCAGATTCTCTACACTTAATGAAATTTGAAACCGACTTCACCATCACTTTTTTGGCCATCAACTTGACTTTTCAGAATAATTTTAAATTTTTTTTTTTTGTTTTGAAAAATTTGTAAAATTCTTCTGAGGGGGCACAACCCTATCCTCTTGTCACTAGGGAATGTTTTGACTAATTTTCTTTGACACAACATGATAAACTACATTGTATCAAAGAGGGACAAATTGTAGACACTAAAAATTGTCCAAGGCCTGCAACCCTTGACTTCTTCATAATTCTTTCATAATCATTTCTCATAATTAAATAATGTTAATTATTTAATTATTATCTAAAGTTGTATGTCCTCTATTAATTATATAACTTTAATTATTTAATTAATTCATTATTACCTTTATTCTTTCTTGATAAATTGAATAAATATTATATATTTAATTGCATCACTAATTAAATCTATCTTCTATTAAATAATCATTTTAAATTATTTAATTAATTCTTGTCACACTTTCAACTATAGTTAAATAATCATTTTAATTATTTAATTATTCCTTAGCCTTTTCTCCCTTTAATTAAATAAATCTTTATTTATTTAATTTAATTGTAAAATCGTGAATGTTGAATTAAATAATTATTTAATTCATAAAATGATTTATCCACAACATATTCCTCTATAATTAGATAATTGCTTTTCTATGTAATTATTCATTTATTACTTATGTCTAGATCTAATTTGATCATTCAGTTATCAGGTGAGATAATATCTAATTGTCTCCAATGAACAGTCTTTTCTCATGCAATCTTTATTCTTCTTGTCTCAACTAGTTTCCACTAGTGATTAAATTATTATTTAATTTAATCGCCACCATTTATTCTTTATCACTCACACTAATTTAACCCTAATCCTATTGCATTTCATATATTTCAATCTTAATCGATGATTTATCTTTTAATATGAGCTTGTCATTCAAAAATCATATTTTTTATAAATTGGTTTTACCTCTATCATTATTACTTGTCCCAAAATCTTATGTTTTTGGAAGCAACTTTAGAATCTTCAATGTTTTGCTAATTATCATTGTCATAAGGCCACACTTCCATGCTTAATTAAAATTTGAGGGAAAGTATCATACTACAACAAAATGGAGAAGTGTAATGGAGGTTATTCATGGAATTTCTTGGATGTTTGGTAAAATCTTTCATGTATTCATTGTTTTCCATTGTTCTCGATTATTAGCTTATGTTTAGTTTGAGTTACGCTTGTATTCCTAATCCGTGAATTTTCCCTGTGCTACACATCTAGCTTATAAATCCTATGTCATATTTTTTGGTTCTAACATCCTTGGAAAGTGTTTCTAGGGACTTAGGGTGTATTGGGAAAATATTTTGTAATATTTATTCTCACCATTATTTGTAATACATTTATAAGGGGTGATGGGTTCTAGTAGTAGTGGTAAAGGTGATTTATGGACACAAATATTTAATATTATTTCCCCAACATGTGGACCCCTAGAATAGGATGATTAAAGATAATTAAAAGGATATATGAGTGTCTATTGGGATTCTCTAAGTGGTTTTTGGGAAAGAGGTAGCCAACGTTTCTTATTTTTCCATGATTTATTATATTTAATTTAATGTTTAATTTCCATGTTTGGGTGCCCAGATTGGAGGGAAAGTACTGGAGCCAAAACCAATATCCTTTTTCATTCCAAGGAGATCATCCAAGGGTTGGGGGAATTTTTAATGAAGGGTCATCTTTGGTTTATATATTTGGGGCTTAAGACCTCTTCACAAATCTATAAAATTAGCTCCTTGGATGTGGAGATTAAGAGGAACAATTGATTGTAGCATTGCTCTATAGGAACAAGGAAAGGTTGAGACATAAGAAGGTTGTTCAAAAGTACATAGGTGCTTCTATTTTGGAGGAAAACGGGAGAATGGAAGCCAATGTATTGTAATCTCATTTGTTTGAAGATAATGCAAACTTGGTCTCTCTTCTTGGTGGAGTTTTTCTCGCAAGGTATTCTCCATGTCAATCCTATATTATGTGATGCTCTTATGTTGTTGATTTGTGATACACTACTACTATCTTATTGTGATATTATTATTTATTTATTTCTGATATAATATCACATAAAATAGTGTTTATAAGCATGATATGCTGGTTAATTTTTAGCACCATAAAGAAGATGGATCTAATCATGGTAATTATATATCGAGGAAACATAATTTCATATTTGCATATAATTTTTAGATTTTGATATTGTATTATTCCAAGCCTTGTATCTCATCCATTGAATTCATAATTCGATAGAGATTAAATTTTCCAACAATTGGTATGAAAACTTGTATATTTCTCATCATTTGGTATTAGAGTTGAAGTTGAATTTGGTTCTATGCATTTCTTCTTTTTGATTCCTTGCTCCTTATTTTTGATTCCCTACCCTATAAATCTTGTGAGAATATATTGGAAGTAATTGAAGGTTGTTGGAAGGCTTGTGGATTTGCAATTAATATTTTGTGAGTTAACTTTATTTTGCAGATTTATGATATTGAAAGACATGGATATTGTCAATGTGATCTATGTTGGGCATTGGAAGCTCATTATTATGTATCTTTATGGAGTTGGTTATGTTATGGTAACTTGGATATCTTGTTTGGAAAAATGTGTCTATCCTCTTGTTTGGTGGTTTTATTATTTTAGCTTGTGGTCATGTACAATGAGAAAGTGTTCATGCTGGATGGGTACTTTAGACATCCTGGTCACATGGAGAAACACTTGCTATTTGGACTACAAAATTGATTTTTTATGTTGGCTTCAAGGGTTTAGCCCTTAGTTAAATAAAAGCACTAGAATATAATCCACTAACCTCTTTGTGAGTTGTGAATATGATATGCTTCATATGTCATAATCTCTTGAACAACTTGATTTTATTTTTGGGTTGTAATTTTCTCTTATTTTGGTTGTGGGTTTGTAGATTTGTGCTCATTCCATTATTTAGATGAAATGTTAGATGTGAATGTCTATATTTTTAAGTGAATTTCAGATTTACAGAGATGGTTTTGCAAAGTTTTACATGTTAACAAAAATCTATGATATGTAGATCTGTGATAAAATTGTATTCAAGGTGTTCTAGATGAAGACAATTACATGTTCGTATGGCTACTTAGAGGGTTATTATTGATCTATGGATAGTCTTATGTGGGTTTGTTTGGAAAATTAGGTCTAGCATTGATCTTGATGTTTAAGTGTTTGAAATATACATGTTATACTTGATTACCTTTGTTTTGCATGTTGTTGATGTGGGGTTGAATCTATTTTTATTTATTTTAGATTGAAGCACTAATTATTTATTTCTCCTATTGATATGTTGCATATGTACAAATCTTGTAAAATTATCTAATGTAGATTGTGTTTTGTAGGCCTTTTTTTTATCACCATTATTACATTGGTATATTTATTATAGTGAGAAAATGTTAGTGGGTATACTTGATATAGTTGTTCATTTGAATCTATAGTAGTAGTTTATGATGCATAAGAAGCTTTGTTCACTCTTAATATATTTTTGTCAATGATATTAGTCATGATGCAATATATAACTATTTATTAATTTTAGTGGGAGCTTTATGTAGTTACATAATGTTTTCTATCTTCTTTGTTTCAATATTTTGGTTCTAATTTGTTGCAATGTGTAGTGAGCCATGGAAAATTTATGATTAGAAGATGGATGGTCTTTTGCAATGCTTTTTGGTGTCATAAGGAGATCTTAGATTTCTAATTTAGATAGTAGTGAGAGTTTAATTACATATTTGGTTCTATTGACAAAGGATATGTGGAAATTGTATCTCCTTGGTTTGAAGATCATGATTTGACTTTACCTTTAGGGATCTCATGGTGTTGAGTTATTTGATTATGTTGGGGCCATGGAAGATATTTAGTGAGGATATGGTTATCATGATGCTAGATATTTTGGCTACATGGTTTAGTTCAAGATTTTGAAATGATATGAATTTATCATTTGATGATGGATGATGATGGAGGTGCATCCATGGTTGCCAACAAATAGGAAAATTTTTTTTTTTATTCAAATTTGATTGTGAATTTATTTTAATTTAATTTCTAGAGTTATTTTAATAATGTTGAGTCCAAAAATCAGATTAAATAACTTGGACATATTTTGGTTTGAATTTCACCTTGGGAAGCATGTCAAATTTAATATTATTTTAATTTATTGTCAAAAATACAAGATGGGTGTGGGATTTTGGGAGTTGAGGAGTGTTTAAATTTTTAATTAATGAACATCATGTTATAGGCATGATTTTGACACTCAGGCTGAGTGGAGTTAAAAAATTGAATTGACAATTCAAATTTGAGAGTTGAGGAATGATGGTGCCAACTAGTTGTGGCTTGTCTAGTAGGGTGTGAAATCAAAATTCATTGGGAGTTGAAAGAAATTTCATTTTATGCTTGTAAATTATTTTTCTAGAAAGAGGGAAAGAGATTTGGTCTAGTGGATTTGCTAGAGGTTTTGGTATTGTTTTTAGGTAATTGTTTTTGGGCAAGGTTGATTGTTGGTTCTTGATTTTTTGGTGAAAGAAGACTTGGTCATAGCATCATCCCAAGAGAAAATTTTAAGACTTGGATTTGTAGGTGGAAGGCATAAATATTTGGCAATTTGATTTGTTGAAGACATTGATATTGTGTGTTAAGATTTTCAGAAGTTGTGTGCAAGTGTAGGAAGGAGATTGCAATGATTGAGAGGAGGATTGGATACATACATGTAGATTTTATTGTTGCCTATAGCAAGGCATTTATATTCAATTTTTTTATGTAATATTAGTCCTTAGGGCTTCCTTTGTATTTTCCTTCCATTATATGTATTGCATAGTGATTTGCATGTGCTATTAAGACAATAAAAATTATTTGTGTTGCTTGTTTTGGTATCTTGATTAATTTTATTTCATCCAATACTTGTGTGAGGTTTGAAGTGCATATATTTTTAGGCAAGATCGCTTGTATTAGTGGTATCATAGTGGGCTGTCCTGAGTCTATAGTTAGAGCATCGAAGAGAGGCAATTTGCATTAGGACCTATGACTGTGGGTGTTGTTAAAATTCCTCCAAGAGTGGCCCAAAGAGGTAGGGATAGAGGTGGAGGTAGAAACCATCCTAACATAGAAGATTTTGGATCCCTCAAAAGGAAATTTGAAACATTTTAGAAAGAGCTACACATGAGAGATGTGCTCACAAAAAGCGATGCAAGTGAAGATAAAGTTGAGGATGAGGAACCATTTGTAGAAGAAGTATATAATGAAATCTATCCTAGAGAATTAGATTATTGAGAGCTATTTCTCAAATTGGGAAGAGACCAAAGATGGAGATTTAAACATTTTGTGGAAGCTTGAATCTAGAAGAATTAATAAATTAGATAAATGACATGGAGGAGTTCTTTGAATTTGAGGAGATTAAAAACCTTGACACAGTGAAGTTTGCAAAAGCTAAGTTGAAAGGTAATGCTAGAATTTGGTGGAAAGAAGTACAAATTGAAAGAGGTAGGAGAGGAAAGGAAAGGATTATAAAATGGGCTAGAATGGTTGAGAAGCTTAAGGGATAATTTATTAAGCTTAAGGGACATTTTATTCCAATGGATTGTGAGTTGGAATTATTAAAGAAGATGCATGGATTGAGACAAGAAGGAAAATCAGTCAAGGAACACATCGAGGAGTTTCACACTCTCTTGATTAGAGTAGAACATTCAGAAACCAACAAGCATAAGGTAGAAAGATACATCGATAGGTTGAAGCCAAGCATCCAAGAAGAACTAAATTTTGTAAGAATTTTTAATTTGGAAGAAGCTTATCAATTTGATTTGAAAGTTTAGAAAAAAATAAACAGAAAATTTGAGAATAAAAAAAGGGGAAAGGGTAGATCCTATGTGAAAAAGAATGAGGGTAAAAATCAGATTAAAGACACTAAGGA
Organism: Sequoiadendron giganteum; assembly: GCA_007115665.2. NCBI lineage: Eukaryota > Viridiplantae > Streptophyta > Pinopsida > Cupressales > Cupressaceae > Sequoiadendron > Sequoiadendron giganteum. The sequence continues at coordinate 343,178,961 of CM021110.1, forward strand.
CAACAAATATGAGAAGGGTGAGAGTTCAAACCAATCCCGTGAGAAAATTCATAGAGGTAGAGGAAGACTAGGTAGATGATTTAGAAGAGGAGGCTTCCAAGGAACTTGTTTCATGTGTGGAGAAGATGGGCATAAATCATATGCTTTCCCTCATAATCAAGAAGGAACAAAAAGGACTGAAAGTGATGTAAAGAAAAAAAAATTAAATGAAGAATATGTGGAATATTTTCACTTAGAAGATGTGGAAAATGGAGAAGCACAGGTTATAAGAACCTTGATGAATGAAGGAAAGGAACTGGATCAAAGGAAAATATTGTTCTAAACAAGATGTAAATGTGAAGGTAAGGTATGTAATGTCATTATTGATGGTGGAAGCATATATAATTTAGTTTCTAAAGAAATGGTAACTAAAATAAATTTGGAGAGAAGACACCTGCATCCATATAGGATTGCTTGGTTACAATATGAAAAGAAGATTTTGGTCAGTGAACAATGTTTTCTGAAATTTAAGAGAGGGAAGTATTATGATGATATAATGTGTGATATTATGCCTATGGATGTTTTTCATGTTTTTTTAGGAAGACCTTGGCAATTCGATAGGTGTGCAGTGCATGATGGGTATGCCAATACATACTCCTTAGTGAAGGATGGAATCAAGCACAAGTTGAAACCATTAAGTAATGACAAAGGAAAGGTATGAAATACAACTAGAAATTTTGTGATTAATGGTGCTAAATAGTTAGTGAAGGGGGATGCAAATGAAGATCATTATTTACTAATTTAAGTTTTAGCATTGTTGACTGCATTCAAGATGGGTAGTGTGAAGGTTTTAGTGGAGAAAAAAGAGGTAAAATTAGATTTTTGTAAAAATATTATTGGTCATTTATGTGAACATGGTAAGAATAGTGTAGAAGAGGATATTACAGTAATAAAAGCCTTGGTAGATGAAGGTACTATATCTGAAATTGTGGAAGTAGATGAGGAAGTAGAGGTTGATTTTTTTGATGAAGAGATTGGTGATCTTGCGATAGATAGTTTGTTGCAAGATGGAAGAGGTGAATTGCTTATTTGTTTAACTAACATTGATGTGAGTGCAGGGGAAAAGGAGGTTGTATCCGAGGATTGTCTTCTAGAAGGTAAGGAGAAAGATAAACACCATGATAGCACAAAAAATATTGAGGAATAATTTGTTGCAGCAGAAACAAAGGAAGATGTAATGCATGAGTTTTATGAATTAACTAAGATAGAGGAAATAGGAGCTTATGAATTTTCAAAATTTCATAGTGCCGATTGGTTGGAGTTAGATTATCTGAAAAGAGGGAGAAAGAGGGGGAGAATGAAGGATGGAAGAGACATCAAGTTGTAGGGAAAAGTGAGGAAGAAGATAGAGGCAATTTTGGACAGCAAGGTGAGTAAGAGCATAAGACACATGTAGTATTTGGAGTATTTGGTAAAATTATTTAGGAAAACTATATAAGATCCATCATGGTTCTTTGAAGTTGAGGTTACTTTCCTTTGTTACCCTCTTGAAAACTGACAAGGTAACTTTTCTTCTATCGTGGGTGTTTGATGTAAATGCATCCATGGTTGCCAACCAATTGGCAAAGTTTGATTTTGCTCAAATTTTGTTGTGGATCATTTTAATTGAAATTTTGGAGTGATTTTAATAATGTTGAGTCCAAAAATTAGATTAAATAACCTGGACATATTTTGGTTTGAATTTCACCTTGGGAAGTGTGCTAGATTTAATATTATTTTAATTTAATTACTAAAAGGTAAGATGGGTGTGGGGTTTTGGGAGTTGAGGAGTGTATGAATTTTTAATTAATGAACATAATGCTACACACATGATTTGGATGCCCAAGCTAAGTGGATTTAAAATTTTGAATTGGCAATTCAAATTGGAGAGTTGAGGAATGATGGTGCCGGCTAGTGGTGGACTACCTAGCAAGGTGTGAAATCAACATGCATTGGGAGTTGAAAGAAATGTTATTTACTGCTTGCAATTGGTTTTCTTAGAAAGGGGTGTGGGATCTGGTGTAGTGGATTTTCTGGAGGGTTTGGTATTATTTTTGGTTAATTTTTGGTTCCTATTTTTTTTGGTGAAATAAGACTTGGGTGTAGAATCTTCTAGAGAGGACATTTTTAGACTTGGATTTTCAAATGGAAGGAAAAAATCAGTGGCAATTTGATTTTTTGAAGACATTGTGATTGTGTGTTGAGATTTCTAGAGGTTGTGTGTAGGTGCAATAAGGAGATTGCAAAGATTGAAAGGAGGATTCAATGCATACCTATATATTTTATTGTTGGCTATAGCAAGGGATTTATCTCTGATTTTTCATGTAATAGATCAGTCATCAGGGATTCCTTTGTATTTCCCTTCTATTGTATGTATTTCATAGTGATTTGCAAGTGCTATTAAGCCAATAAGAATTGTTTGTGTTGTTGATTTTGGTGTCTTGATTAATTTGATTTCATCAAATACTTGTGTGAGGTTTGAAGTGTAGAGAGTTATAGGTAAGCTCTCTTGCATCATATGATTATCTTCATTTGATTGGAAATGTTAGATTATGATTTCATGATATGTTCTTGATTCTATTGTTGGAACTTTGATAATATTCTTAATTGTTCTCTTTGGTTTTAAGTATTAATCATTTGCTTGGAGATTCATGATTATGCAATATTGCATTTGAAGTTGACATGGATTTATTGGTGGATGCTCAGGATACTAGAAAGACTTTGGTGAGGCTAAGAGTTATCTTATTTTATGGAGATCATATATCGAGATGGTTACTCTTTGATAAGATTTTGGTAGAAATACTCGGGATCCTACAAATTTTTATGGATGTGAATTTATTATAGACTTGAAGAGAATATTGCACTTTATTATAAGCTCTTATTGCTTGGTGTTGTATATATAAGACAATCTTGTATCCCACTCTTGGTCTACTCAGTAGGTGAATGATCAGAGAGGTATTTATTGCATTATTATCAAATAATTTTTTTATTTTGTGGCTTGTCTTCTCATATGAGTTAGTCTTGAATATATAAATTTTGAGGACTTGTTAAGAATTAGATGAATAGCTATATGGATTTATTTTGTTCTCCTTATTTTAGTCTTGAGATATGGATCTAAATCTAAGGACTTATTTGGAGAGGTACAAGAAATGGTTAGTGGATTTGGGCATATTCCCTTTGTTGTGAGAATTATTGGTTGGGTTGATCTACCTTTGGTATGAGAGGTTTACATCTATTTTTTCCATGTTTTCATTTTATTTGAATGTTATATATTGATAAGGTTTTAGTACATGGGAATGGTGAAGGAGATCTTACATTACACAACTTGGTACATGTTAGTGTGGAAACAGGATATTGTTCGATTTATAGGTTCTCTCTTTGATATTGTTCTTCTTCCTAGATTTTTGTATTCACATTGTTGAATGAGAATAACTTTGGAGAGCTATGGAGACTAGTAATGAGAGAGGCATTTAAGAAAATTTGTTTGCAATATTTTCATATCATTCGATGTTTCTTTAATACTATGCAATAGAGGAATAAGCCACATCCTCTTTTTGAAGTAATATAGGTAGAATTGGTATGCCTTGATATATTTTCAAATTTGGAATTACTTGTGTAGTGGGAGTTCTTGGATATATGTTTAGTTATTCACTTTGATATCTTGGATTTTTTTATTACTGATGTGGTGATGTGTTTGTGTGGCTCATTGTATTTGGATCTACGAGTTATGTAGGTTGTGGATTAGCTACCAATTTTCTTGTAGTAGGATGACTCAAATTTAGATGATCTATATCCATGAGATTATTTCAATGTTGATATGGACTTTGTTATTTGGCCTTGTTTGTGGTCATTTGTGCATTGGTATGTTGCATTTGAGATAGGAGGATGGATATACAAAGACTTGATTATAGATTTTGGGTTGGTATGTTGATGGCATGAAGTATTATCTATGATTTGTATACTCTATTTTTGAGGTATTGTTAGTTTGGATGAGTTGCAACTTATTTTGGTTGCTATTCTAATTGGTATGAGTATGGAAAATACTCAAATCCTTTTTTAAATCATTTTAATTTTATTCTTGTATTCATGTAAATATTGGTGTAGATTTCATTGAAAATTGATATGTTTCATCTTGGCATTTTCCTTTTTCTTCCATAGGTGCCATGTTGGAGGATGTGAGTATTTTTTTGCTTGATGGTGGTTAAATCATGGTAAAATTTTTAGGTATCTTTTTGGATCATGAGAACATGTTAAAGATTCAGGTGGTACATGATTTGCTAAGGGATGTTATTCCCTTGTCTGTGATTCCTATAGGTGTATTTACAATGTATGATGTCAAGTGGGAGAATGTTAGGACTAAGGTGTCATCTACCTAGTAAATCCTATGTCATATTGTTTGGTTCCAACATCATTAGAAAGTGTTCCTAGGCCCTTAGGGTGTATTGGAATATATTTTGTAATATTTATTCTCACCATTATTTGTAATTAATTCGTAAGGGATGATGGGTTCCACTAGTAGTGGTAAATGTGACTTGTGGACAATAAATATTCAATATTGTTTTCCCCACTTGTGGATGCCTACAATGGGATGATAAAATATAAGGAAAAGAATAAATGAGTGACTCTTGGCTATCTCCAAGTGGGTTCTTGGAAAGAGGTAACATGTGTTTCTTGATTGTCCATCATTTATTGTATTGAATGTAATGTTTAATTTCCATGTTTGGGAACCCAAATTGGAGGGAAATTATTGGAGCCAAAATTACTATCCTTTTGCATTCTGAGAAGGCAACCCAAGGATTGGGGATGTTTGGTATGAAGTTTCATGTTTGGGCGCCATATTTTGGGCTTAATAGCACTTCAAAAGTCTATTAAATTAGATCCTTGGTTGTCGAAATTAAGAGGAATAGATGAATCTAGCATTACTTTGTAGAAACAAAGATGGGTTGAGGAATAAAGAGGTTGTTCATAGGTACATAATAACTTCCATTTTCAAGGAAAAGAGGAGAAAAAATTTTTATTTATTGTAATCTCATTTGTTTGAAGATAATTCATACTTGGCCTCTCTTCTTGGTTGATTTTTTTCCATGAGGGCTTCTCCACGTAAATCCTATGTTATGTGATGCTCTTATGTTGCTAATTTATGTCTCAAATTTCTAATATCATATGGTGATATAATTCTTTGTTTATTTTTTATATAAGTTCAAATAAGCTAGTGTTTACAAGCATAATATGTTGGCAGATTTTTAGCATTATAAAGAAGGTGGATCTAATCATGGTAATTCCATATTAAGGAAAAATAATTTTAGATTTGCATATAAGTTTCAAATTTTAATATTATAGTGGTCCAAGCCTTGTATCTCATCCTTTAAATTCATGTTTGAATTGAATTTACCAAAAAAAAGTATTAAAACCTATATATTTCTCATCACATGTAGTATTTGATAATTCGTTGGAGATTGTCAAAACAATTGGTGATATTGAGAGGCTCATAGTGTGGGGCTGTATTTTAATCTAATGCCTCCATATTTGACACTTTCTCCAATGTAGTTGATAATTTAAAGAAAATATATATTTTTTCATAACAATGTTTATGGTGTAATCAAGGATGGAGGGTCTTGGAATAGGACGGTCCAACCTTGCAGCAAGAGTGGCACACCGGAAACTCAGAGTATTGGAATAAAATTCACACATGAATATAAGAAAGATGCTCAATTATTCACTGGAAACATGCCTTTCCTTCAGGCTTACAAAGTATAGAATGATTCGGTGCTATGCCCAGACTTACATGCGGGTCGAAACCCTTATTTATCTTCTATCTTACTATATCACCACTTCTTTCTAACTGACTTGATGCTTACTATCCTAATGCAACTACACAATGCTTTATATATCAATTCTCAACTCCATAAAAGTTTTGCGTCAACCTCGAGAGGTTCCAAACCCAAAGTTAATGAAACATGTAAGAGTCGGCCAAAAGATATGGTTCTTTAATTTTTGGATAAACATGATGTAGATTGGAATGAAGGTTCCTCGATGAATGCGCATCTTTATGAAATGGTTTCCTGAGCTCTGTAAGTCATGGAATAGGTCCACACACTTGAAAAGTCCAGACAGTTAACTAATAAAATGCAAGAAAAGAACATGAATGCAAATATTCTTGGTTGATGCAAGATTGCTTGCAACCTGGGATGCTCCTACATCAGATGTAATACCCCTCCATTTTTCTCTTTTCTTAGACAGTTTCCTTTGCTATGTTTTGTTTTTTGGATACTTAGATACTTTGATATACTTTATCATGTTGTGTGTTATTTGATCGCTATTTATAGAGCGACGTGGACTATTTGTGGTGGCGTGATGTATCTTCTTTGATGATTTACTTGACATGCTTTGTTTAGTATAATGATGGTTTGTTATAACATGATCATTGCACATGAGTAATTTATTTATGATGGAACTTTTAGTCTATGATAAGTGTATTGGTGAAGGGGATGAGATTGCATCACTCGCTTGTGAGCACCCTGCGATTTTGCAATTTCCTCTTCATGGTATGTTTTACTATGTTGTTTATATACATGTGCTTTTGATGCCTCATTTACAGGTTTGTAGGTACAGGACATCGAATCCACCTGGCTTCATAGGATTGAGCGTGTCCATCACTCAACAGTAAAGTTGATTGGGAGATAGTAGCTAGGTTAATTATGTCAGGTCTACACCCTAGCCTAAGTGTGTCGTCAGGTTTAGTCAGTTGTGCTTGTTTAATTATGTTTATTACTGCTTTAATTAATCATGGTAAAATTCTTTTAAAGAGGTTTAGAGAAAATCATTATTAAAAATTGAAAAGTAGATTATGCTTATTTTAAATGTTGAGATTTTAGAATTAATAAATAAATAAATTTAATTTAATTAATAAAAATATTAATCTTTGGATTGATTGATTTATTGATTAATTAAATTAATTAAATTGGTTATATTTGAATGGGAAATTTTTTAATTATTTAAATACTAAATTTTGATTATTAGAAGATTTTATGATTAAGCGGGTTGTTGGAAGATATATGGAAATTGCTAGCAAGTGTTAGAAAAATTAATTAAGTTGTTGGAGAAATTAATTCTCGGGAGTGAATCTTGGCTTTGGGTGAGGAAGCGAAAAGCTTCTTCATGGCAAGGTACGAGATATTTTGCTAGGTTGGAATTTTGGGGAAAAGAGAAAATTTGCTGTGATCTGGAGATTTTTGAAAAATATTTTGGCTGTAGAAATTTGTTTTGTTTTTTTTGCATCCTTAAAATTTGTTTGGAAAAATTATTGTTGTGTTGGAATTATTCTTGTGCTTGGGAAATCAAATTGCTTGGAGGAAGCCATGGTTGTCTAGAAGCTTTGCTTGAAGCTTTGGAGGAGGCTCTGCACCAGATTCAAAGACTTAAGAAGCTTTGGTTACAGGTTCTTTTCCTTATTCTTGTTTCATTAAGTTTTAATGGAAAGGGGTTCTAGTTTACAATTCTCTGTAGAAAATATTTTCTGTGTGAGAAAGTTTGTATTCCCATAAGGAAAATATTCTGTAATTTAATTTCTCTGTAAGAAGCTATTTCTTCTATAGTTGAAATCAATTATGGAAAACCTTAGTAATGGAAGTCTGGTAAAATAGGGAAAATTACTGAAATCAGAAAGAAATATTAGATCTGAAAAGAAAACCCCTTTAGAGGAAATTGTAATTTTTATATAGAATGAAGTTTCTTGTAGGTTCTATTTTCTCGAGAAAAATTTCTCTGTGTTTTTAAAATGGTAGAAATTTTATTATTATTTTTTTAGATTTGTTTCCTTTTGTGTTTGAAATTGGAAACACAAAAAGATATCCTCTATGATGGAATTGGATTTTTTTTATATATGTAGAGATCCTCTGTGAAATTTGGTTTCCTATAGGATAAAAGCTTCAAGAGGAATTTATTGTTATTCTGTCTATAGGAAGTTTATTGCTTTCCTCCTTTAGATTCAATGTCTGAGGAAATTGGAAATAAATCTCTAGTATTTTAATTGAGAAAATTCATTTTAGAAGTTAAATCCTCTTCAAATTGGCTTCTCAAAAATATTTGTATAATCTGGATATTTTTCCTATAACTTTTCATTTTGGAAAAAAATTCCCCAATTAAAAATAATTACCTGTAGATGGTCTTTTGAAAACTTTCTTCCCAATTTGACTATGGAGTAAAAAACTTTATATATATATACTATATACATATATGCATATGTATAAATTACTATATATACAAATGCATATATATATAGTATATATTATTTTATTTTAAAATATTGTATATTTTAAATTTTTTTGTACGGTGAACCTTTTAAATCATGGAATTATTTGAGGGATTCATTATGGAATTGCTGATGAAATATCTAAAGGTTCGAATAAATTTGAGTTGGGGAGTATTATGGGGTTGTGTGGGGGGAAGCACATGGCTTCCCCCACCACCGTCGCCCCAAGGGGAGGTGGGTTTGGAGGCAGCCATGGTTGCCTCCCCACTCCCATACAACCAAGGGAAGCGGTGGTGGTACAGCCCCACCCCCCCCTCTCCCTCTCCTTTACATTAATCTTATGCGATTTGTATTTTTTTAGACCTCTTCAACAACTTTTAAATGGATTCAATTTATATATATAGAATCTGATTTTTATTAATATATATATTAATTATTTGGGATAGATATATGTTTAAATAATTTAGTTATGTGTAATATATGAGCTGTATATTTAATGTATATATATATTATGAGTATATATATAATTATATATTTAAATATGTAATTATGTATATATTTCATAAATATATATATATATATATATTTAAAATAATTTTATTTTTAAAATGATTGTATGTTTATATGTTCTAGTAGGGAAACTGATTGAGTTAACTTACAGTGAATTTTTATATTGCTTTTAAGGGTAATTGTAAATTTAGTATTTCCCTTTTTTTGTATCTGAAGAGGCATTAAGATTATTTTGATTAAATTTTTCTACTAGGGAAATTGTAATTACTGTAAATTCATTGAGATAGGAAAATGGATTTAATATATCCAAAAGTAGTGTATTTCCTTTATAATTGCCTTTTATGATATTTATTGTGTATTCTGGTTTCGGGAATTGGGTTAAGTGAGTCAATAAATTGTAAGTCTTCCACAGGTTCTTTATATAATGGGAGTTGTTGAATTGTGAGGTCATCTGTTTTAATTACCTTGGGTAGTGCATGGAGTCATATTAGTGTTTTACCCGGTTTCCATGAACGGGGATTGGTTGCTTCCAATGTTGGAGTGGATTAGTCATATGTTTCCTCCTAAGAATAGAGTGGTTGTTTTGTCTAGTTTGGTGTGCACTATGGTACCCTTGGTGGTTGGTTGTTTTGTGTGTTGTCAAGTAGAAGAGTGGCTTATGTTAGGGGCCAGAGCTCTAAAGAGGTAAGACTGGGTAACCTTCAGAGGTAGTTTAATCAAGTGCAAAATTAATTAATGTATTTAAGGGTTTGGGTAGTATATCATTCTAAATAAGATAAGTAGCCTCAATCATAGACACAAGTGCTCGTTTAGGCTTGGGATGAGTGGGAAGGCCTGGAATGGAAAAAGGTCATCTACCTTGTCTTAATCAGAGGTATTTGACTCTGCATGAGTAAGTATGAGGGTTGGGGTTCGATTGAGGTCTCCAGGATGTCCCATAATGGGAGTCGGGGCCTATGAAGATCCACATTGGGTAACTCGTGATCAGTTGTGAGATGAAAATTTTTCTAGGACAACGTAGTTATGTGTATGATTCTCTTAACATACTTGAGTTGTTATACTGGAAGCAATGTAACCTATGTTTAAGTGTTGTAGTGTTGTACTTGTGATTGTTTGGTTCATGTGTTTGGTTGTGTCAGTATGTACCAGCCTATGACTAGGTGTAGTAGGTTTGGCCATGTATTCTTGTTACTATCTCCTAGCATGGGGGGTGGGCCTTTGGGTACCACTTGGTTGGGAGGAATGTGCACCCTATGCCATTGGGTACCCTTTGATCTTCAGTTTGTGATGGCGAGATTTCTAGTTGGAGAGCTCATGGTTTCTAGTTATATTTCATGATTTGTATTTATTTCAGTTGGATCTTGTAATTATTACCCCTCAATTGTATTTGAGGTGAAATATTGTATTATGAAATCACATTGTATGTACTACCTCATTCAGGGAATGAGAGATGCAATTTTATTTGTTAAAGTTAATGTTAAATGGAATCTTGTTAAACACATTTATGTTATGATATAATTTATCATGTATGGAATGTATGAGTACTTAGTTCCTTAAGTAATTAAAATGCTATGGATGTAGTTATGATGTATGTATGGGTTAAAAATTAATCTCAGTCTCATAGCCTTAGAGGTTGTTGGCAATAGGAAGTGAACTTGTATGTTAATTGTACTTTAAATAAAAAAATGTGTGTGTTTGAGTAGTATTTTGCAACTTCCTCTAGGCTTACGTGGCAGGGAATTACACATGGTACCAGAGCCCGAGTTTAAACCCTAGGTGCTTTGGGATTATGATGAACCCATTAACCTTTAATTGCATAGGTTTTTAAGTTTTTACCTTGTCTATTATATTTATGTGTTTGTGTAGGAATATTCTTCCCAGATGCAGAAGAGGTAGAGGACAAGGTCATGGCCAGGTAGTCAGTAGTGAAGGGAGTTAACATGACACCCCTCCTCATGTTCCACATATTCCAGATCATGAGGAGCACTAGGCATTGCAGAATGCCCCAGGGAGAAGAGACTGACAATAGGATCCTCCAAGGATCGAGGGTGCGCATAGAGTACTTGAGGAGGCATAAGTGCTCCTTGGACAGAGATAGGCCAGTGTACAAGGAAATCATGGTGAGAGGGAAGTTTTGGCTTAGACTAAGGAAATAGCATTTGCGCATATGAGGGACTTACTCAGGGCATGACCATGATTATTTGACGGAGCAAGCAGTGGCTTAGAGGTTAAGACTTGGCTCATTGACCTCAACCAGTGCTTTGCTATGCACCCATATGGTAGTAATATCAAAGCACAGTGTTCTATTATGCATCTGTGGGGGTTCACATCCACATGGTGGAGGTTAGAGGAGCAAAAGCTCTGCATAGATATAAATTCGATGTCTTGGGATATGTTCTTAGAGCAGTTCAAAGCCCGCTTCCTATGCGACCATTGACAACAATGCCGAGGTGATGAGTTTCATGCCTTGCATCACTTAGCTATGATAATTGAGTAGTATGAGAGATGTTTTTATGAGCTCAAACAGTTTGCTGATAGTGGAGATAGTGAGGGGATTCTCATCCACCACCTTTTCAAGGGCTTGAATGCCCGTATTGGCAGAGGTGTGAGGGTTTTTGAACCCAAGACCATGGAGACAGTTGTGGAAAAAGCATGGTTAGTGGAGGAGAATCTGGCCATGGCAGTGGGAGGCCACACTAGTGTTCAGATTGATAGTGGTTCAGTAGCAGGGTCTAGTGCTCGTGGGGGTCAGACTTAGGGAGTTGGATCACTGAGGACTCTGTAGGGGCCTACTCAGAGTGGGAAACATCAAGGTGTTCTTGGGAAGCATAAGGACTCTCAGTCACATCAAGATGATGATGGTTCTTCACCTAGGAGAAACTAGAACTGGTGGCACAATAAGCGCAATTGACAGGTGCAGCCAGCCCAAAGTTCACAGTCTGTGGCTGACTGGGGTAGTATGTAGCAGTCTAGTGCATCATTAGGAGATAGAGGGTTTGGTTGTAACACAGGGTGTTACTCTTACGGCCAACAAGGAAACCTTATAAGGAATTGTCCATAACAGAACACTACTGGATTTGGATAGGGCTCAACAACTTCTGAGCTGATAGTAGGTGATGCTAGTAGATATCACTGAGCTTATATTGCAGTTGATAACTGTCAGATTGGGTATCAGGGAGATGTAATTGAGATTTTTGGAGTTGGACGTGCAGTGCAGGACACTCATCTGCAAGGGTTGAGGTATTGATCTAGATGTAGTTAGGATAAGGGAGTTATATCCCTACTTGTTTGCATGCTTCCAGGAGTAAGCCTGACCCTAGGGGGGAGGATGTAATACCCCTTCATTTTTCTCTTTTCTTAGACAATGTTCTTTGTTATGTTTTATTTTCTAGATACTCGGATACTTTGATATACTTTATCATGTTGTTTGTTATTTGATCGCTATTTATAGAGAATGGTGGTGTGATGTATCTTATTTGATGATCTACTTGGCATGCTTTATTTAGTATAATGATGGTTTGTTATAACATGATTATTGCACATGAGTAATTTATTTATGATGGAACCATCAGTCCATGATAAGTGTATTAGTGAAAGGGACGAGATTGCATCACTCGCTTGTGAGTGCCCTATGATTCCATGATTTCCTCTTCACGGTGTGTTTTATAATGTCAAGTTTATATACATGTGCTTTTGATGCCTCGTTTACAAGTTTGTAGGTATAGGACATTGACTCCACCTAGCTTCATAGGTTTGAGCATGTTCATCACCCAATGGTAAATTTGATTGAGAGATAGTAGCTAAGTTACTTGTGTTAGGTCTACACCCTAGCCTTAGTGTGTCATCAAGTTTAGTCGGTTGTGCTTGTTTAATTGTGTTTATTACTGCTTTAATTAATCATGATAAAATGCTTTTAAAGAAGTTTAGAGCAATTCATTATTAAAAATTGAAAAGTAGATTATGCCTATTTAAATGTTGAGATTTTAGAATTAATAAATTAATTAATTTAATTTAATTAATAAAAAGATTAATCTTTGGATTAATTGATTTATTGATTAATTATATTAATTAAATTGGTTATATTTGAATGGGATATGTTTTAATTATTTAAATATTAAATTTTGATTATTAGAAGATTTTATGATTAAGAGGTGTTATGCCTTGCATAACCAACCGATCTTTTGCCTTGGTCAAAATGGGTCCCCCTTTGTGTTTTTATCTTTTGTTGATTTTCAAACAAAGTCTGGAGTCTTTTGTTTCCAACACTTTGTTTTTCTTTGGTTTAGTCTGTCGAAATCGGAGCCGGAACCAAATCGAGTTCTAAAACTTCTTTCAAAACTCGTTCCAGTCCCCATCTCGATAGTCTTTCTTTTTACCTTTCTATTTTTTCTTTATCAGAGCCAAAGCCAGAGTAGACATTAAGTCAGTATTTATTCAAAATTGCAAAATCAAAATCCATCCCGTCTCTGCCTCCACTTTTGGAACTTTTGTTTTAGACTAAGTCCTTGTGTTAAGTTTTATTATTTCGGTCTTTTTATTTTACTTTTTTTTTTGGTTTTGTTTTATGCTTAGTCAGCAAAACTAGACCCAGAACAGGAATGAAGTTGGGAAATTCCTCAAGTTGTTGAATCAGTTTCTAGTTCTGATTCCGCTCTCACCGTTTCTTGGTCGTTGACTTTTTACTAAAGTCATACTGTAGTGAAATGTTTGTTCTTCTCCAGTTCCGACTCCGCTTAACTGCATTTAATGCATTAATGATAGCTGCCATGCGTAGGTAGGAATTTCGATTTTTACCTTGATTAGGGATTAGACGCGTTATTATTATCATTGTTAAGAAATTGAAGAGCAAAGTAGAGCAGCTATGGAGTTCATCTAAGTGAATCGATTGAAGGAGGAGGAGATAGTTGCTTGCGAATCAATTCAGAAGGTTAGCCAAGTTTTGCATTCAAGGTAGGGTTCCTATTCTCAATTTTCTTTTATTTGCTTTCGTGTTCTTCATTCATATTGTTTGATTTAGATCTTTGGGAAAGTTTGTCATTTCAGTAGGTTGGCGTGTTTTTCTTTCTTTCTTTATTTTTTGTTCTTGATTTTGTCTTATGCTTGCGTTTCTGGTTTTATAGTGAGTTGGGGCATGGTCATTTTCACGTTTTGTCATGATCACATCATGCTGCGTTAGGTCTTGAACATGAAGATTTAATTAGGGTTTTCCAATAATGTAGATTAAATCTTGTTTTATAGTGAGTTAGGGTTTGTAAGATCTTGTTTTTACTTAGGATTTTTATTTATGCATTCATCTGGTTAAAATAGAGGGGTTAAATCCGTGCCCTAGTTTTATATTGCGTTTTCTAGATTAGGGTTTTATGCATTTATGTGATCACGTTTAAAATGATTAAATATGATGCCCTAAAAATGCAGTCGTCCCCACGGTCATATGGGCATGGTTATTTTATGCTATATTTTAAGCCTCATTTCGTTTAATATGACCTTGGTCTTCAATCATGAAGTTATGCATTAAGTTGTTAAAATCATTGATGACATCATGGTCAACATAGCCGGAAGCGGGATCGAAATTGATTTAGGTTTTGTTGGATGTGTTTTATGATTAGTGTCAATTCCATTTTCCATCCCATCTCTGACTCCACTTGTAGTAAGAAGCTTTAGTTCATAAAAATGTTAACCTTGGCAGAAGCAGGAGCGGAACGGAAACAAAATATGAAAATAGAAAATCTGAAGGAAACCGAATCAGTTTCCATTCCAGTTCCGGTTTCAGTCACTATTTCACTTCTGACTCCTAACCCTCTTCTTGTTAGAAGAATGTCAATAACAGTTTCTGCTTCGAGCCCGACAGTATGTTGAAAGAGGATTGTTTAAGATGTTTGCTGCTTGGTTTTGCCTCCAATGTATGTTTGGAAGGTATGATTTTGAAGACACATTTTGAGATGTTTATTCAAGGAGCTAACTAGAGGGTTTATTGTAGGAAAGCTAAAAGGATGTCGGGAACATCAGGAGAATCCTCCCAAAGGAATCGTCCTATAGGAACATCAAAGGAAACACCTAAACCAAAGAAGATCAAGTCAAAACAATTACCTTACAGCTTAGGTATAATCATAGGAGTCCTATTGTCAAAGTAAGCAAAGTAGAATTAGATTGGTCAGACATCACCGACACAAAGTTGGGCTAATACAATTTTGAAGAGCTGTATTTAGAAACCTTTGTTGAAGAGATAACAGGGAGGACACAAAGAATTGTTGATTCCGGATTGGCCCATATCACTCTATTTCCTTTATCAATCCAATGCCCAGAGTTGATCTTGACAGCTACAGGAGCTTACAATCTAGCTACCCGACAATGCATGGATTCCCAAGATAATGTCATCATTGATCTTACTCCTCATATGTTTCAAAGTATATTTAATGTCTCAGATCCCAAGAACTTGGTGCAGTTGGATGAGGTAAAGGCCTTGGAGAAATATAGTAAGTATAAGGAATCCAATAAGTCTCCCTTGAACAAAAAATGGTTGAAGACAGAGAAGAAGTCTCTAACCAAGCTTGCAGACCAACCAAAGAGGGTAGATTTCTATAAGGAGGTATCAGATTTAATAATGATGTTGTCTAGGGCTTTTGGGAAGAGAGGTACCTTTCATTTCAAGGAGTGGATGTTTCCCTTCATCCAGACAATCTTAAATGGCACTCATTAGTCTGATTGGTTGATGATTGTATCAAATTCTATTCATGATCAATTGACCAGCATTAGGGAGACTAAATGCTTTTTTATGACTTCTTACATTGTGTATGCAGCAACAAGGTTGGGTATCTTCCCAAGTCTAAATAGAGTGGGGATAATGGGAGTGTTAGATGGACAGAAGAAGGTGTGGGAGCATTATAACCAGTTGTCTCTACAGGTTGGTGAGACTCAATTCAGAAGGGTTAATGATGCATTCATATATGTGGTCATTAACCAACTTAATGGAGATGCAGGGTACAGACTGAGTCAAGAGGCCATGGCATTTATTCCTAAATGGGGATGTTGGTACATTCAATACCCCAGGTTTACATATTTTAGGCTAGCTAGTTTTGAGGGCCATCCACATGTGATGCTAAGGTGTTGCAATAATAGGATATTGTTGATGGAGTTTGTATATCAGGCCCTAGGGGTTAATGCTCGGTTTGAATTAAAACATAAGACAGGATGTCATAAGTTCCCCATGAAGTTGGGTGAGTATAGCTATTAACATTTGGTAGGAGCAAAGGTGATATGCAATGAGCTGATACAGTTAAAGCTAGGTTTATATACAGCTCGTAAGTATTTTGACATGAAGGGTAAGATGAATGCCTTGTTACCTTATGTGTTTGACAAGAATTTCAATTTATTAGATGATTTCTGGAGTGACTGACAGGATGAGTGTTATTTGAGGAAGAAGAATTATGAGAGATTACCTATCACACTCATGTCAGAGTTTGGAGTCAAAAATGACATTCTCGACACATTGGTGGATGATGGAGTTGTATTGGATCCATATTATGAAGCTTTGAACATTGGAACTAAAAGTCTGGATCCAATTGACTAGGATAGTGAGGAAACTATTGATATTAAATAGATAGGAAGAGTAGTCTTAGATAGAAGTGTTCAATGGTTGGTTCTAAGAACCAAAGCTCCTCAAGGACCAGCTCCTAAAAAGGGGAAAGGATATAAAAGACTCAAAAGAAAGACACCTCCCAAAGAGCCTTTGGAGTTCCTTCCTCCATAAATTGAAGAAATAGAACTTGAAGCAGTAGTTGATGAAGCAGAAACACAAGAAGGGGATGCTCAAATGGGATCGGTTGTTTCAACACCTACATTAGGTGAATCTTCTACACAAGTCCCACTTGTAAAATAGCAGAGTGAAGAAGTTCAAAAGGGGACTCTTCATGGTGTGGTTGAAACTACAAAGGGAAAAGAAGTGGAGATAGAAATTCATGATGTTGGAACAGACTCGGATGAGACTGTGTCAGAGAAGGATGTGCAAGAGAATATGCCTCTAGAGGAGGATGTTGAACATGTAATGACACAAGAGGAGCAGTGGGCATTGTTTGAAGAAGTTAAAAAGGATGTTGATGCAGAAGCTGCTGCAATAGAAAATAAAAAGTTAAGGGATGCCAAGACACAAGCTGATGCCATACTACATTAGCAACAAATTGAAGCTAAGTCAAGAGCTGATGAAGTAGAGAGGAAGAAAAGGCAACAGGAGCATGGACTCAATGTCAAAGAAGAAAATGATAAGTTGGAATTGATACAAAAGATTCATGACCTTGAGGAAGAGAAGGCAAGACACCAGAGGGAGAAAGAAGTCCTGGTTGCCAAGTTAAAACTTGTTGAGGAATCTCACCAAAAAGAAGAAGAAGCAGAACGATTACGAAAGGAAAAAGACGTCGAAGAGCTAGTTAGAAAGCAACAACAAGAAGAAGAAAAGGCAGAAAAGCTTGTTAAAGAAGCTTTAGAGAAGGAAAGATTGGAGGAAGAGAGGTTGAAGAAGGAAGAAGAAGATAAGAAGATATAGGAACAAAACGATAGGGAAGAGGCTGAAAAGCTTGTACAGATGTACATGGTGCAAGAACAACAAGAGGAACCAAGGGTTGATTCTCAACCCCAAGTAAATGTACAACCACCTTCTACTACTACTATTGCTTCTTCTTGCACTGTGATGACTGTTAGAGTAAAGGTTTTAAATTACCTTTATTCCCTTCTTAAGATTTCACTTAAGTTTGCATAAAGTGACATTTAATAATTATATTAATTATTAAACTTTTTCCTTTTAGGGCTTCTTTTAGGGTTTTTCCTATTAGGGTTTCTTTAGGGTTTGCATGATCTCCTTCTTAAGGATTGATCTCATTGTATATTACATATAGTTCCTTTTTGTTCTCATAAGATAATTTCTCCATTTTTTAGAGCTTCAAACCCTTATTTGTTTTCTCCATCCATTCTCTTCCTTGTGACAGGTATCCATTTGCATGCAGGTGTTCTTGGAGTCTGAAGTTGGTTTTGACAACTCCTACATGGTATGAGAGCTTTCCTGCTGCATGCCTATTCTTGTTTGAAGAATTTGGAGCTATTTGGAGCTACAAGGCTGGATCAGGCATTCATAGTTTTGGGGTTTGCATTTTTTGATCGAATGATTCACCTGCAATTTCAAAGCTTTTTGAGCCCAAATGGACCTCTCCATTGCGTCCGCAGTGGTCCAAAACCCCTAAAATGACTATTCATTCGTCCATTTTGGACAAAGTTGAATTTTGGGGCAAAATTTTTTTGCAGGTACGGTCGTACAGCCATCCATCTGTGTGCAGATCGGAGAATAATCGTGGTAAAAAAAAAAATATTATTTTCTCTCAGCATATTTTTCGTCCGTAATTATTTAAATTTTTTTGTAAATGCATCTTTGATTTTTTTTTACAAAAAATATCAAAAAGCAAAGCCTTTTTACGACTTGCTTAGGCCGACACCTTCCGCAAGTGGGTACCCTATGCAGGGTTTTGCGCAGGGCCACACCTTCGTAAAGGTGTGGTGGGGGTGGGCCCATGTGCCTCCCCCACCAAATATTTTTTTTAAAAAAAAATTTTAAACAAAAATTTTATTGTAATGTTTTTTTTATATAAAAAACAATTTTTTATCTAATAAGCCCAATCGCACTTTTGTGGTGATGGCTATTTGGCCATCAAATTTAAGCCCACATTTTTGCTGCGATGGTTGTATGACCATCAAATTTAATGTAGCACTGGCTTTTTTCCCCTTTGGAGTTGTTTTCTTCCAGAGGCCGTAACTTGGGCATACGATATCGTTTTTTGGTAAACGAGATATCGTCGGAAATCTGGTTTTGTCAAATTTCCAGTGGTGTGAGTTTCATTGCTTCATTTTTCTGTTGGTACATTCTACAGCCAGTTGAAGTTAGAGGAGCTGCTTTCAGTCCCAAGCTCATAATTTTTGATCTGTTTCTCCGTTTTTTGCGATCTTAGCGACGTTGGAACCATATTTTAGAGCTCTTCAGTTCCATCCATGCACTTTTTCCAGATTTCACTCTAGGTATATTTCATTCATTTTTTTGTGTTTTCACACTCTGGTAAATTACCTAGACATATTCATTCTTGGGAACTTTTCATTTGCATGGGATGCTTCATTTTTGGTTGTTCTTCATGTATTTCCAGTTTTTTGTCCTTTTTTAGGGCATTTTGAGCATCATTTGTAAGTAATATCTTTTATGTACATGCACTGAGATAAATTACCACACTATTGTACATGTATTTTGGGGATTTTGCACATAAGATTGTGCCATATTTTTTACTCGCACTGTATTATAAAGTGCCATGGGGGGTTGTGTAGTGCCTTTATTTTTCCATCACACCTTTGTCCGGTGAGTGTCCCTCCACGACGATAGTGGATCCATATGATTCCAGCCTCATGCATGTGTGCTTTGTTTTTGCACACCACTTTTTCAGTTGCAGGTACTTTCTTGTGCACTTTCAGATGTTGTTTCTTCTTCCTCATGCACTACAGGGTGTTACACACCATTTCAGTGGATTTGTCAGGCTCTCCCAATTCAACATTATGGGGGGTGTTATACTATTTGTGCTAATGCTTCCTTGGTTTCACCTTGGAAGGAATCTTTCATTCTCAGTTGATCAGTGTTTTCAGACTATTGGTACTTGTGCCATCTATATCTTCGTTCCAAGTGTTTGCCTTTGTTTTCCATTTGATTCGAGTACTGTCGTTTGGGGAACTCATGCAGATTATTGTCTTCTTGATCCTGATCATCCTATCTTCAGCGAAGGTTCTTCAGCACCATAGCAGTCATCTTTCGACAGTTGTTTGTAGCTTCTTCTACTTCAGTGATGTTCTTCATGGCTTTCTGCATCTCTTTTTTGAGTAGAGTTTTTCCCATGTGGTTTTCTCTATTTCTCCACTTTACAGAGATTTGGTTGTATTTGGGTACCTGATCTGGCCTAGTTGTCAGGACCCATGTTTTCCTTCTTGCATTGTAGTTACCTTTTCTTTCTTGCATTTGTTTGTAGTTGCACTCTTGCTCATCTTAAGGGGGGGTGTTAGAGTAAAGGTTTTAACTTAATTATGTTGATTAAGTTACCTGTATTCCCTTCTTAAGATTTCACTTTAGTTTGCATGAAGTGACATTTAATAATTATATTAATTATTAAATGTTTTCTTTTTAGGGCTTCTTTTAGGGTTTTTCCTATTAGGGTTTCTTTAGGGTTTGCATGATCTACTTCTTAAGGATTGATCTCATAGTATATTACATATAATTCATTTTTGTTCTGATAAGATAATCTCTCCATTTTTTAGAGCTTCAAACCCTTGTTTGTTTTCTCCATCCATTCTCTTGTGACAAGTATCCATTTGCATGTAGGTGTTCTTGGAATTTGAAGTTGGTTTTGACAACTCCTACAATGACTACTGCTCCATGTGCTCCCACTTGGCTAAAATTGGACCTACAGAAAATAATAGTAACACCTTCACAACCTCTCAATTGGGAGGATATGATGAAGGATATTGAACAAGAAAGGCCTAAAAAGAATGCCAAGATCCTACACTCCACCAGGCTCATGGACAAGGGAGAAATTGTTGCTGAGTGTGCCATACCGATGACAAAAAAGGAGGTAGGAGACATGTAGTTAATGGATTATCAATTAAGTATTGTTAACCTGGGAAGGCTTACCAGAGATCAGCAAATGAATCTAATTGATGTGGTACCTTTGACAACCAAGTCAAGGATGTTAAAGGATAAGCAGAAGAAAGATGAGCTTGAGGCTCAATTAGATCAATTGCATTCCTTTTTGAAAAGTGTCTCTTCTCCAAGATCACAATAGGTAGCTGCTATTGAGACTCCAATTTTGCTGAGCAAAAAGGAGGTAGATGATTTAGTACAAGTAAGGGGCAAAGCAGAGATGTTAGACAGGTGGGTTGACAAGTTAAATCAAGAAGTAGGTGAAATTTTGGTTGAAGGTTTTGAGGTTCACAAAGGGACATAAGAGTTAATAGGGGAAATGCATCAATATGTTGAAGCAGTGGAGGAGCAGGAAGAGGAATATAAGGAATATAGTAAGAAATTGGAGAAGGTTAGTACACTGCCTTTGACTACTCTTCTTGAACAATCAATACTTGAGGAGGATAATAAAGATTTTGTGGAAAAGACCTCTTGTATACTCTGATTCAGAACATATTTCTTGTGCAAACATAGAAATGAAGTCCAAGATGTTGTAAAGGATCTAACTGAACAATTTGAGGAGTTGGAGGCGGTCATCGCTATCATAGTAGATGTTAATATACTAACAAAGGAAGGCCTACCTTTGAGCCAGATAAAAGAGAAATGGGGCGAAAGGTTTAAAGGACTAATGCAGAAAGGAGATGATGGTGAAGATCTACTGATAGATCGACTGATGGACATCAAAGAAGAGATAAAGGCTGCTAAAAGAAAATTGATAAAGCTGAAGAACATGAGAGGGTTTGCTGCAATAGAATTAGAGTGAATTAAGTTTGAAGACAGCTGGGTTGATGGGCCAAAATTAGATGTATTACAACAAGTCTTCACCAGTTATGACAAGTTTATTACAGAACCAACTTCACATGCCTAAATCTCATGCATGCATGGCTTTCTTCTTCTTTGCATATTGCATGCAGCATTGGCAGTTCTTGAAGCACATGACTTCCCTTTTTCTCTTCTATTTTATGTTCTCCAGTTTAACTGAATGTTTAATGTAAGAACTCAAGATCAAATTGATTTGAGTTTCCAAGAGAGTTTTAGTTCCTAAAAGGGTGGATGACTTAAAATAGAAGTGGAGTTCAAATTTTGTATATCTATAAATACCCTTTGGGTATCATATTGTAAGGGTTGGCTAATAGAGAATAGAATTGGCCTACCTAATATTAGGAGATAGAATTTTGCATAGGTGATTACAACGATACATTGTTACTTGATTTTTAGAGTTAAATAAAATTACAGGTTTTCGCAAATATGGTGTTAGAATTGAGTTGTTTTATTTGATAAGGTTGATGAATTATAATCTATCTGAATGCCAGTGATTGTGCTGAAGCATGAAAGTTTCTTATGTGATGAAAGTCATTAGAAGAAACTGGATTTAAGGATTATCTTATTGGATTATCATTGAAGTAAATTTATTGAAGTCTGTCGATCTATGATCTTGGTGATGAATGAATGTGTGTTGTTTTGAAATCTTTGAAGTATTTGTGATGTGTGACTGTGAAGTTAATTAAGCACCTTAGATGTATACAATATTATGGATTATTCTATAAATTGTGTAATGCTTTGGTTTTCTTGATATGTTGGGAAACATTCATTGTTGAAGATATATGTCCAGATGTTAGATGAGTTTGATTCATGTTTACTGATTTACCCCTTTGATCTATCTTTTTCTTTTATTTAAAAAACCCATTTCTTTTTGAAGAATAGCTCGATGAAAAATCATTGCTTGTATTCTTTGTTACCAGCAAAGGCCCCTTGAACATTATAGTTGCATGAACCGATTGAGTGACACCAGATAGTTGAGAACCAACTACCAGCACCTTGGGAGTTAGGCTACTATATGTTGTCTTTCTTTTTCAAGAGAAATAGAGTAGAAATATTTTGTTTTAACGTTGTTTGTGTCATTTTCACCATCAACAAGAGGGTTGTTGGAAGATATTTAGAAATCGCCAACAAGTGTTAGAAAAATTAATTAAGTTGTTGGGGAAATTAATTCCTGGGAGTTAATCTTGGCTTTGGGTGAGGAAGCGAAAAGCTTCTTCACAACAAGGTAGGAGATATTTTGCTAGGTTGGAATTTTGGGGAAAAGAGAAAATTTGCTGTGATCTAGAGATTTTTGAAAAAGATGTTGGCTATAGAAATTTGTTTTTTTATTTTTGCATCCTTAGAATTTGTTTGGAAAAATTATTGTTGTGTTGGAATTATTCTTGTGCTCGAGAAATCAAATTGCTTTGAGGAAATCGTGGTTGTCTAGAAGCTTTGCTTGAAGCTTTAGAGGAGGCTCTGCACCAGATTCAAATACTCAAGAAGTTTTGGTTATAGGTTCTTTTCTTTATTCTTGTTTTGTTAAGTTTTAATGGAAAGGGGTTCTATTTTACAATTCTATGTAGAAAAGATTATCTATGTGAGGAAGTTTGTATTGTCGTAGGGAAAATGTTTTGTAATTTAATTTCTCTGAAAGAAGCTATTTCTTCTGTAGTTGAAATCAATTATGGAAAACCTTAGCAATGGAAGTCTAGTAAAATAGGGAAAATTAGTGAAATCAGAAAGAAATATTAGATTTGGAAAGAAAACCCCTTTAGAGGAAATTGTAATTTTTATATAGAAAGAAGTTTCTTGTAGGTTGTATTTTCTCGTGAAAAATTTCTCTGTGTTTTTAAAATGGTAGAAATTTTATTATTAGTTTTCTAGATTTGTTTCTTTTTGTGTTTGAAATTGGGAACGCAAAAAGATATCCTCTGTGATGGAATTGGATTTTCTTTTATATATGTAGAGATCCTCTGTGAAATTTGGTTTCATGTAGGATAAAAGCTCCGAGAGGAATTTATTGTTATTTTGTCTATAGGAAGTTTATTGCTTTCCTCCTTTAGATTCAATGTGTAAGCAAATTGGAAAGAAATTTCTTGTATTGTAATTGAAAAAATTAATTTTAGAAGTTAAATCCTCTTCAAATTGGCTTCTCGAAAATATTTGTATAATTTGGATATTTTTCCTATAACTTTTCATTTTGGAAAACATTTCGCCAATTAAAAATAATTACCTATAGATGGTCTTTTGAAAAGTTTCTTCCCAATTCGACTATGGAGTAGAAATATTTATATATATATTATATACATATATGCATATGTATATATTACTATATATACAAATGCATATATATAAAATATATATATATATATTTTTTTTTTATTTTAAAATATTGTATATTTAAAATGTCACCATATGGTGAACTTGTGAAATCACGAAATTATTTGAGTGATTCATTGTGGAATCACCGATGAAATATCTAAAGGTTTGAATAAATTTGAGTTGGGAAATATTATGGGGTTGTGTAGGGGGAAGCACATGGCTGCAAAAACCACCACCGCCCTAAGGAGGAGCGGGTGTGGAGGCAGCAATGGTTGCCTCCCCACTCCCATACAGCTAAGGGAGTGATGGTGGTATAGCCGCCCCCGTATCCCTCTCCTTTACATTAATCTTATGTGATTTGTATTTTTTTAGACCTATTCAACAACTTTTAAATGGATTCAATTTATATATATATATATATAATTTGATTTTTATTGAATAATATATTATATATATATTTATATATTATTTGGGATATATATATATGTTTAAATAATTTAGTTCTTAGTAATATATGAGTTGTATATTTAATGTATATATATAATTATATATTTAAATATGTAATTATGTATATATTTCATAAATATATATATATTAAAATATATATTTAAAATAATTTTATTTTTAAAATGATTGTATGTTTATATGCTCTAGTAGGGAAAATAATTGAGTTAACTTACAATGAATTTTTATATTGCTTTTAAGGGTAATCGAGAAATTTGTTTACTGTAAATTTAGCATTTCCCTTTTTTTGTATTTGAAGAGGCATTAAGATTATTTTGGTTAAATTTTTCTATTAGGGAAATTGTAATTACTGTAAATTCAAATTGAGATAGGAAAATGGATTTAATATATCCAAAAGTAGTTTATTTCCTTTATAATTATCTTTTATGTTATTTCCGTTGTATTCTAGTTTCAGGAAATGGGTTAAGTGAGTCAATAAATTGTAAGTCTTCCAAAGGTTCTTTATATGACGGGGGTTGTCAAATTGTGATGTCAACCGTTTTAATTCCCTTGGGTAGTGTATGGAGTCATATTAGTGTTTTACTCAATTTCCATGAATGGGGGTTGGTTGCTTCCAATGTTGGAGTGGATTAGTCACATGTTGCCTCCTAGGATTGGAGTGGTTGTATTGTGTAGTTTGGTGTGCACTATGGTACCCTTGGTGGTTGGTTGTTTTGTGTGTTGTCAAGTAGATGAGTGGATTCTATTAGGGGCCAGAGCCTTAAAGAGGTAAGACTGGGTAACCTTCAGAGGTAGTTTAATCAAGTGAAAACTTAATTAATGTATTTAGGGGTTCGGTAGTATATCATTCTAAATAAGATAAGTAGCCTCACTCATAGACACGAGTGCTCGTTTAGGCTTGGGATGAGTGGGAAGACCTAGAATGGAAAAGGTCATCTACCTTGTCTTAATGAGAGGTATTTGACTTATGCATGAGTATGTATGAGGGTCGGGGTTTGGTTGAGGTCTCTAGGATGTCCCATAATGGGAGTTGGGGCCTATGAAGATCCATATTGGGTAACTCATGATGAGTTATGTGATGACACTCTGTCTAGGACAACATAGTTATATGTATGGTTCTCTAAACATAATTGATCTGTTATAGCACTAGAAGCAATGTAACCTATGTTTAAGTGTTGTAGTGTTGTATTTGTGATTGTTTCGTTAATGTGTTTGGTTGTGTCAGTATGTGTCAACCTGTGACTAGGGGTAGTAGGTTCTACCATGTATTCTTGTTACCATCTCCTATCATGGGGGTGGGCCTTCGAGTACCACTTGGTTGGGAGAAACGTGCAACCTATGTCATTGGGTCCCCTTTATCTTCAGTTCGTGATGGTGAGATTTCCAGTTGGAGAGCTCGTGGTTTCTAGTTATATTTCATGCTTTGTATTTATTTCAGTTGGATCTTGTAATTATTACCCCTCAGTTGTATTTGAGGTGGAAGATTTTATTATGAAATCACATTGTATGTACTACCTCATTCAGGGAATGAGAGATGTAATTTTATTTGTTAAAGTTAATGTTAAATGGAATATTGTTGTATTTCTTAATGTTATGATGTAATTTATCATGTATGGAATGTATGAGTACTTAGTTCCTTAAGTAATTAAAATGATATAGATGTATTTATGATGTATGTATGTGTTAAAATGTAATCTTAGTCTCGTAGCCTTAGAGGTTGTTGGCAATAGGAAGTGAACTTGTATGTTAATTGTACTTTAAATAAAAAAACAATTGTGCATTTGAGTAGTATTTTACAACCTCCTCTAGGGTTATGTGGTGGGGCATTACATCAAACACCTAAGCTTGAAGAAAAGTGAGCTTCTCACTTGAGGAAAACCGATGTGATCCTCCTTAGCCTGAGAAATCCATGATGAATCTCCCTTCGATCTTCCTTTCCATCTGACTAGATATTCCTTGTATTTCCTTCCTTTGGTACTACGTCCAACTCTGTTTCTCAATTTCCTTCGGATAGTCTGCTATCTGGTCAAAAAAATGAACTTCTCCATCCTCCGGTGATTCTCCTTCATGATACTGATATAGGTCGGTGATGTTGAATATAGGTGATATGCCAAATTCCTCTGGTAGCTCCACTTCATATGTGTTTCCCGAATTAAAATTCTTGATGATTTTACAATGTCCAAACTTCTTCATCTTCAACTTATTATATTTCCCAATTGGAAATCTCTCTTTTCTTAAATATACCATTACTTCCTCTCCTAGTGCAAACACCTTACGTCTTCTCTTCTTATCTTCTTTCTCCTTATATGTATCGTTCATCTTCTCCAAATGCTCCTTAATTTGAGTATGCATTGTATCCATGAATCCTACAAATTCTTCTGCCTCCGCACTCCTTTTTTTCTCCATATTGATATCCCTTAACTTTGCTACTCCTCTAAGTTGTTTTCCTATCATAATTTCAAATGGTGTCTTCCCTATGCTCCAATTTACTGAATTGTTGTATGCAAATTCTTCTTACAGTAGTATCAAGTCCGAATTTCCTACTTTACCTTTAGTCAAACACCTCAAAAAATTCCCCAAACTCCTACTTACCACTATTGTCTGTCCATTTGTCAGTGGGTGAAATGTTGAACTATACTTCAAATCCATATTCATCTTCTTCCATAATGTTTTCTATAAATATCCAATGAATCTAGTGTCTCTGTCTGATACTATACTCTTTGGTAGTCCATGTAATCTCACAATCTCCTTGAAAAATAGGTCTACAACATGTACTACATCACTGGTCTTCTTACAATGTATGAAATGCA
>CM021110.1:343205986-343434954 GCA_007115665.2 Sequoiadendron giganteum
TCCATTATGTCATCCATCCTAAGCTATAGGAATTTATACTTCACTAAGATGTTATTGATAGCTCTTGAATCTATACACATCCTCCATTCCCCATCCTTCTTAGGTGCAAGTACATCTGGTACCACACATGGGCTCATACTTTCTCTGATCAATCCTTTCTTCAGTCATTCTAGTATCTATTTGTTTAGCTCTACATTCTTTGCTGGTGTCATCCAATGTGTAGCTTTGTTTGGAAAATTGGCTCCTGGATTAAGGTCCATATGATGCTTGATACTCCAGATTGGTGGTAATCCATCAAGCACATTCTCTAATACAAGATCTTGGTACTCTATCAATAGTTTAGTGACTTCCTTCTCCAGTGATTTTTCTTCATGTAGGGCTCTAAAATTCCTTCGAATAAAAGAAAAACACATGTTTTCATGTCTCAATCCATTTATAAATTTCCTTCCATCTACCAAATTGTTTCTAGTTGTACCACATACTTCACTTCCAGATTCATCTTCCAAAGGTGTTAGGGTGATTCTCTTTCCATTGGATTTTATGGTGTAAGTATTCTTTCTCCCATCATGTATAGCTTTCTTATCATACTTCCAAGGTCTATCCAACAACATATGACATACATCCATTGGCATAATATCACATAACACTTCATCATGATACAATCCTATATGAAACTTTACTAGACATTTCTCACTTACTAGTATCTTGTGCTCATCTTGAATCAAGACTATTATATAAGGTTTTAGAGTTTTTTTTCTTTCCAAATTCAACTTTGTCACCATCTCCTTAGAAACTAGATTATCGGTACTAACACTATCAATGATAACTTTACAACACATACATCTTGCTTTGCATCTAGTTTGGAAAAAAAATTCCTCTACAGTGCTTCCTTAGGTTCTTCTTTCTCCCGGAATAGTGCTCTCCTCATGAAAATGATTCTCCCTTCTCAAGAATTCCTCTAGAACTCAGTGGTCCCACTGGTTCTTCCTCTGCATATCTAGTTCTTTCATGATTTTCAAGCTTCTTAATTTCTTGGTGACACTCAAATGCTCTATTTCCTTCTCCCCCGCACTTAAAAGAGGTTCCTCTGAAAGTTCTCTTGTCATATCATTTCTCATCTCTCTGGTATCCATCATTACGGTAAGAATTATAGCCTCCTTAGTTGTTGTGGTAAGAATTTTTGTCATCTCTCCCTTTATGGTATGAATTTGAATCTCTCTCTTCCTTGCGGTATGAATCTCTATCCTTTCTTTTCTCTACATATGATTTTTTTGCTTCAGAATGTGACCTTCCTCTCTGAAATTTACCTCCTCTTCCTCTCTGCCTCTATTCACATCTTTTATTTAGCTTTTCCTCCACCTTTAATGCAAACTGATATACTTCCTCTATCAAATAAATCCTCACCAAAATCAACTCTTCCTAAATGTTCATTCTCAGCCCATTGATATATCTTGCCAGTTTCTCCTTACTTGCTTCACTATGTATAGTCCTGATAATGATCTTATGAAATTCCTTATTGTATTCTTTCACAGTCTTTTCCTTCTACCTCAAGTTTTGCAATCTCTTCAACAACTCCAGCTGATAGTCCACAGGTATAAACTAGTTCTTCAGTTTTGACACCATTCTATCCCATTTCACATTCTTCTCTTTACCTTTTATGTTCCTCTCCAATTGATATTTCTTCCACCATATTGTAACATATCCTTTCAGCTTAGTTTTTGAAAATTTCACACTCTTCAGATCCTCAATTTCCTCATACTCAAAGTATTCTTCAATATAATTTATCTAATCATTGAACTCCTCAAGGTTTAGATTACCGGTATAATTTGAAATCTTCATTATAGGTTGCTTTCCTATTTTCAAAATAGTCTTCAACATCTTCATCTAATTTGATTCTTCCTCTTCTAAGGTTTCTTCAGTTAGGTCAACAACTTGAACCTCATCATGATCACTTTCATCATTAGTTCTAGGGTTTAAGCCCTCTCTTCAATCTTCTTCAACAAAATCCAATCTCACTTTCATTGTTCACATCATTTCCATCATCTCATCAATCTTTCCAACAACATTAATAGTAGTATGAATTCTCCTCGGAGACATCTCTTCCTAGGATTCGGTGCAACTACCTCAAGTCGGTGATCTGGATACAGGGTTGCAGCTACCTCACAGTCAGTGATCCGTTGACAATAACAAGTAGGTTGCCTCAAGTCGGCGATCTATCCACACAAAGATCTTATGAAATGTATTTTTCAACTTCACTCTCCTCTCACAGAGTTTGAAAACTCGCTCTGATACCACTTGGTGTAGTCAAGGATGAAGGGTCCCAGAATATAAAGGTCCAACCTTGCAGCAAGAGTGACACAATGGAAACTCAGAGGATTGGAATAAAAATCACACATGAATATACAAAATATGCTCAATTATTCACTGACAACATGCCTTGTCTTCAGGATTACAAAGTATAGAATGATTTGGTGCTATGCCTAGACTTACATACGGGTCGAAACCCTTATTTATCTTCTATCTTACTATATCACTACTTCTTGCTAATTGACTTACTAATTACTATCCTAATGCAACTACACAATTCTTTATATATCAATTCCTAGCTCCGTAGAAAGTCAGTGTTGGCCTCAAGAGGTTCCAAACCCCAAAGTTGATGAAACGTGTAAGAGTCGGCCAAAAAATATGACTCTTCTTTAATTCTTGGATAAACATGATACGGATCGGAATGAAGGTTCGTCGATGAATGTACATCCTTATCAAATGGTTTTTTGAGCTTTGCAAGTCACATAATAGGTCCACACACTTGAAAGGTCCAGACAGTTAACTACTGAAATGAAAAAAAAGAACATGAACGCAATTATTTTTGGTTGATGCAAGATTGCTTGCAACCTGGATGCTCCTGCATCATTTTAGGCCACATTGGTGAGAGTACGATTAATGAAAGTATGGTTGATATTTTTCCTCTTATTTTTATGAGTTTTCACTCTATGAAAAATGTGTGTGGAAGTAGAATATAGTTTTTGTCCTTTTGGAAGTACTGGAGAAATATGTATTTTAGAATTCACTCACTTAAGTGTTTCATCTAATCGATGCATTTTCTATTGGTAAAATATACTATTATTTTTCATTTATAGATCAAGATACACCTAATTTTATTTTCTCCAATAAAAATTTAATGTTTAATTTAAGTTAAAGGATTTTAAAGTTTTTTGAGAAAGAGTAAAATAGGGAAATACAAGTATTGAAATTTGATATGGAGATGAGTATTTCTCTAAGGAATTTGATAATTTTGTATACATGCAAGTATTTTTAAGTAAAATACTATCCTCTATACTCCAAAATATAATAGGGTTGTAGAGAGGATGATCTAAACACTAACTGAAAGAGCTAGAGATATGATGAGTGAAACATTCTTAGTTCAATGCCCTTGTTTTAAGGCTATGATTACTAAGTTCTACTTGATTAAGAGATATTTGTATTTAGCTCTTTTTGATACAAACATTTATGAAGTATGGATAGGTAAGAAATGTATTGTTTAACAATTAAGACATGTTGGATATGAATATTTTGTTCACATGCTTAGAGAAAAGTGATCTAAGTTGGGATTCAAAGATCAAACATGTATATTTATTGGATATGCTGTGAATAATAAAATTTACAAGATTCAAGATCCTTGAACCTTGAAATTAATTTACTCTAAATATGTGGTTTTCAAGAAACTTGGAGTATTTTATAATTTAAGACAACCAAGAAATTAAAAAAATGAAAAATGATGCATTTTTAATCTAAGATCAAAAATAAAGAAGACACATATGTTGAATCTAAAAAATTGATGGATGTGAGGATATATAGGAAGAATTAGCTTTGGATAACATTTATTGAGCTAGTTGAGTATATAGTGAAACAAGTAGAATCTCTTACTCCACCTTTCAAAGATCCATGAGACAAGATAGCTTAGTTGATAAGTATAGTCTAGTAGACTTTAGTTGTCTATTTTATTTATCATTTATTGATGAAATTATAGTTTTTAGGGAAAATATATCTTCATATACTCCCAATTATTAGTTGTAGGAAAAGTAGGAAGAGATAATGTATTTAGATAGATGTGACACCTAAAATATTGTGAGTTTATCTAAGGGAAGAGTACTTACTCATTATAAGTGGGTGGTTAAGAAATATATGCAAAGTTTAAGATATATCAATTATTGATATATTATATATATAATGAATTCAAACAAGAAATAATTTAAAATAAAAAAATATTTTATGAAAAAGTAAGAAAAGAAAACCACATAAAAAAGAGAAAGAGAAAATAAAATTATGGAAATTGATGGAGGAGAGGTCTCACACACAAACCATGTCATGTATAAACATTAAACAAAAAAAAATTAATGTGCAAAAATCTGCAACAAGATTACAACTCTTGTATTCAACTTCTTCAACATAGTTATTCCAAACTTTAAAAAAGCATATAAAACCTTCTGAAAATCTAATTACAACAAATAACTTAATCTCATGGACTGATGTACAACAATATTGAGACTCCCAAATGGGATAACTTGGAGCCATTGGGGAGGCCTAGACAAAGAAGATGTCGAGCAAAGTGAGTCAATTTTGGTCTTAGATTTATTGATCATATGGTGTGAAATGTACATTTGAAATGAAAACTGATGACTGAAAATAGCACCTTTGATTCAAGATGGATACCATAAACAAATTAATAGTGTTTGAAATTCTTCTTTCTTATCACTATTGGTACCTTCATTTACAACTTTACAAACTAGAAATATTAAACATAAAGAAATGACAAGATAAATTATAAATGTATTTAAAAGAGACCAAACCGCACATTTAATCATATATTAAAAATGCATACATATTATGATATTTGAACGAAAACAAGATATAAAATCAAATGCACAAAAATGTGAAAAAAAACACTACAATATTAATATTTAAACATAGCAGAAATACACAATTGAAAAATAAAACTTGTTAATATTTATTTTGAAAATATTTATGTATTTGAGATGTAGAAAATACATTCCTTAATTTAATAAATTAGATAGCCACTTTTATAAGGTTATTATCTTTATAAAAAAAGCTTTTATAAAAGTTTAAATATGTATTCTTTATTTACTTTATGAAGATAATTTTTTCCAATAAATTAATAAATTTATCTATAAAAATCTATAATTTGTATGTATTATAAAAGCATGATTTATAAAAGCACGCCTCTTATTTTCTTTACTACATCTTGAAATAAGATAAAAGTGGCAGCGAAAGCATGTGCTTTACAAGTCTCCCTGCCCTTGAATATCTTGTACATAACATTTTATTATCTTGTACTTAGCATTTTATTTCGTTCAACCAAACAATAACACGTTGCATTTATTTGAGTTATGAAAGAGAAAATTGATAGATCCAAACTTATAACAATGAAGTTTATCTTAAAATTGCACCCAATTGAATAGCTTGAAAGAAATTTAAACTTATTAAAATAATAAAAGGGCTCATAAAAACACAATTTTATAAAAATTAAGAAAAGTTTGATAGTTTAATAATAGTCTAACAGTCAATGATAATTTCACTTCGTTCACATCAAAAATAGTAAATAAATTTTATTTTTTTAATTTTAATCTTTTAAAAGAAACTCAAACAAACATTCATATTTTGGTACAATCATTATCTTGAAACATTTTCAACTTTTTAGATTTTATGCCTAGTTAAATATGTCATATCATAGATTAAATTGCAACTTTAATCTAGAATTTTAGGATCTATAATAGTTATATATACAAGTTTATAATTTTGTTTCTATTATTTTTTCTTTAAAGAAATAATTTTATTTAGTCGATGTATTGTACTAATTAAAAATGATTAATTATCACACACACATTATTTTTTTAGTGAAGTAAATATAGCTGAAAAGTGGAAGTTGCAAGGTCAAATTATTTTGGATAGTTGGCACAACAATGTGTTAGCTATTTATTCAAGGGCCCATTTTTAGACCTCCTTAAAATATTTTAATTTAAAATTATCATTTTGACTAATATTTTGGTAAGATTCAAAGTATGCATGTTCATTTTTGTAATTTGTCTGAGCTCTCCTATTGAAAGGATCGAGTTTAAATTCTAACATTGTAATTTATTTTCTGTTTAATATAAATAAATTTCAGCGGCTTTGCCACTTTTATTTTAAAAATAAAAATATTTTGGTAAGATTATATAGTGTTACTATCTACTTTTATATCATGGATATATTGGGACAGTTATATGTAAACCATATATTATTTATATAATATTATATAATCTCAATCATTCTTAACATAATGATCATTACAAAATGATCAATAATCAGTTTATACAAATATTTATAATTTAGATATTTTTACATATGAAAGATGTCATAATTTATTTTTGTTAGTATAGATCACATGGTCTATGTAAAACCTAAATAAAATAAAGGTAGTTCATGCTTCTATCAAAATATGACTAAATTGATCTAATATTAAAGTGACATGGATAGCATAAACAATAATAAAATTGAAAAAAAGATTTTAAAAATGTGTTGTTTACAAACATGTCTACAAGTCCATAACAATTGAACTTTATTTATAATCAATGAAAATAATTGTGCATAAGTCTCATATTAAAATAAAGATATTTTAGATAAAAAATTCATAATATACTAATGAGAAAGTACAAGACAATATTAAATATCAAAGATTTGAACACACCATAAAAACATATTAAAACTAGATTTATATATGTTAGAAAAGGGAACATGAATAAAACATAAAAAAATAGAACCCTAGGTCAAATGTATAAACCTACAATTCAAATTTTGTTTGTGAGAGATGTGTCTATGTTTTTTCTATTGTTTCATTAAGATGGAGATCAAAACGGTGTGTAGATTGACTTTCAACCATTAAGGTGAGAAAATCAGACCTGAATATACATATTTTAGGGTCTTGGAATGATTTGGAATTGATTAAAATGGATTAACCTTATTAGACTATGTGACCTAATATGCAAAATACAAGATATCGACAATTAACAAACTAAAAAGAGAGAATTGTAATGAAATCTGGGAAGGGTAGGAGACTGTGTACCTATCCTGAAAATTTGTTGGTTTGAATACATGGAAAAAGCCATCTAGGGGTGTATGGGTCCGTGTTGGGGTGTCCTAAAACTATTTTTGTAGTCCTTTGATGATAGATCTAAGCTTTTGATTTTTGGTTGCGAAGTCCTCAGAATGTAGTCAGATAATTTTGTAAGTGAGTTTTGATGAGCTGACAAGATCTAGGGATTCAATTGCAACAATGAACAATTTATCTTTAGGTTTCCTTCAATCCTCTCAAAACATAATTTTTGTATATTCACAAAGAGAATAAATGTTGTGCCATTTAGGGGCTTCCCTTAGTCAAACCTTGTGTTAGTGTTTCCACTTTCACAATGGCAATGCCAATGATAAAATGGATAAATAGTAGGAAGGAATGATGAATCAACAAAGTGTTGCAACTCACCACCCTTAAATGGCTTCCTTGAAGGACTAAATTCATGCACATCACTTCAAGGTCATGGTTCTCATTTTATTGATTGCTTAGATTGCTTCGAGACCTACAAGAAGGGTTAGCCTTCAAAAATTATATATATCATGTATCAATTAGCTAGATGGGAAAAAAGTATTTGCTCTATAGAGAGAAGAAAGTTGTCTTTGGCACATAAGATTGGGACACATCAATTTTTATGACATTGTGAAAATTAGCTCAAAAGTGTAGGAGTTTATTGTGAACTCCTCAAACACCCCAAAATCACCTACAAGACAAAATAACTTCCACAAGAGAGAAATGGTAGAAATATTATACTATCATTAAGATGCAAGAATGCTAAATTGAATATAGAAAAGTACATATGAAGCCTTGCTTATATAGGCAAGGCTGAGATATAGTAGTTAATATTATGTTTACATGTGTCATAATCTTATGACATGTGACAACTAACTACCTAGGAAATGATGCTAGATAAGATAATACTTCTAGAAAAGATAACTCACCCTTCTAGAAGGAATCTTATATCCTAAGCAAACATGTGAACCTATCACCTAGTAAATGATACCTAGGAATATAATTAAATGCTTATGTAAACTTATTTAAGTGTAATTAAATAACTAATTACACCAACACCCCCCCATAAGTGCAACTTAGGAAGGAAAATATTATGCAGAAAATACAAATATATGCAATGATGGGTCTTGACTACTAGGCCATGTTAGGTGCCCATGTACATATGCAAATGAAATCTCTCACAAGTGGAGAAAAGGAGAAAACCCAGTGGGACAAAACTCCTCCACAAAAGAGAGATGAAATACAATAATGATATCCATCACAAATCCAATTGATCTCCATCCACATAAAGGATGAAAAGAGATACCATTTAGCCCCCCATAATGAGATAACCCGCTGCAAGAGAAGCACTGGAAGTACACTATAGAGTAACACTAGAATCCTCAATTTGACAAGCAAGGGAAGATACTTTTGTTTGTTAGAAACCATATTAGAGTCACTCAAAGACTCAAGTTCAGAATCATGATAAAGCTACAACAGAACCGATGTTGAGGAACACTAGAAAACTCACAAACTGGCACAACTCTCGAATCTATGAAGCAACAATTGATTGAGAAATGATCTGGAATAGAAATGAAGTGCAGAGAAAATGAAAACCTAGTGCACACAAAAAAGGAAATAGTGCATGCATTGATGAATGTTCACATTTGCCTCCATGATGAAAAATAGCCTCAAATTTGTGTAGATAACAAAATTTGAAAAAATGGTTTACACTACTATGAAGTTCTTGAAACTAGCTTTTCATTGATATCTTGTTTGCCAAAAATGAACATCGTGGCCAAAAGTTATGATTTTTTCAAAAAAAAACTGAATTTAGCCTGCAAGAAACACATTTTCTAGCAAAAAAAGTATATTTTTTATTTGATTTTTGAAAAATCTACTCACTTTTTGTAGACAAAAACAAAAACCCATAAATCATTTTTTGATCTAGCAAGCAGAAGATGAACAATTGAATTTTTAAACCTTTAGCCAAGAGAAAAATGACACGTGATGCTTTTTGTACATAAATTTTCTTTAGATCTGTGCAAGATATACAAAATCTAAAGACCCCAACTCACACCCAACAAAAATTTCATGCC
This sequence comes from Sequoiadendron giganteum, assembly GCA_007115665.2. Lineage (NCBI taxonomy): Eukaryota > Viridiplantae > Streptophyta > Pinopsida > Cupressales > Cupressaceae > Sequoiadendron > Sequoiadendron giganteum. Next base: position 343,215,197 of record CM021110.1, read on the forward strand.
AAAATTGGTCTCTCATATATAGGAAGAAGTCTGCAACACTGAAGCTCTGATACCATGTAGGAGTTTATAGTGAACTCCTCAAACACCCTAGAATCACTTGCAAGACACAATAACTTCCACAAGAAAGAAATGACAAAAATATTATACTATCATTAAGATGCAAGAATGCCAAATTGAATATAGCAAAGTAAATATGAAGACTTTGCTTATATAGGAAAAGTTGAGATGTAGTAGTTAATATGATGTTGACATGTGTCATAATATTATGACATGTGACAACTAACTACTTAGGAAATGATGCTAGATAAGATAATACTTCTAGAAAAGACAACTCATCCTTTTAGAAGGAATGTTATATCCTAAGAAAACATATGAACCTATCACCTAGTAAATGATACTTAGGAATGCAATTAAATGCCTAAGTAAACTTATGTAAGTGTAATTAAATAATTAATTACACCAACAAAAAGGAATAGTTCAAGATATGCCAAATATCAAGAAACCTCAATCTACTAGATGTAAACCATGCCATGAGGGAAAATAGACAAAGTCTAGATTTCTTACTAAGGAATATTGTACATCAAAGCCATTGGATTTGATACATATGGATCTATGTAAACCAATGAGGATAAAGAGTCTATGAGGTGATAGGTACTTTATGATGCTTATATATGATTACACTACAATAACTTGGATTACTTTTATAAAAGAAAAAGTAGAAGAATTTGAGAAGTTTAAGGAATTCAAGGCATTAGGTGAGAATGAAATTGAAAGACTAATCAAGGTTTTGAGATTAGATAGAGGTGGATAATTCACTTTTTCCTAATATAATGAATTCTATAAAGAGCATGGGATCCAAAGGAAATTTTCTACTCTTAGGACTCCATAGAAAAATGGAGCTGCAGAAAGGAAGAACCAAACTATACAGGAAATGGCAAGAACAATGTTGAGTCAAGAAAATTTACCAGATATGTACTGGAGAGAAGTAATTCAGACTACAATATATATTTTGAACAAAGCTCAAATCAGACCTAAGTTTGACAAAACACCATATGAATTATGGAGAGGAAGACTGAATTTAGTTAGACATCTCAAGATATTTGGAAGCAAATGCTACATCAAAAGGGATGAAGAAAATTTGGGTAAGTTTGATTCTAGATATGATGAAGGCATTTTCCTTGGATATTCTATGACAAGAAGACATATAGATGTTACAAAAAAAGGCTAGAGAGGATTGTGGAAAGTGAAAATGTAAGTTGATGAAGAAATTTAGTCTACTTATGTTCTAGAAGAGGAAGATAATGAATATCCAACCCACAACAATGATGAAGACTCAAAAGCTAGTTCTAAGAACACTATTATAAATAATCTGGAAAGGTATGTTCAAGAAAATCATTTTGGAGATCAAATTATAGGAGATAAGAATAGCGAATTCTAGACCTGGAGAGGAATTGAGAGAGAAAATGAACATGCACATTTTTCCCTATTATCAATGACTAATCCAAGCTCTTATACAAAGGAAAACAAAGAGAAATGATTGGTAGATGCTATGGAAGAAGAGTTATCTCAGATAAAGAAAAATGAGATGGGAATTGGCTCCAAGAATTAAAGGCAAGAATGTCATTGGTGCAAAGTGGGTCTTTAGAAACAAGCTAAATGAAGATGGAGAATGGATCCAGAACAAGGCCAAAGTTGTGTGTAAAGGATATGTTCAAGTTGAAGGAATTGATTTTGAGGAGACATTTTCTCTAGTAGAAAGATTGGAATCAATCAGGATGTTTTTGAATCTTTCAACATTCAATAACTTCAAAGTGTATCAAATGGACATGAAGTCTGTATTCCTAAATGGAAATATATAAGGAGTCTACATTAATAAAACATAAGGCTTTCAATGCTCAAATAATCCAAATTTTGTGTGCAGACTGAAGAAGACACTTTATGGACTCAAATAGGCTCCAAGAGCATGGTATTCCAAGTTAGATCGGTATCTGGATTAGCAAGGATTCTATACATAAAAATACAAGATGATAAGTTGTTTATTGTTGTTGTCTATGTTGATGAAATTATATTTGGTGGAAACAGTGATAATATGTGCAAGGAGTTCTAGAACACAATGCAAAGTGAGTTTGAAATGCCAATGGATGGTGAATTTTATTTCTTTCTTGCCCTATAGATTTCCTAATCAAATAAAATGCATATTCATTTCTTAGAACAAGTACATAAAGGAAATGTTAAGCAAGTTTATGATGGAAGAATATAAATTGGTAAATACACCTATGGTTACTAGATGTAAGTTGAGTAAGGATGATGAATCTGATATGATAGACTAGACCTTGTATAGATCCATGATTGATAGTCTATTGTATGTGACGATATCCAAACCAGATATAATGCAGGTAGTTGGAATGGTAGAAAAATTCTAGCAAGCACCTAAGGAGACTCATGTCAAGGTAGTAGAGAGGATATTCAGATATCTGAAGGCTACAATGAATTTTGGTTTGTGGTATCCTATGAGTGAAAATTTCACTCTGACTGCATACACAAATGCAGATTGGGTAGGAAGCATAGATGAACGGAAGAGTACAAGTGGTAGAACTTTCTTTCTTGGTGAAAATATTGTATCTTGGTTAAGAAAGAAACATGATTTAGTTTTCTTATCTATATTAGAAGTGGAATACATTGCAGTAGCTTCATGTTGCACTCAAGTATTATGGATGAAGAAAAATATGAAGGAGATGAAGATTGAGTTTGTTGAACTCATTTCTATTCTTTGTGATAATACTAGTGCTATAAACATTTCATCTGGTAATGCATTCAAGGACAAAGCATATTACAATCAAGTATTATTTTCTAAGGGAGAAGGTTACAAAGAAGGAAGTAAAGTTGGAGTATGTTGAAACTAAAGAGCAAGTAGCAGACATTTTTACAAAACCGCTTCCTAATGAGACTTTTGAGTTTCTCGAGAACAAGTTGGGAGTTTTTTCTCCCTCCTCTTGAATCAAGAAGAAGTGCATCTTGAGGGGGATAATTGTCTCCCTACCGTAAGAATACTTTGTGGTCTTGTAGAATGTTTGGACTCAGGGGGAGTCTGTCTAGGAAACATGTTTCCGGATAGTGTAAAATGTCAAAAATAAAGTTGACCTTTGTCATTGATTTCAAAGGGGGAGAAATAGAACTCAAAATGCTATATCTTTTAAGGGAAGAAAGTGCGAATCTATGTGAGGTGGTTTCCTAATATGGACAAAATTATATTTGTCTTTTTGTGTGGTCAACATTTTGCTATTTCCTATCAATGAAAAAGATGGAGATTGTTGAACATATGTTTTCATTAATGTCAAAGGTGCTCACTGATTTCAAGGGAATATGGTTAGTAGATCAATGAGAATTAAATGTAATTGTATTGTCATATCATTTTGAGTTGCAAAAGTATATATTGCTAGCTATATTAATAAAATCAGTTGAGGATTGTCTGTAGTATCATACTACATCTATTCATGTTGATAGAAGTAATCTAGAAGTTTGATCTAGAATGTTGGAGGTTAGTTACTCAAGGCAGAGAGAGTTCTCAAGTAATACATTTATGTTTATTATTTCTTCCTGAAGGCTTTTTTGACTTTTTATTTTGAATGGAGAGTATGTCTAAAAATGTTCTCATATTTTAGATTTTCTAGAAAGTATGTTCAACATGTAAAATCAAGCCATTTAATCAAGATCAATTAAGTCATTCATGCAAGATCAATCAATCAAGCCATTCATACAAGATCAAGACCTTGGAGAGCTCTACTAATTTGCAGTCCTTCAAGGGTTTCAAGTCAAGGGTTTGGTGAGTTACAACATAGAATTTGTGCATTCATCATTCCTTTCATGTTTCATTATTTCAATTCAAGGTTTAATTACCAAAATGGGGTTCAACAAAGGAAAACCCCCATTCACCAATTTTATTTTATTTTCCCTCTTGTGTGTGTTTTGCAGATATTAGGTTGAAGAAGGATTGAAGATCTCTCAAAGTGCAAAATTGGAAAAGTTGTCAAAGTTGTCATCAATCCACGAAAACTCACCTATAGGATTTGTTTCTGAATTTATGACTATGAAATCTGGAGAATTCAAGAGTGTAGACATAGGAAAAAAGGACCCATAAAGTGATTTCAAAAATCCCTACAAAGACCCATTTTCCCTTGGAAAAATGAGTCCTAGAGGACATTTAACAATTATGTTTTTATGATAGGTGCAAAAATAATAAACCATCTCAGATCTATTTGAAAGTTGTTGGTTCCACTAGATGAAGGTTTAATCTTCTGATTTCATGTTTCACTTTGCATTTTTGGATTTATTTGCTATTTTTAGTCTTTCTACCAAAAGTGATGTTTCAACATATTTTCCCCATCCTATATCATAAGAAAAACAACAAGATCTCCTTCAAGGTTGACTCACCTAAGGGTTGAAAGTCAACCTTGGATTAAGGGATATCCTTTTCATAATGAGATATAGGGAAATAGGTGTGTCATACCCCATTTCCCCTTTCTATTTATAGTAAAATTAGTGAACCCCCATTCCATTTCACACACCAACCCCATTTCTCTTCATTTCACTAGGAAGGGGTTATGGAGCAGTTAAGGTTAAGAGGGTGACAAGGACAACAAGTGAAGTTTCTTAAGGGTAGTTTGCAAGAATCTAGGAGTAGTTTAGATACTTTCACAGGATCTAGGGGAATCATCACCAACTAGAGAACAATTCAAGAAGCTTGAAGAGGTCAACCAGCCCAATTGGAAGGGACCAAGTCAAACTTGAACTTCTTGGGTGTGTAACTTGTAGGTTGGATTATTTTTAAGCTTTGTAAATTAGTCAATTTTAGTCCCTATATGCTCTCCTATGTTTGGGATGAGATATAGGACCATTAGGCTATATTTTTAGTTAGTTCTTTCTTGTTTTTAACTCTAAAAGAAAAAATCATAGTATTGAAACTCAAATTTTCTCAGCCACAACACTAAGAAACATATTTTGTAACACATTTTCAAGTAATAATATGCATATTTCAAACTTATTTTGATGTAAGAAACCCCTTTATTCAATAAAACCATCATATTTTCTTTCTTTATATGTTGCTTTATAGTGTATATGAGAAAATGATGCATGTATTATTGTGTTTCAACCAGGTAAACCTTAAAAATATGTGTTTATTAAACAAGCATAAGTAGAAAATCATACTTTTATGCAAATTGTAAGTGATGCAAAATATGTACATAGATATTTGAGTTGTGAAAACCTTGCGATTTCCTTCTAAATAGTGAGTTTAGGTGTCCTCCTCCCAAAACATTCAACACAGGGTATAAAATCAAGAGTTTTGCAATAAGAGTTTTGCAATAAAGAAAAAGTTTTATTGAAGAGTGTGTGTTAAAGAACATTAAAGATAGGTCATTTCAGTTTGGTGCATCACCCTCCTAGTTACTTTTACATTCATTTTATGATTTTTATCTCTCTTTTCAGAACAACAACAGTAGGTAGTTTAGTTTAGGTGATAAAACCAAGGGAATCAACCCTCTTTGGAGGTTCTTTTCTACTATAGGTGGCTCATAACCTGTAAAAATTCCCATGTCTCACTAGTAGGCTGAGTTTTGTAACTTAGCAAGGGTGCACTTCTAAGTGACAACATGTACATGATGAAAAATGACAAACTAAAAGTGATTTCTAGAAGACTAGAAAACCTACAAAAAATGTAAATGTAGATGTTAGATTGAAACAAGGGTCCCATCGAGTGTGTTGGAAATATGATAGCTAAATTTGGATCTATAAAAAATGAGGAATGCATTAAAATATAAAAACCTAATCTAAACTAAACTAAATGTCTAATAGATTTAAGAAGGCATTAACATGAATAAAATATTGCAAACAATATCATTATACCTTCATAATTGTTTGATGAACTCTTAGATTTGAATGAAATTTTGATAGGTATTAAATGTGGGTTTCTTATGAAGAGGTTCATTTTTTTAAGATTTACCTATGAGTTTTGAAGAATCTCCACATATGGTAATTTAGTATCTTTAAAAGGAGGTTTATATATATATTGTTAGCTTAAGATATAGGTGGTTGAGATCATGTTCTAGATTGGATGGCTAGGAATTGTTTGCATACGGGAAGAGTTGAGAAGGATGCAAGTGGAGTGAGAGGATCTAATCAAGTCAATGAATGGATAGGATCACTTATGTTTGCTTGTAGATATGAGATGCAAGCAAGTGGAGGCTTGAGGCGAATGTAAGTGTGTGTGGGAGATTGCACCATGTGGTGGATAAATGAAAGGTCAAGATGCAAACTACATTTTTGGAATTTTATGGTGAAGTGGAAGTGATTTATTATTTAATTTTTAAATGAGAAGAGGAATTTACATTAGCTTAAGTAACTAGATATAAATTAATTTAATTAAATAATTATAGAAGAAGGTTAGTTTAGATTAATTAAATGGTTTATTTAATAAACCATTAGAGAAAAGATTTCCAAATTAATCTAATATTTTTATTTAATTAATCAATTAAGATGCAATTTAGGATTAGTGAGGGTTATTGATGGAAGCATGATGGTTTTAGGTTAAAATATAGAAGAAAATTTTAACTATCTATAATCATCATGTTAAAAATGATAGAGATTATCTACTTTGTACACATTGTGTTTGGTTCATATATAATTTGTTGATATTTTCATGATATAGAGGAAGCCAATAAAATTACATAATATTAACAAAATAGGTGTGAAAATGATAACAAAATTATCTAAAAATGTGTCAAGTGGGTTGTCATGCCTATAATTTTTTCGTTAGAAAAACCCACAATTTTTTTTTTTTTAATTAATTTATAATATTTACTAGTCAAAATATAATTTAAAAATTATTAATCTTTAACTAAAATAATAGACATATAACATCTTAAATTATTATTGTTCACATTATTCTAAACATGAAAGATTAATAAGGGTATTATTAAACCTTTGTTAATAGGAAATTATTCTACATTATCATACTTTCTCCAATTATATATACACTTCCTTATTTAATAGTTTGAGTAATTTTATTAACCATCAATGTTAATTCTAATATTAAAATTAGAATTAATTTGTTAACATGAGGTAAAAAAAAAAAAATTATCTTCCTTTAAAAATAATATTTACTCAACAAAAATAATTTGAATTTTCCAATTGACATTATTACTATTACCTCCTTGATATTAATATTAAATTTAACATTCAACCCATAAAAAGCTTATATTATTATAAGAGTTAAATATTACCACTAATTTTAGAATTTACAGTATTCTTAAAATACTAAGAATATTTACCATCTAATTATATCCAATATTATTTTATATTGTTCTTTAAATACTAATAATATTTACCATCTTATTGATATCATTCTTTTCACCATTGTTAACTCAAGAATTGAATTTAAATTAACATTATTATTTTATTTATTTTCTTTTAACTATTACTTAAATAATTGTCTAGTTATTCATTTGTGTAAATGAGAAAATTACAAATTCTTTATATACATACATGTACCCTATTAGAAAATTATAACAACATTACTTATTATTATTTTTATATATTTTATTTTAATCAAAAAAAAAAAAACCTAAAATTAACCAAATAAATCCTTTCTCTCAAAAATAAGAGCATGAATTCTCCTTCCCTCCATTTAAGGGATCTTGAAACGTGGAGAATACATGGATTCTCTAAAATTAAAATTAGGGACTTCTTGACAGTGACAAATATAGGCTGTTCAAGGGTCCAGACTATACATTTAATGACCAACTCAAGTTGACCACGATAGTGTTCTCATGCACTAGCGACCAGACAAGCGACTGGATGAAATCTACGGATTAAAGTATGGTGAGTTGGAATCAGCACGCAACTACCCTTTTGTCTTCTTTATTATTATTAATATTTTTTTTTGGTTCTCCAAAATAACTGTCAATGTCGAAGGGTTGTGTTGCCTGGGGCTGAACAGTAATAAAAAGTGCAGAGTATGCTGTAGGGGGGCAGCTGAAGATGCACATACACAGAACATATAGGAGAGGGATCCCATCCTGAGGAAGATGGAGGCATAAAGTTTCTCTCCCCCCCTTGATTTCTTTACTTATTTTGCTTAACTAACTTCTGGTAATGACAGGGTTTAGTGCAAGTTTGCAAATGGATAATCATACACATGCAAGAAATGCGATTGCACAGATAAATCATGCTGACTACATTATAGATTGCCTCCAAAAAACTTTGTTGCATGGGTTGCCATGAATGTGGAATGTGAAACCTTAGATCAGACATATGTATTGTAACATTCCTTCTAATGTATTTATTTGAAGTAGTTCAGGCCTACCTTGTAAGTATTTAAGAGAAATAAAAATTGCTCAGAATGCTCTACCGTCTATGCAAATTAGCAATTTATCTTCATTGACTGCCTCGATCATGTAAGTGCACCCAAACGATCTTAAAACCCCCTTTTTTTTTTCTTCAATCATAAGATTTGCAGTCAATAATTTAGCTTTATACTGAAAGGAGAAATCTGCCACTCAGCAACTCCTTAGCATACTATGGGTAAGTAGTTTTTGTCAAGTCCCTTAGAGAATATTAGATACCTACTTAATAATTTTCTTTTTCTTTTCTTTATCATATTTAGCCTGGTCACATATATACACATACTTTCTAATGAGAATATTTGAAAAGATTATAATTCCAATCCAGTCTGTATGTAAGAGAAATACAGTTAATTTCATGCAAAAATATTACTTTTCTATTGTCTCTTAAGCACACACCTTAGATATATTTATACTCATTGTTTTGTTTGCATGCCATCATAATAATAGGAGAAAGTACTCATTTCCATCCCCAATATATGTCATTTATTTGTCTTATTTTACCTTTATTTCAAAAATACAAGGGTATAGGCAATCATGCATCTAAAACTTCTTTAATGTTTTCCACACGAATTTATATAAATTTCATTTTCTATATTACAACCAAATTCAAAGAAACATAATGAGGGACACACAAATAAATAAGGCTTGCCCTTCCATTTTTATATTAATCGATATGAAACTCATCTATTTGAAAGCTATAGTCTTATCACAATATTTATGAAAATAAATAACTTACACAACTATGAACAAGGTCTTGCTCTCCACCCTACCATAATGGCGTCATGGAGCCTCGTGGGCTCTAGCCATACCCCCGAGCAAGGAAGTTTCTTAGCTCCAAGATGATGCATGAAGTCCTTTTAAATTTTTCTTTTTTTTTTTTTACAAGAGAATAAGGATAACATAGCACCCATTTTCATGTAACTAGATTCTCTACTCTTTGTTTCAACCATGATCCATGCAACATACCACATTCTCACAAAAATTAAACAAGGGGAAAATGGAAGTAAAGGAAAAACTTATCTCTTTTCTTTAGGTGAAGGGTTTTAACTCTTTTATCCATCCTTCCCCTCCAAGCCAAGCCATCTTGATCACTCTCTTTCCAAAGAGGTGGGCTCATCTTCTCTTCTCCTTCTTTCTACCATCTTCATTCAAGTTCTCCAAGAGGAGAAGTGGGCAATGCCCAAATCTTCCTTCTTCTTGAGGTATATAGGAATCCTCCAAACCTACACTTTTTCCCACAAGTGCTCACACATGTGTGAGTCTTGTGCCAATTCCAAGAACTTTTGGGGAGTGGGAGGTTGAGAGTGACAAGTCACTCTTCCCAAGCCCCAACACTTTTTGCATTTTTTCACATTCATGAATGTGCACTTTTGATAGGTGTTTTCACACTCCAAGGACAAGTTCACATGTCAAAAAGGTTCCAAACCCATAGGTATAGGTCCTAGGGGTCTATTCTTGTTCAAAAACCAAGGAAATTGACTCAATAAGCCCTTTTAAAAACTCACACAATAATCCATACGAATTTTGATCCTAACCAAGGGTTTCAACCCCAATCAAACTCACATCAGATGTCCTACAATTTTATTCTACTCAAACATAATCACCCAATCAATAATAAAACTTCAAACCCCTCTAAGTCAAATAGGGATAAACTTAGAACTTCCCAAAGATGTATTTGATTTTATTCCAATATTTATCCATCCTCCTATTTGCATATTTGATTCCTGCACATTACCAATGTTAGCATAATTAGATCATATATCTCTTCATATTACTAGCTAATCCAATTCACATAATTTTCACTCATGAACTATTTACTCATTAATACATCAAATGAACCTAACGATTCAATTTTCATTATAATCAAAGGAACTACACACTTAGTCCAATACAAGAATATAGTCAATGAAATAGTCACTCCATCATTTTGTTACCACCTTAGAAATTCATTTTAAACTCCTATAACATTACGATGAACCATTTACCAAATAACCCATCTCTTTCAAGTTACATCCAAAAATTCACATGTGCACCTATCATAATTAAATCAAGGTTAATGTCCATAAATTCTAAAAAGAGTTTTATCATTCATTTCATCATACTTATCATCTAACTCCTTGTTTGATTGAGATAGAATGGGGGTTATGAAATAGGGTCTTATGTATTCATAGTAGCATAAATAAAATGTCGAAATAAAAAGCAATAATATTATCAAATAATCACACAATTTGTCATCCATAATGCATATTACCATCTATTTAGGATCACATAAAACATATTATATCTTTACTAATCGCATGCAAGGTGGGGCCTTACATGGGTCTAAAAAAGGGATCTCGTGTATATAGTCACATATTGTCGTGTCAAATGTCCAAAAGAATTTGATCACACAACTTCCACTTTTAAAGTATATTGACTTCACTTACCTTTTATATGCACATGTGATTATTAATAACCTTTAATTAGTACAATACACCGACAAAATAAAATAAAGTAAAAAAATGTCATCATTTTCATGTAGAAGAATCAAATTGAAATGAATTTTCTTATTTGATTATTTGACCTCTTTAAAATTTAGATTAAGGTCACGTTTTTATCTAGAATATGAGATATTTAACTAGACAAAAGCATCTAGAAGACTTTAAATGTTTAAAAACAATGATTGTATACAAAGTATACATGCTAGAAATGCTTGAGGTTATATAACATTGTATACAAAGTGTTTGGTTCATATATGAAGTCTCATATTCATGATATAAAAGTAGACAGTAAAATTATATAATCTTAACAAAATAGGGGTAAAAATGATAACACCATCATTAAAAAATATCTTAAGTGGGTTTAAAAAGGAGTTTTAGTCAAATGTCAAAAAAATATTCTTGTTAACTTTCACTTTTAAAAAATAATAACTTTACTAACTTGTTATAAACATACATAATTCTTAATCATTTTTAATTAGTACAATATGAAACTAAACCAAATCATTTTCATAAAATAGAATAAAAATGAGAAATTTTTATTCAACTATCTAAACTCTTAAAAATATAAATTAAAGTTATATTTTAGCTTATAATATGATAGTGTTAGATAACAATTGTATTATAATGTGAAAATTATAGTTTCTTTTAAATGATTCAAATTATATAAATGGTGGAATAGTTCTTTAATTTAAATAGGTTTAAAATACTTTCAAGCTTAATTGGATAAATTTAATGATAGACTTTACCGTTTGTTTGAACCAAATAAAGGCAAGCTCTCGAAATTCAACGACAAAGAGACTTGTAAACCGCATGCTTTTGGTTTTGCTGCCACTTTTAGGACATATAAATATAGGAAGTAATCATATAATTTATATAATTATAAACCTTAATTTAATAAATTATCATTTTACTGTTTTTTCTACATTTGATTCTGCTTTGGTTTTATAAATATATATTTTTTCAAATATTAATATATTATAATTCTCACAACTGTTTAAACATGGGGTTTGATTTTCTTAAAATAAATTTATTTATGCTTTTGTTATCGTTTTATGTTACTTTTTGGGGTTTGCAAATTTATTTATGAAGGGATTAAAAAATAAATTTTATAAATTATTTCAAAATTTATTAATGCGAGTTTAAAAGTTGTAAATGTAAGAAGTAAAACAAAAAAATTCTTAGGCAATAATAGTATGTCTAACTTCTAGACCAAACTGAAAAAATGACTAATATCTCACAAAAAATTCCAAAAGAACTTCAAACAAAGCATGTTTGATCAAAACTGATTAATACACATGTTGTATAATTTGACACCTCATAAACATAAATAATTCAAATGAAGGAGCTTTGATCAAAACCAGAGGTTTAATTTTTTCACACATTGTGATTACAATTATATAGAATTGATGAAACACTTCCTTTCACATAAATCCTCAATTTCTCTTTCAATTATATTTCGAAGGATTTTCTTTTATTTTCTCTCTCTTGACCTATTTTTACTTATTATATTTATTTTAAAAATATTGTATACTCTGAATTTTTTTAAATTATTTTTTTGAAATGTATTCTAAAATTTTGCTATTAATCTTTTATTATTAATCTTTTGTTGGATTTTCATATGTTTTATTTTTAGTTAAATTTTTTTAATTTATAAATTTATAAATTTAAAAAATACTAAGCTAATAAAATTAGAAAAATAATAAAATAAAGTAAAATATATAAATTAATTTTAAATTTTATATTCCCAACTGCATTGTAAGAAAAAACATGATTTTACAGGCAATTAGGTAAGTGGTATAAAATGTAGTATTTATAAGTTCAGATTTATTTTAATATATATATATTGTTGTAAATATATATAAATATATATATAGATTTTATGATTAAATGGGTTGTTGAAAGATATTTTTGAAATTGTCAACAAGTGTTAGAAAATTAATTAAGTTGTTGGGGAAATTAATTCCTGGGAGTTAATCTTGGCTTTGGGTGAGGAAGCAGAAAGCTTCTTCACGACAAGGCTCAAGATATTTTGCATGTTGGAAAATTTGGGAAAGAAGGATTTGCTTGTTGTGGAGATTTTGAAAAATATTTTGGCTGTAGAAATTTGTTGGATATTTTTGCATCCTTAGAATTGTTTGGAAACAAATTATTGCTGTGTTGGAATTATTCTTGTGCTTAGGAAATCTAATTTCTTAGAGGAAGTCGTGGTTGTCTGGAAGCTTTTCTTGAAGCTTTGGAGGAGGCTTTGCACCAAAAATTTCATTTACTCGAGAAGCGTTGGATACAGACTCTTCCCTTTATTTTTGTTTTTGTTAAAGTTTTTAAATGGAAAGGTTCTAGTTTACAATTCCCTGTAGAAAAGATTGTATGTGTGAGGAAATATGTATTGTCGTAGTAAAAATGCTATGTAGTTTAATTCCTCTGTAAGAGGTTCTTCTGTAAGTTTCTTCTCTTCTATAGTTGAAATTAATTGTGGAAAAACCTTAGTTAGTGTTTGACTGGTAATTTAGAGAGAATTAGAGAAATCCAGAAGAAATATTTAGTGTTCTGGAAATTAAATCCCTCAAGAAGAAATTATAATTTTCTTGTAGCTTGCCTTTTCTCGAGAAATTTTTTTGTGTTTCTAAACTATAGGAATTATTTTATTTATTCTTTAGAATTTGTTTCCTCTCTGTTTGGATTTGAGAAAGCAAGAAAGAATCGTCTATTATTTTATTTGAAAAAATTAATTGTAGAAATCCTATGTGGAATTTGGGTTTTTCTGAAATTGACATAATTTTGCATGTGGAGTTATTTTCTGGAAAATATTTACCCTATTTTAGTATTTATGAGTTCAAATTTATTTTAATATATATATACATATATATTCATATATATATATATATATAAATTGTTGTAAATATATATAAATATATATACTGATTTAAAAAAAAATGATTTATTGTCTTCTGAATGTAATCATCGTATGGCGAAATGTAATTAATGAATTTTTGTAGGGAAATATTAATGGTGTTTGGAATTTTTTTTTTTATTAACTAAGGGGGAGAATGGGGGAGGCACTATCCCCAGAGCCACCCCCATGAGGGGGTGGCATCTAGAGGCAAAGCCTCCACCACCTCCCCATACTCTACTTTCTATGGGATTTGGGGGATACGACTGTAATTACAGTTACAACCGCCCACCTTCTCATTCTGTATTAGCCCTCAATATATGAAACCTACGAACAATATTGATTCCAATGCCGATCTCCATTGGAATTTGATTTTAATAGATATAATATTAATATATATAATATATTATATATATATATGTATTATATATGTATTATATATATATATATATATATATATATATTATATGTTGTATATTTATTTATTAAGAATTTTTTAGATATATATATTTAATGTATATACGTGGGTATATACATAATTGTATATGTTTATATAATTGTGTATATATTTTAAATATATTTTAATTAGATTTTATTTTTAAAATGGTATATGATTATATGTTATAATAGGGAAATTAGGCAAGATAAAATTTCAGTAATTTTTTATATTGCTTTAAAAAGTAATCGAGGAATTTGATTCTCTGTTAAACCTAGTATTTCCCTTCTCTATTCTAAAGAGGCTTTTAGTTTGCTTGATTAATTATTTAATTAGGGAATTTGTTATTTTTATTGTGAATTCAATATGAAAGGGAAAAGGATTTAGTATATCCAAATTTAGGTTGTTTCCTTTAAATTGCCTTTCATGTAATTTCTTTTGTATTCTTGTTTGGGAAAGTTAGATTAGACATGTTTAAGACTTGCAGTAGTAAAAAAGGAAATGCGAGTTGTGTTTTATTTTGAGTCAACCCAGTTAGTGTACTCTGAGATTAGTGCATTGTTTTGTCAATATTACCTAGTTTCCATGAATGGGGAGGTGTTACCCTAAAGTCTTAAGTAGGGTGGTTGGTATTTTCGTTGTTGCATTAGTATACCTTGGGTTGTGGAATTGTTCTACTAAATTTTCATAAGGTAGTGGCTTGCAACGAGCACCAGCACACAAAGGGGTGTTAGGATAACTCGTTGTAAGTTTATGATCCAGTTATAATGTAATTAACTTGTTAGGGGTTGAGTAGCAATCAATGTTTAACTAAGATTAAGTGCCTCACTCATGGACCCTTGTGATAGTATAGACTTGGGATGAGACGAGAAGCCCTAGAATGGCATGATTGGTATCTTGTCTTCACGAAAGATACTCGATTCTGCTTTGGACTATATGTGGGGCCAAGAGTTGTTAGAGGCTTCCAGGAGATCTAGAGTTGGGGGTCAGGGCCTAGGAAGAATTACTAGTATATCCCTTGTAGCATTGTGATGACACTCCTCCTAGGTTAGTTATATGTTAGTATTGTGAAAATAAAGAATGTTTAACACTAGAAGCAATGTGACCTTGTGATTGTTTGGTTCATGTGTTTGATTGTGTCACTATGAGTCAGCTTGTGTTTAGAGGATGTAGGTTTGGCCATGTATACTTGTTACGATCTCCTAGCACAAGGGGTGGGCCTAAGGGTACCACTTGGTTGGGAGGAACGTGTACCCTACGTCGTTGGGTCCCCTTTGATCTTCAATTTGTGATGGCAAGATTTCCAGTTGGAGAGATCGTGTTTTCCAATTATATTTCAGTTTGGCTCTTGTAATTATTGCCCCTCATTTGTATTCAAGGTCGATGATTGTATTATGTAATCTCATTTATATGTACTACCTCATTCAGGGAATAAGTGATGCAATCCTCTTTGATAAGTTAATGTTATTAGAATTTTATTGTATCTCTTGTGTTATGATGTAATTTATCATGTATGGAATATATGAGTACTTAATTCCTTAAGTAATTAAAATGATATGAATGTAGTATGATGTATGTAAGGGTTTAAAGTAATCTCAGTCTTGTAGCCTTAGAGGTTATTGGCAATAAGAAGTGAAATTATATGTTAATTGTACTTTAAATAAAAAAAATTATGCACTTAAGTAGTCAATTGCAACTTCCTCTAGGGTTACATGGTAGGGCATTACAATTGGAGTATATAAATAGTTGTCCAAAATTTGAAACCCTTCTTTGAACCACTCCATGTGTAAGGGTAGCTTATGAATCCAAAGGTTATGGGAGTCAAATAATTAAATTAATAAAGTGATAATTTTGATTAATAAATAATAATAAAGCATGTAAGATTATAAAATTAATAAATCAATAAATTGTAATTATTAAGATATTAAATTAGTAAAAATTAAATTAATAAATTTTAAATGAATAAATTAATATTGTTCTTAGAATTCATATTTTTGGGTTTTACAAATGTCAGTGTGAAATGTAGAACCTTCTCATTTTATTATCACCCAATCTAAATATGGGTAAGGTGAGAGTATATGGTGATTGGGACACTAACTAGCTCATGCCAAATCACATAGTTCTGCAATGTTTGTAATTACAAAAAAAATAACAATGAACTTTGTCATAGTAGCATTGCCATCCAAAATTTACAAGTTTGAGCCAATATGGCAGTAAATCACACTTATAATTACAATTTGATTTGTTAACTAATGAAACACTCTTCTAAATTAAACCTAATAATTTTTTCAAACATTTGATCAAAATTTTGAAATAGAAATTATGTCAAATAGTTAGAATGTAAATTAAAAATATATCAAATAAGTATTTGAATTGAGCTAATAGTCTTTATAAAGGATGTAACAATGTTGTACCAAAAATTCCAAACTGCTAAAACCTTTAACACTTCAAAACCACAATAAGCAGTCACTATATGACAAGTTGATAGTACAATAATTTAATACTAAAATAAATTGCTTGTCTGATTTTTTTGATCCAATGTGCACTTTAGAACCAACAAAATTGTGTTCATTATAAAAAAATTATCCAATAAATAACATGCTATTAATCCTAAATATTGAGTAAATGTTGACTAGATGAAATATGTGCCAGAAGTGAAAATAATATTCAATCATTGTTAAAACCACAATATAATAAACTATTGATAAAAAATAACATTTGTGATAAAGGATGTAAACACCTAAAATTGACCACTTTTGTTTGGTCAACTTATGCTTATTTCAACTAATTTCTATTGACAATATTAATTAAATAATGTTATTATATTTCATTATTTAATTAATATCCCCTATCATTTGTCTATTTTTTGAGTCCTATCCTAAGGTAATTAATTTAAATAATTTATGTATCATAGAATATGGTGTTTCATTCATCTATTAAATTAAATAAATACTTTTTTAATTTTATTTTATTTCCTTATCCCCTTTTTCCTCCAAATGGGAATTTAATTTAATTATTTAATTCCTATTTTCCTCTCACCTCATGTCCCATCCTACATCTCTCCCACTTTCCCTCTAATCATAATCCTAACCACTTACCTAATCCCCTCTCTAATCATTGGCATATTACTAACCCATGATTAGGAAAGTCTAACCCCCTTTCCTTTTATTCCTACCCACCTTGTCCTTTCCCCTTTTGGAAGGGACCCCAAATGGGTCTCCTCTTCTAAAATTACCTTAAAGGAATTTAAAATTCATTTATTACATTCCATCCTATGCCTTGGGAATGTGAGGATGAGGAATTCCTTTATGGAAATATCCTCCCCATCCCCTAAGGTACTTCTCAAGTACCAATCCACCTCTCAATCCATCATATTGTGCCACTTGGAACAATCTCATGGCTTGAGAGATCATATATAATCCTAGCCATGGATCTCTCTTCTTCCATCCTAGACCTTCATCCTTTTTCCTCTCATTCCTATATCACCAACTCTTATAGCCATTTAAACACACACACAACTTTCTAATGAGCACTGCTATCCTACCAAAATCATAAGTGAGCACCCATCCAAATCGATGATCTTGGGATAGTATGCATAATGAGGGTTTTGAAATACTTTATTTTCATCAAATTTCATGTTGGATTAACCCATTTTTATCCAATTTGCATGTCATTTAGTTTTTTAGTTTTGTATGATTTTATTGCAATTGTATTCTTATTTTGGGGCACTTTTCCTTACACATATTCTAGCATGCCCTATGGGACCCACGTCATGGGTCAAACTAATGAAATTCAATCATTTTTAGTGTTTTTACATTTATAGGTTCCAAATGGGAAAATTCATTGTAGTTTAGGTGAATACGCTCTCTAGACGAGCGAATCTAGATATACAAAGGAAAATATGCTAGGTAAAAAACTAACTTTCCTTTGCTTGAGGAACTGATTGAATGCACTCTATAAAAGGGTGAATTTGCACATAGTTAAGTGAATACACTAAGGAAGATACTCCACCAATCACCAGTTGAATCTGCTACACACAGAGGTGAAGATGCATATACCTGATCGAGTTCATTCCTGAATAATGTGTAGACACACTCAAGAGAATATGAGATTTGATAGGTGAACATGAAAAATTTGGGTGAATATGTTAAATAGTAATCCTAGACATAAAAATTTATATAGGGGTGAATGTGAACTATGCTTTGGAAAATGTATTAGGTCTATTGTTGATTTTAGTTGTAATTATTTCAATTTTATTTTATACCACCTTTGTACTAACCCTTTAACTTGGATTATTTTGTAATCATACTAGCATCATCTGCATAGCTATCATTAGTCAAACATTGGTGGAAATCAAAATTCCTAACATTATTTTTTTGTAGGTTTGTGGCCAAAGACCTTTGTTTACCACTAATTTAGGAACGCTTTGATTTTGCTAAAGGGTCAATTTACTTGTTTTCCATGTTTTAGGATTCTTGATTAACATATTCTCTCTTCTTGCATCGTATGGTGAGTTTGGGGATAAAAAGTAATGCGGTAATCCAATTCTTGTTGTGTATTCCTAGGAGTGCTAGTTGTAGACACAAAATTAACCTAGGCGTGCGAACTCAATTTTCTCATTAATTCCTCTAAGCATAATTTGATTATGTCCCTCTGTCCAAATTCAACTATTAATTAAATAATGATCAATTATTTAATTAATTCACCTCTCTTATTCTTCTTGACTATTTAAATAAATCATATTTATTTAAATACGCCACTAATGTTTAAAGTCCTCTTTAAATTAAATAAATTATTAAATCTATTTAATTAATCTATCATTTCCCTCTTGATTATTTAAATAAATATGTTTTATTTAAATGCGTCTCTAATATTAAATTCTTCTCATAATTAAATAAATCCACCACAATTTATGTAATTCTTAACTCACTTCCTCCACAATTAAAATAATTTTAAATTAATTATTTAATTGTCTCCTTTAATTCTTTTCCAAATTTAAATAAAAATCATTTATTTGAATTTCCCTCTTTTCAAGTAAATAATTTAATTATTATTTACTGTCACATGAATCCACCATTTTGAATTAAATTAATATTAAATTCAAAATGGCATTTCTCTCCACAAATTAAGTAATTTCTAAAATTACTTGATTTTCTAACTCATTCTTTTTTTGTGCCAAGTCTTATCTCCCTATCACACATATTGTCATTCCTTAATTTAATTTCTTAAATTAAATCTTGTCCACTGATTTTTATTTTCACCCTAAATTTGCCCTAACTATAATTGTGGGTTGTTATTTTTGAATCTTCACCATTGATTCTAGGGCATTTCTCAATCTTCAATCTCATCTGTTCACCCAAAATTGCATTTTCTATAAAATGAAAATTTTGTTCTCATTTTGACACCTTGCAAATCTGAAATCTTGCACACTTTGCAAATATAGAATCTTGCATCTCTTATTTGCTTGTCTTCATCTTTGTCATTTTGCTAATTAGTTTGCATGTTGAACTTAGTTTTCTTGCATAGTCATTTGAGAATCCTTCAACACTTGCTTAGGACTTGTCATTATTATTAGATTGCTCATCACAAATATGAGGGCAACATCACACTTTGAGCAAGTTAAGAAGGTATAATGGAGGCCAGTCATGGAGAATGAAGATACTTTGAGTGAGATTGTTTCATTTATTTTTTTTTTATTCCTTTGCACTTCATTATTACTTTGGGGTTTTTATGTTGCATGTGATTTGCTAACCCTAGGAAAATTCCCTCAGTTACATTGGTGAGCCCGACATTTTAAAACATGTTTTTTCATATTTTTGTATGTTTTTTCGTCATCTTTTGCAAGTACAGGTACAAAAATCTGCAATAGCAACCTCAAATGACACAATCGCTTTGTCATGCCGTATTCATCTCCAGGAACAACACAATCGATCTGTTGCACCACATTCGTCTTTGTGAATGACACAATCGCTATGTTGCAACACATTTGACACTCATAGAGCTGCATTTGATTTTTTGAGACACAATTGATCACTCAAATGATGCATTTGATTTTTTGTGCCTCATTCGATCTGTTGTATCGCAAACGCCTGGTAAATATTTTATTTCATATTTTTTTCTGATTTCATACTTTTTTTGTTTAAATAGATTAAAGATTTATGGGATTACTAATCTGTTTGTGACAACATGTGGAAAGATGGAGTCCAAACCTTGTTGTTTGTATTCCTTTTTATTTCCACAATCTTAATCAAACAAACAAACGAATTTTAATTACAATTCATGAGTTAAAATGAACATTCATGCATACTCATTGGATTAAAAAGAACACAATCATGCATGTTCACTCATTGGATTAAAATAAACTTGCACTTTTCATAGCATTGGGTTTAAAATGAACACTTGCTTTCCTCACACTACAAACAGTTAAAATGAACAAGTGTTTTATGTGTTTTATGATTTAGTAACCATATTCTATTTAGTGTGTATGCAATTATCCTGCGCTTTGTGTGATCTAGAGAAACAAAAATACTAAAGATTTTGTTACTTTATCACCCTTCATATTTTAATTTGGGCTTAAAAAGAACAAATCATGCTAGTGTGAGATAAGTACATTGCATGTGTTCTCTCTTTGTTTATGCAAACAAAGATTGATCAAATTATGAATGTACTACTCGCTATTTTTTATCCTTACAAGGCCTTCCTGGTGGGAAAAATTAATCACCCCATTAAGCGACCCAATCTGTAACACGCTAAAGCCAAGTGAATTCCAACTGGTATATAAGTGTGGGTACTCGAGGAAAGTTCGAGTATCATGAGGACTGTTCTGACAAGAAGGAAAATAATGATCTCTTGATGCATGGATGGTCCCCCATGAATGGAATTATTGCATTAAAACCCTTGTTATAGTAAGGCCAAAATCCTGTTTCTATTATTTGGTGTAGCAATGGTCATTGTGAGGGCATCCACATTTTCAAAAAATTTAGTAGAGATGATTAGCCTGCCCTGGGAGATTCATGGGTGTTGGAAGCTTGGTTGCCCTAAGAAGTGAGTGCACTATAAGGGGGAGCCCGTGGGGCCAAGCTTCTGAATTCATCCCCTAAGAATATGTGGTTGGTTTAAAATCTGCGTGGAATCCAAAAGAATATAGTCTTTCAAACCAAAGGGTTGTACATGTCTTCTATGTGTTTGTTTTCACAATTTTATTTTTTCTCCAAGAGAGTATGTTTGCCAAGTTTTTTTAGACAAAATGAAAAATTCAACATCCTTTTCTGATCTGGAATAACACTTCCAAACTTGAAACTAATCTTGTAATCTGCTAATTTTGTTGCCAAACTAGACTTTTTTTATGCATATGCTATACTGAACTGCATTTACTTCTTCTAGAACCACAATCAATCTGCTACATCACATTTGCAATTTTAAATGCCACATTCTCCTGTTTCACACCGCATTTTCTTTACCAAATGCTACAATTTCTTTGTCGCACCACATATGCTTTCTCAAATTCTACATTTGCTAATATTGTGATGCAATTTCTTTCCTACAATGCATTTGCAATGACACAATTTCCAGTAACTAAAAAATTCATTCATTGTCAAAAATTTGAGGCTCAAATTTTCCAAACATCTTTCTCTATAGGTTTTGTCCATAACCAGACCATGAATTTCTCAAATTCCTTCATCCTTGCATTGTAGGTTGCATTCTTAGTTTTCCATAGGTTCTCATTGCACTTCCTTAGTTACATTCTTAAACTTTACCATCATCCTAGGTAATTATTTTTAGATTGTAGGATAGGACTCCTTACTATTCTTTGCCAAATCTTTGCCTCCAAGAGTAGGTTATCATTGGACTTGATAAAATCCATTTCTTTCATCATCTTTTATGAGCCATTTCCCACTCAATAGCCTAGTGTGGAAACCTCACTTTGTCCTCTTTTGTCCTTTGTACAAGTCCATTAACACTCCAAATTTGAGACATTTCCAAAGATTTATATGATTAAGTGTGCATCTCCTTAAGTTTTCCAACATTGAGTGAATTTTCAAATCCTTTGCATTTGCATACATTTATTTGCCTTATTTTAGTTTCCTTTACATTCATCATTCAATAACATTTCCTTATTCTAAAAACCCAAAAACATAGTTTCATAGAATTTGCATATTTAGGTCATCCTCCACCATCCCCAAGTTTGAGAAATTTTTTTATGGTTGAAACAAGACTATAGAGAAAAAGAGGAATCGTGGATTATTTTGGTCAAGACACCAATCTTTACAATTTTCCCAATGACATGAATACAAATACTTTCCCTAATGACATGAATGCAAGTACCAACATGGGAAATTATTTCATAAATCCATTCAGTGAGATGTCCATTCCATCTTCTTCATGCAATCCTTTCAAACAATTCATCTGTAGAGATGCAAATGGGCAAGTCTTTGAGGAAGACATACAAGTTGCTGCCCAAAATCTTGAAGTGGCCTCCTTTGTGGAAGATTTTGTCTTAAATGATTCAGCCAGATATTTAGCCATGCTCCTTGACCAAGGGGCTAGGTTGCCAAAAGTATTCAGCATCAACACCATAATAGAAACATCTCCCGATCCTACCAATTAAACAATCCAATCACATGATGCAAACAATATTGCCATGGGAGCCACCACACAAAATGTCATCATCACCATCAATGCTACCTCCCTTGGTGCTACTACCACCCATACTACAACCAATGCATCCAATGTGGTCAATACAAAATTTATTAGGGGATCCTCAACCACCACATCACATTCCATCCCTCAACGAATATCCATAGTTTCCTCACAAACTATTGGATCGTCATTTGGGACTTCATCTCATACAATGGGATTCAACACATCAAACCTCTTTGGAGCTTCATCTAGCTCTATGGGAACATCAACAAACCTTTTATTGGATCCCTCTCATACAATGGCAACAAACTCATCAAATCCCTTTGGGAAGAATAAATGAAGAGTTTTCATTCAAGGACCTCAATCGAATATCCCAAATTCATCACAAGTCAACACCAACATACCACAAGGCCATACTTATCTATTTGGGCAAGGAAATCAAGGAACTTAATATATGGCTCCATTTTGTCATCAACATGCCCAAGGACAGAAAGGACCTCAAATTCAATCCAATACGACTAGAACCCACATCCCCACTTATGCATCCCAAGTCCATACACATCAACAAATCCCTAATCAAAACATTCATTTCCAATAACCACCAAATTAGAACACCCAATTTTCTCACCAACAACAAATTTCAAATCAACACATCTCATCACAATAGGTGGGCACTCAATCCATAACTATCACCAACATGTGTGATGCTACCAACAACCTAATTGTGAAGGCACTCACACTCAAACTTGCTACTTTGCAAACACAGGTGGAAACCTTGCAATAGTCAAACAAAAAGCCTTACATGTCATATGACCTATGTCGATATCCATTTGACACAACTTTGTATATGCCACCATTCCCTCTAGGATATGTGGTGCCACATTTCCCTAAATACAAAGTCAAGACAAATCCCATTGAGCACATTCAAAAATTCCCTACTAGTTGCATGGGCATTGCCTATGAACACACTTATTTAATGATACTCTTCTCTAGGAGTCTCGCAGGGCACACATTGGAGTGGTTCACATAATTTCGTAAACGAATCAAATCATGGGATGGATTGGAAAAAAAATTTGTTGAAAACTATAGCTATAACATTGATGCATACATTGACATTGCCTCCTTATGCAAACTCACTCAAGAGGAAGTAGGTGATACCTTTATCCCATTCTTCCAAAGATGGATAACTCTAGCAAGCTAATGTCTTGTGGAGATACCTGAAAAGGAAAAAGTCACAATTTTTGTACATAATCTCCTCGACCCGCTAAGATATGGCTTACAAGTCCATTGTTGCACCACCTTTACTGATCTTGTGGAAAAAGGTGTTCAAATTGAAAAATCCTTACTTGCCAAAGGCAAACTTAAGTATGGTGGAAAAAAATTAACACTACCACAAACACCAACCCAAGTGCTTCCAATGACAAAAAAAAATATTGGGTTAAAAATAAAAACATCACCAATGATGGCGTGGTTGATGAAAAAATAGTCAACACAATAGGTCATGTACTCACAATCAAAGGAGTTCAAACTCAAAATACACCTATGATAGCACCGACACCAAATACTAATGCTATTCAAAAAAATCATGTTCAATCAAACCAAAGGCAACCTCGTCAAACAAGGCAATTCCAAAAATGCACATACACCCCCTTGGGTGAAACCATCAAAGTTGTCATAAAGAAACTTATCCAAAATGGTGTTGTAACTTTGGAAGATCCTAAACAATATGATCCTGGTTAGTTTAAGCCATCATGGTGGGATGATAATGCATTTTGTGACTACCACCGTGTTAAAGGTCATAAAACTTCCTCTTGTCGCCAACTCATAAATCTTGTCAAAGATCTTATTGAAAACCACACCATTGAGTTGGGAGGTCAACCGTTTTCATCTAATGCAAACCATACAATACATTAAAACCCATTTTAGGACCAGTAACCCCTCCTCATCCGACTCAAAGAATAATAACAATCAAGCCAATTATGCTTGTGTCACCTTCAATTATTTTGGTGGTACTATTATTAATAATCTTTGCACTGCTAATGAAGACAAATTTGTCAATACCATTACTATCAAGAAGACCCTAGAATAAAATTTCACCACACACAAAGGAAAGATCACCATCCCAGGCCCTTCTTCTCATCAACCCAAAATTACTATACCAGGCCCATCTGTCAAGCAACTAAAGCCAAATCCAGAGTTTAACCTTATCAAGCAATTAAATAAGACAGCTGCCCAAATTTTCATCCTTGAATTACTCTGCATTTCGCTAGCACATAAGGCCATATTACATAAAGTCTTGCAAGAGTCCTCCATCCCAAATGATATTGATGTCAACCCTATTGAAACTATGGTCAGATAATTGAATTCGCCTCATCACATTACCTTTTTAGATCTTGACTACTCCTCACCCAAGCCATCTCATAATGATGCCCTGCATATTTAAGTTTTCATCCACAAGAATAAGGTTAGATGAATCCTATTAGATGGCAGAGTAGGATTGAACATCTTCTCTCTCAAATTGGTTAAGGCTCTTGGATTCTCTGAGGCGTGTGTAGATGCTACCAAGAGTATTGTGATAAAATTATATGATGATGAGGAGCGCTCTTCTAATTGAATCATCACACTCCCAATTCGTGTGGGACTAGTTATCATAGACACCACATTTCAAGTCCTGGATCGATATTTACCTTACAATGTTTTACTTGGTTGCCCATGGATTCACACTTTAAAGGATATCCCCTTCACATACCACCAATGTCTAAAGTTCCCTTTTGATGGCACCGAAATTACTATACTAGGAGATCCTGATCCTTTTCAATATTGCACCAACTTGAGAGCTATTGTTGAGCATCAAGTGCCTATCAATCGAGAGGCTTCAACGTACACTTCCTCTAAATACGTCAACCCATCCACACTTACCAAGTTATCCATATCCACTTCATCAACTTCCACCACACCATCCTCCTCGACCTCCATACCAAGTACTAGCTTTAAGATCCAGGACATGGGTTGTGGAGAATTCAAATTGAATACGGCTTACTGTATCGCCACAATACCTAAGCCACCTAAAGTCTATGGTCAACCTTGTTGCACAGTAGAACCTATGAAGACTTTCAAGGTTCCTCTGAAGATGATATTCACATTATGGGGAGACATGAATGAGGAGGACATTTCAGACCTATCTACTTTGATCTATAAGGACCCAATGGAATTACCCCCATTACTAGTAAATATTTATGGCAAACCATACAAGATATGCAAAGCTCATGGTTTTGATGGAACTAGTAGACTAGGACTAAGCAGTAGTGGCAGGAGAGAGCCTGTCATTCCTTCTTCTAGACCAAAGTATCTAGGGCTAGGGTTTGAGAAACTTGAAATGGACAATTAACATACCTATGTACTTTCAAGTAAGAACATAATGACTCCTGAAAGTGTCAAGACATGTGAATACTCCCATACCAAAACTGACTCTCATGAATGGGAATGGGGATCTGATAGAACCTTGAGTGACTATGATATTGATGAATTATTCTTAGAACCCGACCAACTCCCTTTTGAGGAAATATTTAGACAAATGTACATCATTGATCCTATAGATCACCATTCTAAACATAAATAATGGGTAAGCATCCCTTGGGACCCAAGTGAGCATAAATTGTTGCCGATAACAACTGCATCATCTCGCTTCATTCCCAAGCCCACCCATAAGCTTGACATACTTGAACATACTGTACATACCTCTAAATTATCATCCATTGATCATGATGTTGATCCATTTGTCCCATATGATGACCAAGAGCATAACTCATCTGACTCTGAAGATGGTCCTTGGATCTAATCTGACTAGGAAAGTGAAGATAACAATTATGCCTTCACACTTGAGGCTTCCATTTTCATTCTTTATGCATCTTCTCTACCCTTTACCAATAATGATGATGGGATTTCCCTTGTATACCCACAATTCATTGACTAGGACCAACAAGACCCGTTTTCTAGGAATATATTTCAGAATGATGAGGCCATTGCATAATTCATGGGACTCAGTGAGGGAATACCAAGTGGTGATCACAAGGAAAGATTCTCTATTATTTATATTGTTCAACATAATTCAAGGAGACTGTGCAATCCTCTAGTCGCAAAAATATAAAAAAATAAAACAATTAAAGACATGTCTTTAGGTGAAAACTGCAAGGCACCTTGTGACAATTCAATAGTAAAAATAAAGGATGTATCCAAAGGTGAAAACCTCTCCGAGGTGCCTAAGGATGGAGGATTGGACTTTCTTCCCATAACACAGGAAAAATCAGCAATTCTTATTGAAGACACCATAGAAGTTAACATAGCTACACTAGAGAATCCCAAAATAGTTTTCTTTGCCACATCATTGATAGAAGAAGAGAAAACTGAATTCAAACAATTATTCTCAGAAAGAATAGTTAACTTTCCATGGTCATATGCGGACATTCCATGGCTAGATCCTGAGTTAGTATTGCACCATCTTCCTTTGATTCTAGGTATCAAACCAATTAAACAAAAATTATGGAAAATGCATTCATAGATTGCGCTACTAGTGAATGTTGAACTGGAGAAGTTACTGGATTTCAGATTCATAAGATCAATTGACTGGATTTCAACCTTGTCCCTATCACCAAGCCAAATGGACATATCTACATTTGTATGGACTTCAGATATTTAAATAAGGCCTATCTAAAAGATGATTTCCCACTATTGCACATAGAGATTATTGTTGATCTTATCGTGGGATATGGGATGTTGTCCCTCATGGATAGTTTCTCGGGCTAAAATAAAATATGCATCGCCCCTGAGGATCAACACAAATAGCATTCACATGCCCATGGGGAACATAGTGTTGGAACGTCATGCCTTTCGGCATAAAGAATGTAGGTTCCACATACCAGAGAGCCATGACAACAATATTCCATGATCTCATGCATACTTTAATGGAAGATTATGTGGATGACCTCTTGGCCAAATATTTGACACAGAAAGATCATCTTAGGGTTCTGGATAATATTTTTAAGTAGCTAGAAGAATACAAGATTTGTTTGAACCCAAAGAAATGTGTTTTTGGGGTTACTTCACGAAAACTATTGGGCTACATAGTTTCACGAAGAGACATAGAAGTCAAACCTACAAAAGTAAAAGCAATATTGAGCACGCCTCTGCCAAAAGGAATCAGTGAGATAAGGACACTATAGGGTAGAATACGGTCCATCCGATGCTTTATTGCTCAACTAGTAGAAAAATTGTAGCCATTTCAGTACCTGTTGCGCAAACGTATCCCCTTTGTGTGGAAAAATAAATGCCAAGCAACCTTCCAACAAAAAAAAGAATATATATTGACACCACCTATCCTAATGCCTACAATTGAAGGAAACCCTTTGATCCTATATGTCTCTGCAACCACCAGTGCACTGTGGGAATTATTGGCACAAAATGACCATGAAGAAAAGGAAAGAGCCATATACTACATCAGTCGCACACTGATCGAATATGAACTCAATTACACATCTATGGAATGTTCTTGTCTTGTAGTTGTCTTTGCGACCCAGAAGCTAAGACATTACATGTTGAATCACCAAACATAATTGATAAAAAAGATTGATCCATTGAAGTATCTTCTGAGCTGGGCAACATTGACAAGTCGGTTAGCAAAATGGGTCATAATTTTGAGTGAATATGAGATACAATATGTTGAACGCAAGGCAATAAAAGGATAGGTAATAGTTGATCAACTTGTGAATGCACCTATCCAAGACACTCATCCGATGATAGCTGATTTTAATGATGTGTCTATCTTTCATGCAAAACCTTCATCACCTTGGAAACTATATTTTGACGGGTCTCATACTACTCATGGTTCAGGAGCTGGTATCTTGTTCATCACACCGCAAGGAGACTCCATTCCTAAGGAATTCTCGATTTCCTTCCCTTGTACTAATAACATAGTAGAATATGAGGCACTGGTCAGAGGACTCAAAATGGAAATAAAATGGAAAATTCAGACACTTCTAGTTTTTAAGGATTCTAAGTTAGTTATCAACTAAGTGAATGATGATTATGAGACAAAGGATCAAAATTTGTTGCCCTACAAGCGAATGGTGGATAGCTTCCTGACCTATTTTAGCTTGATCACCTTTGAAAAAATCCCTAGGGAAAAAAATAAGGCAACAAACACAATGGAAACTATTGGATCTCTCTTGGACATCCCCAAAAATGTATCACAATTCGAGTTCTTAGTGGAAATTGTTTTGGTCCCTACATATGATGTTCTAGAGTCAAAAATGGTTTGTGAACTTGTTGGTCCTAGCTCGCCTTTATATCAGGAAATTTATGATTATCTTAAGTCCTAGACCCTTCCACCCAACTTATCCAATAATCAACAAAAATCCTTCATCCAAATAGTTTCCCAATACAACATCATCAATGACACCCTTTACCATCGTAGCTTTGAAAACACCCTTCTTCGTTGTCTCAACACTCATGAAGCTCACACAAATTTATGTGAAGTACATGAGGGTATATGCGGATCTCATTCGAGTGGCCCAACTTTAGCTAGAAAATTCACCAAACTTCGGTATTACTGGTTGACACTAGAAAAAAATGCTCTTCAGTTTGTCAAAACATGTCAAAAATGTTATGTGCATAGAGATCTAATCCACACACCTACATAGGAACTAAGACCGGTCACTTCTTTGTGGTCCTTTGTACAATGGGGACTTGACCTTGTAGGCAAAATCCATCCATCCTCCACCAATCGCCATAGATTCATCATCGCCTTCACTGAGTACTTTACTAACTGGATGGAAGCCATCTCCCTCACTTACATCATTGACAAGCAAATTTCCAAGTTTATCCTTAATTACATCATCTGTCGATATGTTGTTCCATAGTCCAT
Organism: Sequoiadendron giganteum; assembly: GCA_007115665.2. Lineage (NCBI taxonomy): Eukaryota > Viridiplantae > Streptophyta > Pinopsida > Cupressales > Cupressaceae > Sequoiadendron > Sequoiadendron giganteum. The sequence continues at coordinate 343,244,961 of CM021110.1, forward strand.
CATCACAGATAATGTTCATCTGTTCAAAAATCAAGATGTCTATGAGCTTTCTGAATGATTCCACATCCAACACCATTTCTCCACACCATATTATCCACAAGGCAATGGTCAAGATGAGGCATCAAATAAAACAATTCTTTGAATTCTTGAGAAGACCGTCAATGACATTGGTTGAGATTGGCATCTACAACTCAATCCTGCCATGTGGTCCTACCGTACCAGCATCTGCACACCCACTAGAGCCACTCCATTTTCCTTGGTCTATGGATCTAAAGCTATATTGCCCATCGAGGTCAAAATTCCTTCTCTATGAGTCTCCTTGAAGGGAATGATCGATGATGAAGAATATAGATAGTCTCACCTGCATGAACTAGAAATGCTGCAAGAAAGAAGACAAAATGGCTTGAACCACTTACAAGCATATCAAAATCATCTTTGCAGGACCTATTAAAAAAGAGTGATGGTCAAAAAAATTGAAATTGGTGACTTGGTCCTCATACAAAATCCAAGAAATCAAGCTGATCATGAGAAGCCTAGAAATTTTGAGCCTAATTGGCTCAATCCTTATATCATTATTGCAACATTTGGTTTTGTTTCTTATGAGTTATCCACGCCTAATGGAATAGTTTGCAGAATCCATCAACAATCTGCATCTACAAAATTTCTATACATGGCATCAAAGAGCTTGGTTAAAACTTTTAAGATATTTAAAAAATGAAAAATCAAGGAAAAATCGTCACCTTGATGAAAAATTGGCAAACAAGTGTCTTAGTGACACCAAAAGAAAAAGTGAGAAAAATAGTAAAAATAAATACATTCATCCAATAGTGAAAACCTGGAAAACAAGCGCTTTCGATAAGTACCAATGTGGTGAAAACCTGGTAAACAAGTGTCATGTGTAGTCAATATTTTCCTCACTATCTACTATCATTCAAATAATCCTTCATCCACATTACATAACCATGACATCCTGACAATCATGACATTTTCCATTAGTACTATCATTTCCATCCATGACTAGCAGTGGTTAACATCACGCCTCACATATCCTTGTCTTTTATCCTGTGTACCCCTTTTTTCCATGTCATTCTCCTTAGGTAATCCCCGACCTACCTAGGGGAAATACCTTTATCACTTGACTACAGTGGGTATCACACATGTTCCTAACATTTGAAAAAGTCTTGAGAAAAGTCATAAAATTTTCAAAAAGTCCTAAAAAAAAGATTAAAATTTGAAAAAGTCCTGAAAAAAGTCATACAAATTGGAAAAAGTCTTGAAAAGAAAAAAAGGTCATGAAAATTAGAAAAAGTCTTGCAAAAATTCAAAAAATGTCCTAAAGAAAATACAACAACATTTGAAAAGCGACAAAAATCCCAAAACAAAGTCAATGTCTATCCTGTCATTCAAGTCAGTTGTGTCAGTTAGTATTTGTCCTAATCCAAATGACATTGTCTCTACGCATTTTCTACATAGGCAAGATTCCTTTTTGAATCCTTGAGACATTAGGTCTATCTTTTTAGGTTTGTCAAAATAAAATCATTAATCAATATTTTGTCATTCAGACAAAGTTATTGGTCATCTCGAACTACAAGGTCTTTGAGTGCACGACATAGGCAAGGCCATCAATCGATGAGCACTTGAGGCTGCACTAGGTCATTCCATTAGGGTTCATGGCACTGCACTTTCACACACGTCAAATATCTTCAAGTAAATCAAATCATCCCTCAAGTCAAAATAGGTACAAACTATCGGAAAACCTTAAACAATATTTTTAACCAACATCTCAATCAAACCTGCATGTCCGCATTGACATGTGATCAAATCTATCATCTAATCAAATTCTATCAAGGAAAGTCAACCTATCAATCACGGTTCTTCATTAGATGTGTCTTTCTAAAGAACAACCCTTATCATTCATGCTTTTGAATTTGTCCTTCCTAAGCTTCATCATCATTATCTAACATTTTGATGGAGTCTCCTGACTCGAAGAATTGATCCTCTTGATGTCAACATCATTCAGAATGTGTCCTTCCTGAATCTGGCATCACTTAACATTTGGCAACCTATACCTCATCAACCTTGGCATCTCAACATCACAACATTTGACATTTTATTCACTTGGCAAACACTTAGCAAACATTATCTATCTTTTTTATGATTATCATGGTATTAGTTCCTTACGTCAGAGGAGCCACGATGTATCATGATGATCATCCTTTTCCTTTCGATCATCTTGCTACTAGTTCCTCGAGGATGTCCTGACTTCAAAATTTAGAGGAACAACAATGTAGTGAATTGATTTTTCTTTGGCTATCATGTGGCTAATTTCTCAAGGATTTCCTCACATTAGGATTTAGAGAAGAAATGATGTTCATGACTAGTCTTGTCTGTTTTCGGTTGGTTATGACAAAATAACTTAGAAAATTTTTGTTCCTTGTGTGAGTCATGATCATCCTTGTCTGTGACTATTTGTTCTATGTGGCGGTTCAACCTTGCACACTATTGATCTATGTCATATCATAGTGTTTTTTGACCATTACAACATTCTTCCCAATGATAATTAAGAGCAACAACTATGATAGTACTATTGCAATTATTGAAGGATTCTTGTTTCTACACAAACATGCATATCTTTCTCCACACTAACACCAACCGTCCTCTTCTTTTCTCTCATCTGTTGATGATATCTTATGCATATGTGATCATATGAGCATATCATTATCACATTTCACATTTTCATAAATCAAATTTGATAATAAGTTTATCATTTACATCCATCCATTTTGTATACATAAAATCATCATTTGCATTAACATATAGACATCATAACCATCATTAACATCAATGCATACACATAGGAATTATATCATCATAGAATGCATAATCCATACATAAATATCCATAAATTTATCCATAATCATGAATCATGATATCCATGAGTCACAGCGTAGATCAATGCATCCATCTCATCATATAGAATATCATTATCATCAACAAATAAGAAGAGGATCATCATGGCACATAATCATAAGGAATATCTCATACATGCATCATCATATCATAGAATAAATTAAGTTACATCACATCACATTAAGTATAACAACATCATAATGCATCATAACACAAAGCATGTAGGCTGCATCAAAATCATCTCATATATATATATATATCTCAAAATGCATAATGTCATAGGATAGAATCTGAACGATGTCAAAAATGGATCTCGTAGGCTCAAAAGTCAATATATCAAATGTTTCATAAAAATAAAGATATACAAGCCCTAAGAGGTGCCCTCTCTGTCCTGGGGAGGTGGAGAGTGAGGTGACCAGAGCATGAGATCTAGAGGGGTCAATGACAGGAGACTAGCTCTGCTCTATATAGTTTCTTGAAGATATTGACCTATGGTTGTGGCTCGACCTGTGACTGTGGCCTAATGAATGCCTATGGGAATGATGTGACCTATAACCAGAGGACTACTAGGATGATGCCAATCCACCTATGCTAGTGTGACTACTGCTATGGGATCTACTATTGTTGTGTGTTTGGGTACCACTTCCAGTCCTACTACATGACCTCAATAAACTAGGGTCACATCTCTTAGGTGGCACAACCTGCTCATACAATAACATGTATCTACATCTACTCTCACTCATCCTAGCCAACTCTCTGGCCATATCCCTTGTAGGTCATGTACACAGCTCAGAAAACTCCCTCACCCACCTCTCAGCCTCCTACTGGCAGATGACAACCTAATCTCTCTCCACTCACACCACCTCTAACTCCACTAATAATGCCTTGTTCTGAAACAAGGCAGTATCTAGTCTGCTCTAGAGGTCGGTGACTCTCTGATCAGTTGTGGCATGTATAGGCAAAATAGGTGGCATATCACCCTCCTCCTCTCCCTCAATCATCCACTCCCTTAGCCTCCTCTCTTCCTCATCCTCCCCCTCCTCATCGTCCTCATCCCTCTCCTCCTCTCCTCCAATCTCCTCCACATCAATTTCTAGAGCCTGATGCTCTACAAAAATGTCCTCCTCTATTGGCATCTCTCCCTCTAGCTAGACCTCTGCCTCTACCCTAACCTCTACCTCTATCTCACCCTCCTATCTGCCCTTCACCTCTGGCTACTCACCCTCCTATCTAACATCCTCCTCCCTCTCCCCCTCCTCACCCTCCTCCTTGATGGGTGACAACGGTGCTCCACCCACCTGCCGCTGGACTCTCCTAGGTTGTCTCCTACCTTTGTCACCTCTCCTCCTCCTCCCACCCCTACCATCCCCGCCATCATATCCACCCTCACCACCACCACCATCTTCTCCACCTCTCCCACCATCCCCTCGACTTTCGTCTCTCACCCTGCTTCCATCTCTCCCTCCCCATCCTCCCCTCCACATCCGTGGAATGAGTGATCGCCAATCAATCAGTGTAGGGCCATATAGATCTTTAAGATGGATCGGCCTATGAATCTACCACTAGGAATCATACTTGGTTGTGGTCCTGATATCTGCTGGCCCCCCTCTCCACCCCCACTGATGTGTAATTAACCCATCAATCTATTGCTCTACCAAGGGCACTTCTATGGGAGGCCCCCACATGGTCTCTCTTGATAGTCATGCATACTCATCTATCCCCACAAACACACCCTAATTCTCTCCAAACTGTCATAGCACCCATTGGGGAAGGTACATCTCAATAATCTACTAGTGTTGTATAGTCCTACTGATCAAATATTTGAACTGTTGACAAAATTTCAAATGTCTCTCCTCATCTGGCCACTAGGCACAATCTCTGAATGGTCTCCACACAAAACTCGTTAGGGTATCGATCATGTGTAGCCAATACCTTGTATCCCCCACCTACTTCTATGCAACTGAACTTGCATATAGGTATACATATGGCATCCCCTCACCCAACTATTGAATCTGAACTGGTGGGCAAAAAATGAGAATGTGCTCTCATGCCCAGATCATCAAAAGAGTGGTACCACAACTAATGCTCTATTCCTCCTAGTAGGCAACCTCATGAAGTTGGTGGTACAACATACCCAAAAAATATTCCCCCCGGGAAAACACTGTCTTATCTCTCTACATCTAAACTAGCACATCACCCCACCCAATAGGAAATATGTTCTCGCGGTGATCCAGAATCAGGACTCTGATGATAAGTGTAAATAACATGGTTTCCCACCGAGGATAGTGCTTAGACACACACTCCCATATGATCTCATACCCTTGAATCCCTAGTCCATCATCATCAACAACCTCATACATCTCTGACATGGCTTGTCGCCCTCCATGTGGGTCATAAAATACCTACTCCTCGCCGATCGAGATGCAGAGTATCCTATACACATCCTCTAAAGTCACGGTAGCCTCTCCTGTAGGTAGGTGGAACGAGCATGTCTCTGAGTGCCACCTCTCACACAATGTTGTCAATAATCCTTTGTTTGATTGAATAATGGGCATATAGGTGACATAGTACAAACCTAGTCTCATCAATCATTTTCACTCATGATCTCGCAGTTGATCTCTAAAGGCATAAGTCGTAGGCCTGAACTCATGTGTATAAATGGGTACTAGTCATTTCTGCATATGCAGAAATGAGGGTTAGCACACAAGGAATAGCATTGCAAATAATTATTACTATTTGCATAATAAAAAATGCATCTGAAAAATGAGTCTAAACTAATTCAACTCTGGTCAACCTCGGTCAATGTCAATTGCATCACGTTGACTACAATTGTGTTGTGTCAAGTCATATGCGTCACGGTATTTTGCACATGTGTCACATTCTAACGATTGTGTCATTCAAGCTCGCAATTGCAAAACTCTACATCACTTGTGTTATGTCACATGTCAATTGTGTCATTTGGCATTGCACTTGCGTTGCATGATTCCATAGTTGCATTGCAATTTAGTAGTTGCATCCTAGGACCTAGTAGATGCATCATTTTAAACCAAAACCCCACCCATTGCTTGCACTTGCGTCACGACGCAACAAATGCATTGAACACAATAGCACTAGCAGCTTACATGAATGCATTTGTGTTGCAACACATTCGTTATCCTATCCTAAAACCCTAATTAATGCATGAAAGATGAGAAAACAAAGTTGAAAAGAGGTACTTACCGGTGCCTCTGCGCCCTCGGGTCATTGGAAGGTCCTCAATCAGTAGCCATGATGCTCTATCATAGGAATCACCATCTTCTCCTCGTGCTCTATTCTCCAAAATTTCCAATAGAAAATGTGAAAATGACACCTAGATTACCTTTTTCAAACCTATTTATAGGTTGAAAATTAGGGTTTTTCCATTTGGGTTAATACTGAAGGCTCTTTTGACTACTTTTGACCAAAATTTTCACTATCTTAATGTCCTCCAATTTTGAATCTGATCACGCTATTGTTTTTCTAGGCATACATTTAGCTTATTGAGACACTTTCCAAAATTTTCTGACCCTAGGCCAAAATTTGAAAAATTTCTTGAGGGGGCATAGACACTTCATACCTTCGTTGGGGCATATCCTTGAATTTTTTTCTTTGTCATAATGTGATAAACTACATTATGAAAAAGAGGGGCAAAATGTTGACACATAAAATTGACCTAGGCATGCGAACTTAATTTTTTCATTAATTCTTCTAAGCATAATTTGATTATGTCCCTCTGTCCAAATTCAACTATTAATTAAATAATGATCAATTATTTAATTAATTCACCTCTCTTATTCTTCTTGACTATTTACATAAATCACATTTATTCAAATATGCCACTAATGTTTAAAGTCCTCTTTAAATTAAATAAATTATTTAATTTATTTAATTAATCCTTCATTTCCCTCTTGATTATTTAAATAAATATGTTTTATTTAAATGTGTCTCTAATATTAAAGTCTTCTCAAAATTAAATAAATCCCCCACAATTTATTTAATTATTAACCCACTTCCTCCACAATTAAATACTTTAAAATTAATTATTTAATTCTCATTTAATTCTTTTCCAAATTTAAATAAAAATCGTTTATTTGAATTTCCCTCTTTTCAAGTAAATAATTTAATTATTATTTATTGTCACATGACTCCACCATTTTGAATTAAATTAATAATAAATTTAAAATGGAATTTCCCTCCACAAATTAAGTAATTTCTAAAATTACTTGATTTTCTAACTCATTCTTTTTTTGTGCCAAATCTTATCTCCCTGTCACACATATTCTCATTCCTTGATTTAATTGCTTAAATTAAATCTTGTCCAATCATTTTGATTTTCACCCTAAAGATTCCCTAACCCTAATTGTGGGTTGTTATTTTTGAATCTTCACCATTGATTCTAGGGAATTTCTCAATCTTCAATCTCATATGTTCACCCAAAATTGCATTTTCTATAAAATGGCGATTTTGTTCTCATTTTCACACCTTGCAAATATGGAATCTTGCATCTCTTATTTTCATGTCTTCATTTTGTAATTTTGCTAATTATTTTGCATGTAGAGCTTAGTTTTGTTGCATAGTCATTTGAGAATCCTTCAACAGTTGCTTAGGACTTGTTATTATTATTCGATTGATCATCACAAATCTGAGGGAAACATCACACTTTCAGCAAGTTGAGAAGGTATAATGGAGGTCAACCATGGAGAATGAAGACACTTTGGGTGAGATTGTTTCATTTTTTTTTGTTTATTCCTTTGTACTTCATTATTACTTTGGGGTTTTTATGTTGCATATGATTTGCTAACCCTAGGAAAATTCCCTCAGTTAAACTAGCTCACACATAACTCTCTCCTTACACTTTGTGAAATCTTGGAGACAAAAATATACCTAGCATTTCCTTCCCTTTAGGAGGCCTGCTTGGGGATTTCATCCCCAAATGGATGACCTTAACAATGTGAACCGATAAGATATAAAGGGGAGATAATGAAAGTTGTACCCCATTCAAGTGACATCATGTCTATCAAAGCTATGATACTTGGGTGATACTGAGTTAAGAGTGTAGGGTTGGTTTGAATTTCCTAGCTAACATTCCTAACCCACACTTGTGACAAGATAGTTTTTATAGGCATGCCTCATGTACCCTACTATTATTTATAGGATACATTATATCATTTTATTTAACCTAGCTTAATGCCTTTTGGTCATTAGTCAATGTGGTGTAGGGGATGCGTATTATTGATCATCAAAGCTTGCACCTCTCTGACAGCCTTATGTGAAATTCAATGAGTGGGGGACCAATTTGTGCCTCACTGAATACCTCAAAGATTTTTATAGAAAGTTGACTCTTCTCTGAGTTTTGTAAAAGGGTAGAAGGAAATGTAAACATAAAACATGAAAAATGGCGATGTGTCAACACTCTTACAACATTTGAAAACCCAAATTATTTTCTACGCATGATATATTAAACATAAAATACCACAATCCTTCATTATTGGGAAGAGAATGAGCAGCAAAGGCTAGATACAAGTATAGTGCAATATTTTGAATCTCCTTGCGGAAAGTGTTCATTAAGGTCCAATCAAACATAAAAGTTCTAAGAGTTAATAGAAAACATTCAGAAAGTTGCATAAACCCTTCCTCTTAATACACTGTAGCACGAAGAAACAATAACTCTTAAAGAAAATAGAGAAGTTCAAAGACATAATCCAATTTCTACAAGCAAAAATAGTCTTCTATTGCAAACAAAAATATAAAGAAGGAAATGCTGATGAAGGCCAGATCATGCATAGTTTCAAATATTTCTCCCAAATAGTTTGTACTTGGATATCAAATGAATTTTAAAACAAAGTTTAGATGCCAATCCGACAATAGTTTGTGTTAAAACAATCTAACATGCCAGAGAGAAGCAGTGTTTTTCTAAATTTTAATGAAAATACTCCTATAACTAAGGAAAACTAAAGAATTGCTTTCCAAAAGGGAAAACTTCAAGAACCCTTTATTTATATTGTCACCTCCAATTTATAGCTAAAAACAGAGAGAATTGCTGCCACCACTCAGAAGTAATTACTACTAGATTTCTACACATGATAGATCACGATCTGATTGTAGATCTTTAATTAGGATGCGACAATATTTTCTCATCAATTCTCAAATGTTGCATTAATATTCCTTAGATATTTCATAAATATTTCCCTCCATAAATGCTTAGATCCTAGAAAATAGCTTGTCAATAGTCTTGTTGACTAGCAACATGGCCCGATGACACTCCAAAGAGATGACTCCTTAAAAGAACAACCTACTTGTAGTGAAGAGATGATGTGTCAAGTGGGTGGGGATTCTCAGATTTGTGAAAACCATGAGAAAATCTCTGCCAAGTTGACACATGGACCGGCTTTCTCCCAAAATGAAATTAATAGAGAAAACCCATGCAGCCACCACATGGCGCATTGCATGCCTTTCAGAACCAATTTTTATTCTATGTGTGGATCATCCCAAAGCCAAAAAGGTATAAAGCCGAAAATCAAAAGAAACAAAGGTAAAATTTTCTTCATAGTTTTGGCGACTCACAGGGGGCCTTCGCTTCCGAAGGCACAAACCTAGATCTCTAGAAATTTTTGAAGTTTGAGGAAAGAAAAATGTTGTGTCTCCCAATCCATATCAGTTGGTCAGACAAGATTACATATAACCTTGTATGCTTGATCTAGTTTGAAGAATTCATTGAAGAAAAAAATCCCCATCTTGTTGAAATAGCCCCAAGGTGATAATAGAGACAATAAAGTGGAAGGATCTCATGATCGATGTCATCAACGTTGGGTGTTGCACTCAAACCTAGGAGTTCTATAGAAGTTTGGACCTTATGTCTAATTGTGTCTATAATCTTCTCAACCGATATCACATCTCCATCTTGTGAAAGAAAGGGAGGAAATCCAAAGCTATGCAAGACACTAAAATATTTCTTGATTTTGTCGACCCTCTTGTTCAGCACTGCCTAGTGTTCCTTGCTTCTTTCTACAACCTTGTGATAGTCGACAAATTTTTTTTCTCTACTAGAGGCAGCCCTTTGATCTAGAATTCTTGCACTTCTAAGGGCCTCATTAGTGGCCACACACAATATGGAAATCAAACTTTGAGACTCCACTACTTGGGGAGCATACACCTTCAGAATTTGGTTAGCTAGTAGGCCAACCTTTTCATTTAATTCTCTTGCATCCTTCAAAACTATAGAGTTGGTTTGAGGATAGTAAGCACAACTATGATTCACTCCCAGTGTGTGGATATTAAAATTTTCAACACCAGAAAGATCCTTGTGCAACCATGGGCTCTTGATGTAACTAAGTCTCCTTTTCTCTTGCATTCTCCTCCTTTTGATTATTATCCTCGAGGACATTCACCAATTTAGAGCTTAATCTTTTGATTGCTTGATCATGAGCCTATAGAGTGGACTCAACTTCCTATTTGTCATGCCTTAACTTTTATGCTTCAACCTAGGCCTTTTGTAGATTGTCAGAAGCTTGAGATCAGACATCATCCAACTCTCTCTTTATGTTTTCTTGAGTACACTATTACTTTGTGTTGGTCTGGTGTTTAGCAGCAAGCCCAACTTTCAAATTTTCAATTTCAGCATATAGTTGAACCTATTCATCTTGGGTCTCCATGAGCAACTTTATTTCTTCTCCCTGTTGATCCTGTATTTTCCTTATGTGGGTCATTTCAACATCTCTGGCCTTGATTTGTGTCTGTAGAATGTTCACTGTTTCCTTTACATTCATTAACTCTACCTTGTACTTCTTCAATTTCTATTCTAGCCTCTCATAATCCACATATACCACTTTTTGGGTGGCCTTAGCTAGGACCACCTTGTCGTGCAGGTGAGTTTCATTCAAATCTAGACCCATGGCCCTAATGTCTTAGTCCTCATTTTTCATTTTTCCTTCAGGTATGGACACACGAAAATTCATGGTATTAATCAACAAAGAATAACTCTATTCACTGAAGTAAGATTCAATTCTCTTGGTAGCTGGTAGTGTGGCATTCTTTAACAACTATGTCTATTTCTTAGTTTGTCGGGCCCACTTGGTTGCATCAAAATTCTCTTGAAGACTCTATGGGGTGTCAATGCTTTGTGTTGCAATGGAAGCACTAGGAGGAAGACCAAAGAGAGTAACAAAAGGAGAAACCTTAAACATATGAGCATGCGGGGAGGCAAATGGGAGTGTTATCATGGAAAATGGTGGGATGCTGAATTGAGATTGGGAAAGAGGAAAACCAGTTGGGATAAAAAGGGAAAAGGGGGGAAGGTGAGATTTTTTTTTGAATGAGGATGGATGTGGGGTAATGGGCAACATGGATGATTTAAATTTTTCAATAAGGGTCAGAGACAGGGCGATCAAAGAATCAATAAAATCTGAAGCGGATGCTGCTCACTTGACATGAGGGGTCACTTCAAAGGGTGTATTGCTAAAAGTAGTAGGGGGTTCATTAAGGACCAAAATATTGGGGTCTATGGATGGATAATTATTTTCTACATATGGGAGAAAAGGAGTAACCAAAAATGTAGAGGGAGGAAGAAGAGAGGGAGAAATACTTACCTAGACCATAGTTATCAAAACACTTTACAAAAAAAACTTTGCTTCTTCTTCTCCTCTAGCTATTGCATCGGGTGCACCTAGGTCCTGGATTCACCTTCTCTTTGCATGACCCAAATTGGCACATTTTGATGCTTTAGTAGATGATCCTGTCAAAACTTGGCCTTCATCAACCGCAGTGGACCTTCTTGGGCACCCTCAGGCTCTTTTTTCTTTACTTCAGGCATTGGTATAGGACGTGGCTTGTGAGTCCTTTTGCTTTGAGCCTCTTATTCTATTGGATTCCTTGGGATGGGAAGTACGGCGTAAAAGTTGCTCCTCTTCAATCTCATGACTTGTCTATGTATTTCTATTGTGAGTACCAACCTCTTGGTCATAAATATCTTTGAACCTTTCATCATGTGGCTAAAACTCTTTTAGCAACTTATTAAGGCACCTCCTCTCTTGTCAGAACCTCTAAAAATCTATCTTTTTTCTTTTTGACAATCCCTGGTTTTTCAATTTCATGTTGAGAGATTTACTTATCGAGATATTCCTTTGATACTCCACCTATGGTGTATAGAAACTCAATGATTTTTGTCATTTTATTGGTATGCGGGCCAAATCAATGCATAATTCTACCCTTTTCTGAGTCAGATTCCTCCTTGACTCAAAATACCCCTAACTCTCATGTTTCAAAGTAAAGTTCCTTGTCGGATTGTAGTCCCATGTGTCACAGATAAGAACTAAGCCTAGGGCCGCCTATTTGATTTTAAGTTCACCATCGACTTTTCGCTTCTCTAGTGTCACCTGAATGTTGGCAATGCAGAGGGGAAGTGGGTATAACCTTTTCATGTTTCTTTTAGTGCCATAGGCATTTTCAGAAAGGGTTTCCTGATGACATGCCTCTAATGCAAAATCTCTATCTATTACAAATGTGGGGTGTTGAAAAGGCTCTTCGATGAAACCATGGAATTTGATAAACATGAAATCTTCTCCTAGGAAAAATTATATTGGGGTCAGTGAAGTTTTCATCCATTATGAGACCTCAAGAGAAAAATGACTTGCAGGATGTGGAAACAAATATTGAAGTACTGGATTTAGAAAATGGTCCACAAACCAATAGTAATTGCATGTTCTCGACAATACATAAGTCCACATAGAAATTGGCTAATAGAAAACATTTACATTGAGCCTAGACACTGGAAAAATTCTCTCTAGAAACTCATAATTTTGATGCAAAATCAAGTGAACCAAGAAAGAGGAATACCTGAATTTATACTCGATATGATAGTTTCTCAATTGCTCTAGCATACCTTCGGCTACTGCATCAGAGAAAAAATAATATTTATGACTCTTCTCCCATTTGAGAATTAAGGTCAAGCCCATCTAGAAGGAATGGACTTCCTCATCATCATCAAGGCCATAAATCTATGCTAGCATCGAGAAAATAGTCTATGTTTCCTTCTTGAATTTTCTATGCATAAGAGGAAAAAAAAATAACCTCTCACAGTCCTTTCCCTTGTCTCACCCTCATAGAAACTTTCCCTCTAGTTTTCCTCTTCCTAGAAAATTTCCATCCTTTTCTCATCAAATGGTTTGGTGCCCCAAGTAGTAGGGATACATAACGTGTCTCATATGGATTTAGTAGAAATCATGATCTTGATCCTGTTGCCCATAATGGCTCTTGTCTGCTTGTTAAATCTTTTGGCACATGCATCAACCAACTCCAAGCATGTGTGTATGGCAGGAAACATGAACTATGACAACCCATAATTCTAGAGCCAAGATCCAAAACCCTCAGATAACCCATTATCTATCATTCTTTGGAATGCCCCTTCCCTAAGATTTTTAGGCTTAGTTGATAATTTTGGGTCAAAAATATTTTCGACAACATCTTGCATCGCCTCTCTCCCAGAACTTCTATCCACTTGCACTTTTTTACCAAATTCAAATGATAGATCCTCCGACGTTGGGGTGTTGGCGAATGAGTTCCACCTAAAGATATCTAACTAGGAATTTTAGATGAGGTTCCAACCTTCCTACCAGACGTTGATGGCTCCACCATGGCTATTTTGAGAAGTTGTGGAGAGTTTATTTAATGAAAATGGCCACTAGCCTCTTGCTACTTAGAAAAATATACCTTTTGGATGTAGTTAATTCCCTTAGCACGTACATGCAGCTAAGGCTATATCATTACCGCTAGTCCATTAAATGTTTCCAACAAGGCGATATGTGTGGATTTGAGATCCGTATCCCTTGGGAATTCAAAAAATGCATTAGCACATTCTCCCCATTGCCTCTTTTCACAAATAAGCTCATTGCCTTGGAGAGTGTGCTTTTAGGTATGACAAAAAGACTTAGGTGATGCAAGGTACCTTTGAAAGGATGCACCAATTTAATTTGTTAGAATTTAGTGCATTAACCCATGTCTTTTCACATAAGTGAGCTAGTTGGTGTTGATGATGGAAAAGGACACATGTCAATGATTGGCCTATGTGAAGATTTACTCCCAATGCCTAAATTTTATTTTTGGGACCTTATGTTAGATCACCTATATGATTTATCTCCTACTCTCTACTTGCTTTGATGTTTTCTCTGGTGTCATTTGGCCAAAAATAGACTTTTCGCTGATTGGGTTTTCTGACACCTCATTTCTATAAATAGCTATACCACCTTATTTCAATATTCATTCAAAAAAATAGCTTCTTAAGTTTAGCAAGCTACTCTCACTATTTCTATTTCACCTTTTTCTCTACTTCTTTTCGATAATGTATATTGGCCTAGGCACTCCCATTCATCTAATACTAAAAAGGCCACAATATGCCTTCACAGGGGAGGTCACTACTAACAAAATTAAACATTTAGTGAAGAAATGTGACTGCCTAGATGTAATTACATTCTGGTGGGTAGTCGGTCAGGACTTCATTGAGGATGAGAACCAGATGAGATGCAACAACAACATCATATCTCGCTTCGTGGCCTCCCTCCTTGAATTGAGTGTTCCCAAACCCATGATAGTTGACCTATGTCATCAGAAGTTTGATGCTTCACTACTAGAAGGGCTTGTTGAAATTGTGCAAGTAGCTATCCCTGGTGTCAAAATTATGAGTGCAACAGACCTCCACAAGAAATTTGATCATGGGATAGATGTGCCCTAGTTACCCTTGCTTACCGAACTCTACACTATGGCCCTTGAGAGTCACTTCTCATTGTCTCTGCTAGCGGCCACCTATTTTCTACAAGAGTATGGTGTGGAGCACATTCTTGGGCTCGACTGGAGGAAGTACTTCAAGTTTTTGGCATATAACCATGAAGACTAGAAGTTGGAGTCCATGTAGTGTTATGTGTTGTTTTGGCTCCCTTCCCCTATCAAAGAAGAAGAAGAAGAAGAAACCAACTACGAGTAGTTTTCCTGTGTAACCATGGCTGGAGGCCTAACCTTTACTATTTTTTGCATGTTTCCTCCATTTTTCTTCTTTTTTCTTTAAGACTCTTTTTGGGTTTTGCTTGAGAGAGCTTTAAGTTTAAATTCGAGCCTCGAGCTATATTACACTTGTAAATTTTCAATGAATAATTATAATCCAATAATTTTCTAGTTCTTTGGTGTTTTCCTCATGGCTTATTCTAAAAAATAGAATGTATTTACAAATTTATTTACATATGGTACATAATTGTTAAAATTTTCAAAGAAGAACGTATTTTAATGGAATAATTTTAGATAAATACTGTTCACTATATATCTAAAGTGTTTCCTTCCATATATTCAAGTTTGTATGCATTATTTTCTTTGCACACACTAATTTGGAAGGGTGCCTTCCATAGCACTTAGATTTGGTATGTTTCCCCAGTTTCACAGTGCACTCATCATACTTTAGCACCAAGCTCCCTTCCTTAAAATCTAGGTCGGAGGTCTTTTTATCAAACCACCATTTAACCATCTATTGGAAATTGATCTGGCTCCAAAAGCCTTTTCTCTGTCTTCCTAAAGTTTGAGGAGCTCCACTAACTGTACTTCCATTCCATCACTTTCTTCAATTTTTAGGGATTTCAGCAGTTGCAAAGCAAGGATTTCTATGGAAATAGGTAACACTACCTCTTTTCTATATAATAATTCATAGGGAGAGGCCTTTAGGATTTTATTTGGTGTAATATGATCCACCAATAGAGCAAATCAAATGTTTGTGCCAATCTCTTTGCCACTATGACCTAATGCACTTGATTAACCTAATTATGTTTTTGTTAGTTGACTCTGCTAGCCCATTTCCTTGTGGGTAGTAGTTTGATGAATTATTAAGGTAAATCCAATTTTTGATAGCAAAATTCAACATCCCCAAACTTACAAAGGCCTGCGAATTATTGAATGTGATGGTTCTTGGTGAACCAAATATGGTTACCATCTCTTCAAAGAAATTAACAATCTCGCCCTCTATAGCATTCCTTAGGGCAATGGCTTATGTCCACATTGTGAAGTAATCGGTCGTCGTAAGGATCCACTTGTGGCCAACACTAGAATTATGATTTATCATTCTGACAAAGTCCAATCCCCATTGATAAAAAGGCTCTTCAGTTACAATTGGACTCAAGGGCAAGGCATACTTCTTTTTTTTTCCAACAAAGAATTGGCATTGAATACACTTTTGCACTAGATGGTGCGCTTTAGAAAACATAGAGGACAAACAATATCTTACTCACATGATTTTCAAGGTGGTAGTCTTGGCGAAGAAATATCCATCCTCAAAACTGATATGGAATTTACTGAGAACTCTTTCCTCCTATGGCTTATCTAAGCATTGAAGCAAGACACCATCATAATTTCTCTTAAATAAAATCCCTTCAATCAATACATACCTGGTGCCTTGCAGTCGATAGTATCACCTTTTGTGGAATGGGAGGCTATTTGGGCACTACCCTTTTTACATATATCACATTTAATCTACCACCTAGGAGTCATTGGACTCAAAATGATTTGATTAGACTTGATCAATCTCCTTCTCAGCTTTGAAACTCAATTCTTGTGCAAGATATTCACACACACCTCTTCCCCGATCTAGCTTGGTTGGTCTAATGTCCACATCATACTCTAGGATATTGGTGATCTAGTTGGCCCTCTTCTTGATTATCACGCCTTTTGTGATATACTCTCATACACTAGTATGAGCAACAAGAATGGTGATTCTATTGGCTGACACCAAGTGTCAAAATTTTTTTAGGCATTTAACAATGGCAAAAGCCTACTTTTCAACAAAGTTATCCCTAGTTTCATAACCTTAAGAGTCCTTGAGTGAAACACAATAGGATGGTCTCTGTTATTATTTTCATCCTTCTGAGTGAGTACGAAATCTATGCTATGTTGGCCATTGTATACATAAAGAAAGGGAAAATTTGGGTTAGCTAACATCAAAGCAGTGGAGATAGCTATCTTTATTTTCTCAAAAGTTTCTTTGCCCTCAGGATTCCACTTGAACATTAAGTTCTTCTTGAGCATCAACATGATAGGTCTCGTGATGCTTGCAAATTATGAAATGAACTGACTGACAAAGTTAATCTTTCTTAGGAAAGACTATAGCCCTTTTTGATTCACTGGTAGGGGTAACTCCATTTTAGATCTCATTCTTTTGGGATCTATTTCTATTCCCTCTTTGGATACTAAAAAACCAAGTAACTTACCTTGGGGTACTCTAAAAAACACATTTTTTGGGATTTAAGGAAATCCCAAACTATTGAAACTTCTAGAAAACATGCTTTAGATGATGAAAATGATCATATTTTAGCTTTGAAAAGCCCGTTAGGTCATCAAAATATATTAGAATGATTTGATTGATCAATCCTCTAAAAGCAATATCCATTGCTCGCTGAAAATTTTTACCAACATTTGAAAGTCAAAAGGGCATCTTTGCATATGCGAACGTTCCCCACTTGGTGGTAAATGTTGTTTTATGTTGGTCACCTTCCTTGACATATACCTGGTTGTACCTTGATAAACCATCAAGAAATGAAAAAATCTCTGATCTAGCCATGGTCTGCAAGATTTGCTCCATTGACGACAAAGGTTAGTGGTCTTTTAGCAAAGATTTATTAAGATCTCAGAAATTAACACAAAGCCTAATTTCACCATTCTTCTTCCAACCCAGTACTGGATTAGACACCTAGGTGGAGTGCTTAATCAGATATATGATTCTTGACTCAATCAATTTGGTGAGCTCCTACGCCATCAATGCCTCGACCTTCAGATTGATCAACCTTTGGTTCTATTGGATGGGCTTTGATCCTTTCGCCAAGTCAATGGTATGTTGAACTATGTTGATATCATACCCTCTAAGATTATCATAGGTCCAAGCTATAACTCTGTTATATCTAGAACATAGATCCTTTAGCCTTTCCTTGTCTTCCCATGGAACATCCCTTCCAATTTATTTTTTTGTCATTTCCAACATCGAGCTCTTCATAATATCTTGCATCCATAGTGAACCTTTTTTTGTTGTTTCTTGAATCTTCATAGTCAAAAATACTTTTGAGGGAGATTAAACCTCGCAGGATTTTATTCTCTTTTAGCTAGATAAATTTCTCTTTGGAAGATTCTACTCTTGGCTGTGAATAGTCGAAAGCTCCTTCTGAATTTTGTATGAAGGAGGCAATCTGAATATCATCTTCAAACACTTTCCAGTTTTGATCATTGTTGGGGATTACTAGTCGAATGATGATCTATACTGCATTCTACTTTGTTGTCAAATCAGGAACTGGTTCAAATTGTGAACTGGTAGAAGCCATCCGATCAACTACACTATTTTGTAATCAAGGAATGACTTGCACATTAAAATCTTTAAAGCCCTCAATAAAATCCCATACTTGATGTCTATATGACTTCATTCCTATATTCTTAGCAATCACTTGTCCATGGACTTGGCACACAATCAACTCTAAATCTCCAAATGATTGCACCCTCTTTACGCCAATTTGCTCAGGAAGAATCGGATTGTGGATCAAGGATTCAGATTCCACACCATTATTTGAGCATGAGAACTAAAAATGATAGGCCTTGAGGGTCTCTTACCCTATCGGGGACACTAGTCATATTGCTCTAGAATCGGATTTGTATTTGTTGTTGTCAAAGTATAAGATCCATAGACAGTTATCTATCAAATCATCATATTCCTCCCAATTCTTTATCAGTTTCGAGTAGACTTGATCGTCATTAAAGATTATGTATGTACCCAGTCCCATGGATTAAAAATTATCCAATGGATCGAAGTCAATGAATTTCTTAAGAAGGACCTCCTCTTCCAGAGTCTGATCACTTGTGTCTTCCTCGTCCTCCAACATCTCTACACAATATACCTCCTATTTTGAGAAAGAGGTATGTTTTGCTTTAAAGCATAGGACTACATTGTCTGCTATGTGTTCTGGATGCAAATTTGGGACAAGATTTTCCTCTTAGCCCCATGCTTGGTTCTCAATATTAGATGGGACCAGTCGAGTGCCAAGTATCAACCAAGGTTTGTAGTGAAATCTCTTGAA
This sequence comes from Sequoiadendron giganteum, assembly GCA_007115665.2. Lineage (NCBI taxonomy): Eukaryota > Viridiplantae > Streptophyta > Pinopsida > Cupressales > Cupressaceae > Sequoiadendron > Sequoiadendron giganteum. Next base: position 343,263,968 of record CM021110.1, read on the forward strand.
AAAAACATCCCAAAGACTAGAGGAATGTCTAAGAGCACTACTTCTTGTGAGACTGTCTCGCTTGAGCATGAGAAATGGGTTAAAGACAAATATTTTATCTAAAAAATGGTTGGAACCTTCTTTCCATCCAATTGCATGTTCCCTTCTCAAGGAGCTCATACTTAACCTTTAAGATATCAACCACTTTCTTTAACATGACCATTGTACTAGCTCTCGAATCAATCATATTATTATGCAAAATTTTATCTCCCACAATAAATGTTAAAAATAAAGGCATGGGCTTTATTTTGCTTTCATCTTTCTCTTTTTCATTGCTTGTGTCATTCAGATAATTTGCAAATTTTGAGGCTTGAGGTTCTGATGTGGGTTCTTTATCTTTACTTTGGTCACATGATGAAATTACATCAGTTTGCAGTATTCATTCTTTATTCTTTAATGCTTCCCAAAGCAATATCTTTTGTTCAGGAATGGATATGACATCCCATAGGGATACATTGGAAGGTGCCTTCTTCAATTGTTCCACCACATTGATTGTCTTGAATGGTTGGACCTTGGGCTTGAATGGTGGTATTTCCATTGGCTTCAATGGAAAATGATTCATCGTGAATGGGCTCGACATCTTATCCAACTTCTTCATTGGAAATAGTTAAATCAATTGCTGTTGAGTAGGTTGGCCAGTTGTCTACGAGGATTTCTTTTCCTACAATGGTGGTTGGTGTGACTGAGGATGAGGTAGAGCTTGTTGCACATATTCTCCCATTAACCTTATTTTATATCTCGTGTTGTATTCCAACTACACCTATGGAGCACTATTTTTCGGAGCTTCATTTGTAAATATCGCATCTTCTTCCTCCATCCATGAAAATAGTGCTTGGTCGGGTATAATATCCAGCTCTTACTCCAAGGACATTTCTTGCATTTTTGCTCTAAATCAGACATTTATCATTTTGAGGGATTCATATCCTTCTGCATTTGGAATCATTCCTTTGTTTCTTTGTTATACTATCTTTTGTGGCATATTTTCCCTTGGAAAATTTCAAGGCATATGACTATCATTGCATGGGAAGCACCATGTGTTCTCATATTTCACCAGGCTGTTCTAGTTTGGGATTAACTCTTTAATTTGGCTATCCTTGACCATCAATAGTGGCATGGTGATCAGAACTATTTGGTTTGTGGATGTCACTTGTTGACCTCCCCAACTCAAGGGTCCTTGGTATGTATTCTACTAATAGGATGGCCTTCCTCATTGATAGGTCTGAGTGGCTTGATTTGGAGGTGCCATTTGCTACCGCTTTATGAGAACTAACTAATTAGAAAAAGACTATATGAGGCTCTTCATATCATTGGTATCTACTGCTATAGAGGAAGAGCCCAACGTGCTTGGTTGCACAGTAGGGTATGCGTACATGGATTTCAGTGGAGCCAAAGTCATCACTTGTATAGTAGAAGTTCTCTGATTAGCTTCTTCTCAAGGGCCACCAAATATTTCTACAAATATAGGTATTGAAGGTCATGGTGGAAGCTTTCTTGTACCAATTAAAATAGTATTCGTGCACACAACCAACTCGTATGCATTTGTGTAAGATATCTCCTCCAATAGAGGTTATCATCAACACGATGTTTAAATTGATGGCATTTAGGTAGAACATAAACTCCATCCTAGCTTGAGGTCGGGCAGTCACAAGGATCCTCGACTAGGTTTTGTGAAACCTGGTGTTGAAGTCACTCATGGCTTCCCGCGGGGCTCTTTTGATGGTGATTAATTTATGTAGCAGTGAAGAACGATTTCCGTTCTCTGAAAAGTGTTAGAACAACCTTTCTTTGAGTTGATCCCATGAGCGAATAGAACCGAAGGTCAAAGATCAATACCAATCTTGATTCTTTCCTTTGAAGGAGGCTTCCAATATTCTTAGAGAAATATTTTCCTCTGCTATGTTATGTACTCTACATACCTCTTCTATTTCTTGGAGGTGTTCGAAAGGAGTTTTGATTTCCTCCTCAAAGAATTTTGGAATAGCCTTGAGGGAATTAGTGAGTATGGCAGGCTACACATATGGGGGAGTAGGTGGTTGTAACAGACTACCACTATCCCAGATTATGAAATTTACAGGAGTAGGAGCAGGTACATGAACCATGGAGAATAGATTCCTATGAATTGGTTAAAATGGTACTCTTATTTAGAAAATTTGTCCTCCAAGAAGAGTAGATAAGGCTCTAGATTTTGGGCTCTTACTTCTCTCTCTATTACTCCTTATAGGTGATACACAACCTATAATTCTTCTTCCCCTAGGTACTGAAGAGGGTAACTGGAAATGACCCTTTAAGGATGCTCTTGTTTGGATTTTGGGTATGAAACTTCCAGTTTATTTCCTTGGCTTGATTTAAGAAATATTTTGGACTTCTAATCACACGTTCAGAAAACTTGGATCCCACCAAGCATGCCAGAAAAAGAATTGTTGATCATCAAATCTTGCACCTCTCCAATAGCCTTATGGGAAATTCAGCGAGTATGGGACCAATTTGCATCTCACTTAATACCTCCAAGATTTTTATAGAAAGTTGGCTCTTCTCTGAGTTTGGGAAAAGTGTAGAAGGAAATGTAAACATAAAACATGAAAAATGGTGATATGCCAATGCTTTTACAACATTTCAAAACCCAAATTATTTTCTATAAATGATGTATTAGAAACAAAATGTCACAACCCTTCATTGTTGGGAAGAGAACGAGCAACAAAGGTCAAATACAAGCGTAATGCAGTCTTTCAAATCTCCCCACATGAAATGTTCATTAAGGTCCGATCAAGCATAAAAGCTCCAAGAGTTAACAAAAAACATTTAGAAAGCTGCATAAACCCTTCCTCTTAATACAACATAACACGAAGAAACAATAACCCTTAAATAAAATAGAGAAGTTCAAAGACATATTCCAATTTCTACAAGCTATTACTTTATTATATAAGCTTACAACATGAAAATCAACTAATCAATCTATTTGAATTAAGCTAGACACATTTTTCTATTTTGAATGAAAATATAAAGAAGGAAACATTGAAAAAGGCCATATCATGTACAATTTCAAATATTTCTCCCAAATAGTTTGTACTTGGATATCAAATGAACTTTAAAACAAAGGTCAGATGCCAATCTGACAATAGTTTGAGTTAAAACAATATAACATGCTAGAGAGAAGCAGTGTTCTACTACATTTTAATGAAAATACTCCTATAACTAAGGAAAAATAAAGAATTTCTTTCCAAAAGGGAAAACTTCAGGAACCCTTTCTTTTGGTTGCCGCCTCCATTTTATAGCTAAAAAGAGAGAGAAATTCTACCACCACCCATAAGTAATTACTGCTAGATATCTACACTAGATAGCTCATGATCCGATTGTAGATCTTTAATTAGGCCACGGCAATATTTTCTCATCAATTCTCAATTGTTGCATTAATATCCCTTAGATATTTAGCAAAAATTTCCCTCCATAAATGCTCAGATCCTAGAAAATAGCTTGGAAAAAGTCTTGTTGACCAGAAACGTGGCTCGGCAGCATCGACTCAAAGTTTCATCCTAAAAACCAAAGAAAAAAATGGGATCTAAAAAACTCTAAAGAGAAGGCTCCTTAAAAGCACAACCTACTCGCAACGAAGAGATGGCGTGTCAAGCGAGCTGGGATTATTACATTTGTGAAACTCATCCTTGAGAAAATATCCACCAAGCTGACACGTCGCCCGACTCAAAAGGAAAGTGATAGAAAAATCCCGTGCAACCACCATGTATCGTATTGCACACCTTTTAGAACCAATTTTTATTTTATGCACTGATCATCCCGAAGCCAAAAAAGTATAAAGCCAAAAATCAAAAGAGACTAAGGAAAACATTTATTCACATTTATCATACCCTAAAGTTACTTATAATGTCCCTATATGTACTAAGATGGATGCTACTAAGGCATCACAATTTTATTTCCATTGGTAAGAGGCCCTTAACCCTTTTTAGTTTTGATCTCTAACTACCCAACCACTAGTAAATGGTATTAGCACTTGTATTGTTAACCTAAAGTGATTTTCAATCCTACTTGATTAATCTAGGTTTTGTGCAATGTGGTATGTCTTCTTGTGATTACTAGTGCATATATTTATCCCATCCTATCATCCTCTATCTTATGCCTTTTGATTACAATATTTGGTCCTTTTTCCACCTCTATCTACTCATCTTCTTGGAAAAATTCACTCTATACTTGGGTGAACCTTATGTCAAGAAAATCAGCTTTGTTCTTGAGTAAATCTACTTAGGTACTCAGATATTGAATCTAGTCATAGTCATCATTGGGTGAACCTACTCTATTCTTGGGAAAATATACTTTATTTTTGGTGAATATTCTCTAATCATAGGTGAATCAATCTAGAAATTAATCTTTAGTTCGATCACAGGCTTAATCAGGCAAACCCACTCTATTTCAAGGTGAATCTAAATATAGTTGGGTGAATCTACTCCATGTGTCAACTTTTCCTTCATGATGTCATAAAATACAATCAAATAATAAATAGGCGAATCTAAGTCCTCTTAGGAAAATCCACTCTATTTTTAGGTGAATCTATTTAAGGATAATTTGTGACCTACATGGGTGAATCCATTTTCTATTCTAAATCCAATGAGAAAACACTTCATACCCTAGGTATCTAGTGTTCTTCCAAGTCAAACACCATAAATTTTATTTTTTTGCTTCATATTCAACTCGTGTCGATCATTTTAGTCACATCACCCATCCAAAACTTACTCAAAATATCATCCTTTTAGAATAGTGACATAACTAAATACATTTTATCGACATCCAAATCATCCAAAATTAAAAAATTCAAACTCAAAAACTTAATCGAGATCCTAAAGCTTAATCAAATTATCCATACAAACACTTTCTCAAGAATTTAGCCTATCTTAATCTAGAAATCCATTGATCAGGCTATTCCACCTTGAGATGCAACTATAGTTTGCTTCAAAATCACTCTTTTCTTGAGAACTTAGCCTATCTCAAGTAGATAATCAACCCATCAAACTCAACATAGTATCACCATCAAAGTTAAGAGGAACAGTCCATCCACCTATCTAATAATCAACCAATCAATTAGCTACATCCTTAGACTTAAAAGAAATATCATAAAAACCCATCCCAATTTATAGAAACCTACATAATCCACCTTCATTCCCATTACCCATTTATAGGTGCAAAAAAATGGAACAGCTGCATTGGTCCACATGCATGCTTGGGTATGAGAATATATTTCACCCCACACTTGGATGTGGAGAAATTTCTAATCCAACAAACCAACTAGAAGAAATTATAAAACCTAACATTTTATCCAAACTAGAGTACTCACCATGACTTCAATAGTTCATAAGCAATTTGTATATTAGGGATTTAGTGGAACGAGCTATTAATTACTAAAAAAATTAATCTTTGAGGAATTGATAAATAGGGATGCTAAAATTCCAAGGGAATTTGACATGTCTAAGCTTGGTGGTATAGTTAGGAAACATTCCCCCAAGTCAGTCTTTGATAACCCATCGGGTGGTATATCTTACCAACCTAAGGACCAATTGTTAGGGAATAAAATATTAGTCCAACTTCCATTTCTATATAATTATGTACCCACACTATCCACCATGTTATCATTAGCCTTGGGTTTCAATATCATATGCACTCTTCCATCTCAAATATCTCTTAATCTCGCATCTATGCATATGCAATATACCACACTTCAAACTATTGTATAGGTTCCTAGTTCATTAACAACAATGTCCACTCCTAGTCAATCTACTATTTTTTTCTCACAACCTTGTCAATCCCAACACCTCTTTACCTTTTGTATAATATCCTTTCATCAATAACATACACTATTCCTCATCCCACCTATATCTATCAAACTTCCTTATCATATATGCCACTAGTGGCTACATCTCATATTCCTCAGTCATGTCCATCCTAAATCCAACCTTCCTCTTCTATACCTCAAGCACAACCTCCTCGCATCCCTCAATCTATGTATATGCCCTAATATTCTTTCATTCCACTAACATCCACCTCATATGCTTCATGTGTGTTTTACATATCTCCCACTCCACATAGATATCATACCACCTAACCAAAATCATCCTTGTATCTTGATTCTTTCTCTTTTAATCATCTTCCCAATCCATCTCCTCATCCATCAAATCCACCTTTGTATAATCCATATCCTCAAGGAAAATATGTTATTCCTTTAGGTCCTATCCAACAAGACATGTAGTTAATACATCCCACAACACCAAGTGGGGAGAGATGAAGTTGGCTCTCAAAAAACTTACAATTAGGTACCAATAAGAAAAAATAAAAATTTGAAGGTTTGTGCGCATATCCTTTCAATCATAACATCTCCATTGTGCCCTTTTCGTGTCATTTTGAAATGCTAAATTTAAAAAAATTACAAGGGAAAAGGAGACACTCGTGATCATGTGAAATAATATTTATGGCATTCGAAGAGGTATCTTACAGTTATAACTATATCCTTCTCCTTTTTCCTTTTACCTTATGGAGACAAGCATTGGACAAGCTTATGCATCTCCCTCAAGGTTAATCTCCTCTTTTGTGGACTTATCTTAAAAAATTGTCACATTTCTCTTATAGTGTAGAGCATGAGGTCAGCATGTTAGACCTTTGCAATGTATAAAAATGTAATGGGGAGATTTTCATAGCCTATGTACAAAGGTGGAGGGGAATTACAAGTCACCTTCTCTGGCCTATGCCTAAGAAATAATTGGCCAACATATTTTTCCAAAACTTAAACAAAGAAATATCCTTCCACTTGAAAATTTATACAATAAACCATTGAAAAAAAACTATAGTTAGGATGGAATGGTGAATTTAACTCTATATGCTAACAAATAGTGTCAAGAATTTATATAATTTCACTTCTAATTGAAAAATATGTTATTTACTTTTAATCTTCCACTAAAAGTAATAGTAAAAAAATGTGATGGCCATTGAAAAATGTTGAACAAGACAATTGAGAGGGGGGATGAATTAGTTGTAGAAAATTTAAACCTTTAAAACTTCCACCAGATGTTAGATCAATTATCATTCACAAATCCTTTACTCTACTAGTGTGATTAATCATTAAAAAGAAGAAACAAAAATAAGCAAAATAAAACACACAATAACACTATATTTATGTGGAAAACCCAATGAGGAAAAAACTATGGTGAGGATTAGCTTACAATATAGAGAATATAAAAACTGCTAAGAAAGGCTCACTACCAAAACATGACTTATTATCTAGAATATGACTCACTATCCAACAAGGGTTAACCACCCAGAGGGATCATTGCAACATAATTACAAAGAATATATAAGATATTTGTTATAGAGAGAAAAAAATATCAATGGAATGGATATTTCCACCACAATTCTCACACACCTGCAAACATGCTTGAATGATAGAGTACACCTTCATCTCACTGCCTCTAGAAACTCACAATTAGATTTTACACTGATCTACACAAACTCGCATCACACACACACTATTTCGCATCTATCTCACATCTATATTTCCATCATTCATCTTTCACAAACATCTGAACTTGTATTTATACTGTCTTGAACTTTGAAACTCATCCAAATTGAGCCACACACTATTTGCATTTGAAAATTTATATTAGGTTGGTGCCAAAACATTCTATGGTGGAATTAGAATGAGGGAAACCCAAAAACACACTTAATGAGGACCTAAATAAGTCCCAACACACTTCAACACACTTCCACGAGCTTCATAAGTAGTGCTTAACACAAGGTCGACCAATACTCATGTAAAACATATAAAATAATTAACCCCACAAAACCTTAAAATGATCCAATCTCTTCAAATAAAAAATTTAACTTGAACACAATCTTATTAGCTTACTTTTGGAACCCCGAATCCTAAAACCACAAAAGAGAAAAATCTAGAGCAACAACATTTCTCCTAGACCATAGTTGGATACATAGAAAAGCATAATTCATAACTAGTGAACATAACTCACACTGTACAATGATCTAGAAACCAAAAATATGGATATATCAACTTCCAGTAATCATGAACAATACCTCAAATCCTTACTAGTATACTAGAAAATCCCCGAGCAAAACCCTAAGCAAACACTGAATAGCTGCAACCTTTCTTTATTACAATTTTCTCAATATCATTGACATATACAACCAATAACCATCACAAGTGACAACAACAACTAGTTGAAATCAAGTTAATTATTTGACATTAATTAGTTAATCTTCAATCCATATAAAGCCTTTTTTAATTTGCAAACCATATCTGGTTGATCTAACAATTGAAATCCTTCTAGTTGTTCCATGTAGACTTCGTCTTCCAACTCACCATTCAAAAATATAGACTTAACATCCATCTGATAAACTTTAAAATCTTTATGAGTAGGAAATGCTAAAAACATCCTGATAGCTTCCATCTTTTCCATCAGAGCAAAGGTCTCCTAAAAATTAATAACTTCTACTTGTGAGTAGCCCTTACACACAATCCTTGCATTATTTCTAACCCCATCTCCATTCTCATTCAACTTGTTTCTAAATACCCATTTTGATCCAATTATGTTTTGATATGCCAATCTAAAGACCAATTCCCAAGTTTGATTCTTCTCAATATGCATAATTTATTCTTTCATTTCTCTCATCCAATGCTCATCATTACATGCTTCACTCACTGTCTTCGGTCCAACTTCAAAAAGGAAACACAAATTTATTTCAACATCTTTGCTTCTTGTCAGTACTCCTTTTCTCTTGTCTCCAATGATTTAATTTTTTGAATGATTCTTCTGCACATATTTAGGTGTCTTTGGGGACACAACCAAAGCCTCTTCTTCTTCATTATTCTTTTCCTTTTCTTCCACAACTTCTTCCACTTCTATGAAATTAAGGTCATCAGATACATATCCATTAACTTCAATTGAATTCTTCAATGTTTCATCAACCTTGACATTTGTGCTCTCTGTAATCTTTCTCAATATTTTATTGAAAAATTTGTAAGCTTTGCTTCTAGTAGAGTATCCAAAGAAGATACCTTCATCACATCTAGCATCAAAATTTCCTAAATTTTCTCCATCCCTTTTGATATAGCATTTTCTTCCAAATACCTTGAAATATTTGATAGTAGGAATTCTTCCACACCATAGCTCGTAGGGGGTCTTTGTACTATTATATTTTTATTGAACTCAATTAAACACATAAAAAGCAGTGTGAATAGCTTCTCTCCAATAAAATTTTGGTAGACTTTCCTCTATAATCATTGATATAGCAACTTCTTGAATCGTTTTGTTCTTTCTTTCAAAAACTCCATTCTACTAAGGAGTTCTCAGAGCATATAACTGTCTTTTTATTCCATGAACCTCAAAAAACATATTAAACTCATTGGAGATGAATTCACTACCTCTATTAGACCTTAAACATTTTATTCCCAAATTTGCTTCATTCTCAACCATAGCCTTAAATATCTTGAATCTATTTAATGCATCAAATTTCTCTCTAAGAAAATTGACCCATGTATGTCTAGATTAATAATCAATTATAAGCATAAAATACCTATCACCTTGTAGAATTATCACTCTTGTAGGACCACATAGATCTGTATGAATCAAATCCAGTAGTCCAGTAGTAGATTGTGCCTTTGAAAAAAATCAATTTCTAGCTTGCTTTCCAAACTGGTAATTCTTACAAATAGAATTAACCAGCTTTGTAATCCTTGATAAATCTCTCATAGCTTTTACTGCACTAATTTTCCATATTATCAAAACTCATGTAACACATCCTTCAGTGCCATAACCAATTATCAATAATATGATACATAAAGCAATGTCCATCAACACCCTTAAGTTGATAAATATTTCCTCGAGGCTTCTTACCAGTAGCAATCACTATTCTAGATCCTTTCCTCATTTCACATCTATCAACCTTGAATACAATATTATATCCTTTACTACACATATATCCAACACTTAAGATATTATGCCTTAAACACTTAACATAGTAGACATCATCAGTATTATGCTTTCCATCAAAACTGAACCGATCCCACAAACCTTAGCACTAGTATCATCTCCAAACTTAACTAAACCTCCATCATATTTTTCAAGTTTAACAAACATACTCCTACCACTAGTCATGTGATGTGAATAGCCAGTATTAACAACCTAGTAGTTCTTTTCTTGTTTAGCATGTAGTGTAGAGGTCACAGTATCTTCAACTTTCTCTGGAGCACTTTCCTTCACCTGTCTTTTAGTATTAGCATAAGTAGATTCATATTTTATAGCCAAGAATAAGCATTCATTATCATTAAAATATCCATAATTAAACTCTTCACCAAAAATACCAACGTATTCATTTACATAATATGCTCTCTTAGTCATATTCCCTTTGTTCTCTTAATCTATGTTTATTCTTCTTAGCTCTTTCCAGACATTTGGAAGCATAATGACTAATTCCTCCACAACTAAATCATTTATAGGGCAATGTACCTTCATACTTATCAAAGCCATTTTTCATCCTTCTTACAAAGTTAGCCTCCAATTCATCAAGGTTTTCTTCACTTGGATCTTCAGATTTTGTAGCCCTAAAAGCAATTTCTATCTTCGATCCATTTCTCAAGCTAGGATTTCTCATTTCAAATGATGTTAGAGTACCCAATAACAAATATTTAGTAAAAGTTTTGTAATCTACAAATTATTCAATAGTAGATACATTTTCATTGTATGCATCAGGGAGAGTTCTAAGAATTTTCTTTACAATCCTTGATTCATCCACTATTTCACCAGGTCCTCACATTCCACCTACTAGCTCATCCACTCTCTGTACACATGATTTAATGTTCTCATTTTCATACATATGTAGGATCTTGAATTGTGCCTCTAAATTTTGTAACTTTGCCTCTTTAACCTTTTCATTACCTTCATGAATCTTTCCCAATGTATCCCATACCTCTTTAGTAGTCTTCAGATTTTGTACTTTAATTAATTCAAAATATGAAAGACCATTCTTCAAAATAAACTTCACCATATTTTTCACTTCATGTGCCTTGATCTCATCAGCTATACTCAAACCATTAGGAGGAGTAGTGTATGTAGTATTATAAGCTTTCTCAACATCATATCCACAATATTCCAGATATTCTTCCATCTTTGTCTTCTAGAAGGCATAGTCAGCCCCAACAAACCTAGGACACTCAATAGTGATCTTTCTCACCATTCTAGACCTTCCTTAAGTGGTTAAGATCCTCTCCAAGGAACCAAGCTTTGATACCAATTTTTGAAAAAGACAACTAAGAGGGGGGTGTACCATTTGTAGAAAACTATAAGCTTTAAAAATTTCACTATATGTTACATCAATTATCATTCACAAATCCTTTACTCTGCTAGTGTGATTAATCATTAAAAAGTAGAAACTGAAAGAAGAAAAATCAAACACACAATAACACTAGATTTATATGGAAATCCAATGAGGAAAAAACCATTGTGAGGATTAGCTCACAATATAGAGAATATCAAAACTAAATACAAAGGCTCACTACTAGAGGAGGCTCACTGCCAAAAAAAGACTTATTGTCTGGAATAGGACTCACTATCCAACAAGGGTTAACCACCTGGAGGGCTGACTACCATAGAATTACAAATAAGATATAAGAGATATGTTACAAAGAGAAAACAATTTCAATGCAATGGATATTTCCAACACAATTCGCTCACACACTTGCACACATGCTTGAATGATAGAGTACACCTTCAACTCACTATCTCTAGAAACTTGCAATTAGATTTTGTGTAGTACCCCTCCATGATTCACCCTTTTATGATGTTTACATCAGATGATTTTGGATTCATTTTATGTCTTAGGAAATCTTTGCTTGTGGTTAAAACATTTTATAATGAAATTTGTTACAGTACATTACTATGTTAGATGATGTAATACTCAAGAATTGTTAAGATGTTGGGATTATGTAGGTTATATTTATTGTTTATGTTTACTATGAGGCTAAGATATATTTCTTTATGATTATATGTTGATGATGTATTAGGATATTAGCATACTAACCCTTGTTGATGACTTTATGCATAAATAATCTAAGGGGTGTTAATACTTTATGATTATGATATGTTTATGAATATACTAGAAATAGAATGTGTTATCTTATTTTGGAATGGTTTATGATTATTGATGTTACGCGAGATGTTATTTGATATATTATATGATTTTTGTAAATGCTATTTAGGTGTGAAGGGAAGGATGTCATATTTCTCACTTGTGAGAACCCTACAATATTTTGATTTCCTTTCAATAGGTATGTGGTGATTATATATGTGCAAAGATTTTTTGTGTGTTGTAGGTTGCAGGTACTAGGCATCGACTCCACCTGAATTGGTAGGTCTAAGCATGCCTTGAAACCCAATGGATCAGTTGATCAAAGAAAGTGCTTCATCCCCTAACCTAGCCATCATCCTTGAAGAGGATGAGTATTTAGTTTTGCACCCTGTCAATGTTGTCAATATGGTTGGTATGGTCATTCAATGTTGTTTGTGGTCTTTCTTTTTGAGCTTGCTTAGTGGTCAGGTATTGATTCACATTTGGTTTATTTACTTTAGAATTGTTGATAAGTGTTTTTAATTAATTGTCACATTAAAATAAAATTATTAAGTTAATAAGGTAATTTTGATAAGTAGATATAAATGCTCTTATATAATCATATTTCATGGTAAAATAATTATAATAAAATATTATAAAGTGGAATTATAAAGTTGATTATTAAATGTAAATAAATTAGAGTATGTCTTGATAAATGAATATATAAATAATTGTAGTGAATAATAAAAATGATATGATAAATAGAAGGCTTTTAATTTATTAAAAACCAATTATTGTGTGAAGGAAAGATTAAAAAATCTAAAGCTAATTTTAATTGTGAAAAATTTGGTTGGTCTTTTGGAAAATGAAGTCTCCTTCTTCCTGTAAATATTTTTCTTTAGGAGAGATTTTTTTTCATTCTGTTTGGTTGAAAGAGTAATTTGTCTTGAAAATTTCAAGTACTGTTGATTTTGAATTGGGATTTCGAAAAAAAATACTAGGAATTTGGAAAGATTGGATTTTCAAGTCAGAAATTTGGAGATCAACATCAAATCTCCAGCCCAACCAAGCGATTGGCTCCAGGTTGGAGTTAAATTCCTTGATTGCACTGTTTTTCTAAATGTTATCTTTGTTTACACTATTTGGAAAGAAATCATTTCTTGTTTATTTTTTTTGAATTGAAAGGGTATGTGCACGATCATGATGGGCCAAAAAGTGGTGATGTGTAGGGTATGTGGCTAATGACATTTTTTAACCCAAAATTGATAAAAAGAAAAATGTTTTTAAAGGATATTCTCAGCTTTCCACCTATATAAATTATTCTTTACTTTGAATTTAATAAATAATTATTATTTATTTTCTATTTAAATTATGACTAAAGTCTTGATTGATAGGTTGATTGAAAAACATCTATATCTTTCAAAAGGTATCACATTTTTTGAATCTCAAACATGCATCACATTCTATGCTTTACATACTATAGGATTAAAAATAAATAAAAAAAATTCATGAAGTTTTGGCCAAGTTAAGGTGGCCAGACATACAAGTTTTTATATTTTTTAAAATTTGTAATAAAAAATCCATAATTAATTATTTACTTGGAAAAAAATTACAAAAAAATATGCATCACATCAAGACATGAGTCCTCTAATTATATCTAAAATCTTATAAAAATATATTATCATTTTATTGTGGTTAGAGTGGTCAAACAGACACCAACTTCTTATTTTTTCCCTGAAATTTAAGTGCTATTGAATTGAAATTTCAAATTTTCACCAAATAGAAGTTAAAAAATAAAAAATAAACCTAGTAGTTTAGAAACTAAATTCAATTTTCTACATATTCTATTATTACATATTTTTGAAATAATATAGATAACTTATTCAAACTTTTACGTCAAGTTGCCTAACTCTGATTTTTTTGAATTTTTTCCATGATGATCCTACACATACCCAAAATAATTATTGAATGCCTTCTTTGAATATTTCCGAAGCCATTTTTTGTAAATCATTTTGTGCATATTATGTAATTTTATACAGCCGTGAAAACCCCATTTCTTTTGGGTATTTTGTTTAATTCATTTATCCAATTCTTGCTTCCTCCATTCGATTGTATTTCAAATAGGGCATCTCAACAACAACATTTGAAAAATCCATCTACCCTTATTTGGCACATCCCCTCTACCTATTTCACCACCTGCATTCAATATTTAGCTCACATTTTGTAGTTATTATATGTCTTTATATGCTATCAATTTAATTTCCCCTGCCAATTGCATTTTGTGAAGTTTTTGAAGCCCCTTCAATATTTATTTTGATCACACCCTATGTCTTGTCTTTATAAAAATGAAACTATTTAAGGGTGATAGCTTAACGGCTATCACTGGTTTGAGAGCCAGATTTGACATTGCCCAACCATGATCGATTGGTCAAGTGCTTCCAATCTCTGTAGACTAGTCGCCTTGAGGTGCATTAGGGTTTGGTTCTCCATTTCCTTTGAATACCATTAATATGGAAATATCATGATTTGTGTTGTGATTTCCTTTTGATGGCCTTAGTTTATGCCATGCATGTGTTGTTGTACATTTTAAAATTTGTTTCTTGTATCGTAGATTTGATATTTGATACTTCGATTTTATTTTGATTGCTCTATCTTTGGTAATCTATATTGTATACTATTTTCTACATTGGATACTATGGATTTCAATGTATATATGATATGCATGGCATTCAATTTTTATACTTTTATTTGGGTATTCGATAGATATTTGTTACATTGATATTTGATACCTTGTATTTTGTTTCATTTCGATGAAGGTAGATTAAGTTTAGCAATCATATATATATATATAAATATATATATATATATATATATATATATGTAAATATATAAAAATATGTATATATGTATATATATAAAAATATATATGTATATGGGTATGTGCAGGATCATGATGGGCCAAAAAGTGGCAATATGATGGGTATGTGGTTGGTGAATTTTTTTTTACCCAAAACTGATGAAATGAAAAGGGTTTTTAAAGGAGATTCTCAACTTTCCACCAATATAAATTATGCCTTATTTTTAATTTAATAAATAATTATTATTCATTTTCTATTGAATTACGACTAAAGTCTCGATTGATAGGCTAATTGAAAAACATCTATAACTTTCAAACGGTATCACATTTTTTGAATCCAAAACATGCGTCACATTCTTTGCTTCGAATAATATAAGATTAAAAAATAAAAATAAAAATTTCATGAAGTTTTGACCAAGTTAAGGTGGTCAGACATACGAGTCTTTATATTTTTTAAAAGTTGTAATAAAAAAATTATAATCAATTATTTACTTGGAAACAAATTACAAATAAATATGCACCACATCGTGACATGAGTCCTCTACTCATATATAAAATATTGTAAAAAAATATTATCATTTTAATGTGGTTAGGGTGGTCAAACATACACCTACTTCTTATGTTTTCCCTAAAATTTAAGTACTACTGTATTGAAATTTCAAATTTTCACCAAATAGATTTTATTTTATTGTAAATAAACCTAGTAGTTTAGAAACTACATTCAGTTTTCTAAAAATTCTATTCTTACATATTTTTGAAATAATACAGATAACTTATTCAAATTTTTGTGTCAAGTTGCCTAACTCTAATTTTTCTAAATTTTTTGCCACTTAAGGGCCTGTTTTTTCCATCATGATCCTGCACATACCCATATACATAAAAATATATATGTATACATATATTTATTTCCATATTATAATTTGGTATATTGAATGGTAAAGTGCATTCTTTTTTTTATTATAAATATGTATACATGCATATATTATGGCTATAGTAAATGAATAACTCTACCCATGAGATTAATTGATAAGTAGGTTGAATTGATTTACTAATATTTAGATAATTGAAGGATTTGTTTAAATAAATGAATTAGATCATCCTTTTTGTTAATTAATAAAAGTTGATTTCTTTTATAATTATTTAATAGTTGAATTATAAATTTACCATGTAATTAGTTATTGAGAAAAAATATTATTGTGGTAATGGTTCATTAATGTGAATTAGTGGCTAAGTTAATGTGTAACATGAAGTGTGGAAATAATATCTTATATGGAGTATTTCATGATTGTATTGATTTCTTACATATTGAATATCAGGTTTAATTATTTGGATTGGGGTGATTTTGGTAATTGTTTAAAAGTGGGAGTCATTTGTGCAAAGTTGTTAAGGTTGGCTTCCAGAGGCTTAGGAGGGGGCACTTTGTATGTATGGTTTTTATGATAGTTTCATTTTGGAAGTGGTTTGATAATGTTTTGAGTTGTGTGCAAGAAGGTCAATGCCTTGCACTATGGAGGGATTCATGTGAATTATGTTAAGTAAAAAAGATGTTAAATGCCTTGCTTCAAGTGTAGGGTTTACTAGTTGCAAGAAGGGGAAGTGGCTCTCAATGGGGGCTAGAATTGAAAGTGGTGTCTAGGACAACCCATTGGTGAGTTTCTTAATCCAGTGATAACCTTAATAGTGAATTAGTGGGATGGGTAGATTTCACATTAATCAAGATAATGATATGCCTCACTCATGGCTCAAGTGCTTGTTTAGGCTTGAGATGAGATGGAAAGACTTGGAATGGCAAGACCAACTGCCTTGTCCTCATGAAAGGTATGTTGGTTCCACATGAATTTGTATGGGGTCCATGGATCAGGAGAGGCTTCTAAGACAACCCAGGATGGGGGATGAGGCCTAGGAAGGTATGTCAGAACAACCCATATCAAGCTATGTGATGACACTCCTCCCTATTACATTCTAGCATTACCTAGTGGTATTTTCTCCTTCTATTGTGTGAGTGCCTCTAGAAGTGAAGCGTGTGTTGTATGTGATGTTGGTATTGTTTGTAGAGTTGTGTTGGAGCCAAGTATAGCCCTTTTTTTATCTTTGTATGTTGTCTTCTTGATTGTTTGTATTTTGTGCGACCTTTTGTTGTCTCCTAGCATGAGGGGTTGGACCTTTGGGTTCCACATGGTCAAGAGATTGATGCTTTTTCCTCCATTGGGTATTCTTGTTGTATGTTCATGTGCATGGATTTTTGTTCTTGGTTTTGTGGACTCCAATTCCTATTCCTGTTTGGGAAGACAACCTTTTTGGTATATGTATTGGATTGTATTGTTGTGGTATCTCTTATTATAATATGATGTATTCTTCCCAAATGCACTCAAGGAAGCATTGTTTTAAATTGTAAAGTTGTAATAGATATTGATGTACTCTTCTTATAATGAATATTGTAAAATGATTTATCTTGCATATGTTAGTTGGCTAGACATATTCTTGTTTAATGTTGAGTATCAATTCACATGATATGGAAGAAAATAATATAGAAACATTTAATGTCATGATTTTAAATGAACCTTGCATGCTAGATAGCTCATGTCATTTGATAATTTAATGAAATGATTCTAGTTATTTTGATTATTGGTTTGAGAGTAGCGTAGTTGAGGAAACTTAGATGACCTAGGTTTAGATAATTATATCGTGCAATCTATTGTTATTTCAGTTTTTTTAAAATATTCCATTAATATGGCATAGTTGGTGTTTGTCCTCTGGGGTTCATTGGTTAGGCATTACACCTTGTATCAGAGCCTAGATTCATGCATTGGGCATTGTTGATACATGTGAGCCCATTATGTGGGATAGTAGTGTAACTTTAGTAGTTAACCTTGAAGCTTTCTTTTCTAGTCTTCTTGGTTATGCATTATGTGTATTCACATTTTGTGTCTTCCCTTTTTATACGAGAAAATTTTATATGATACAATGTGATATTTTTTTCTCTTGTAGCTCTTACTGAATGCTAAGGATGGTGTTGACTGTATGATTGATCATTTTGTATGTATTCCCTTAAATAATGTTACCATGAAAGGTCATATGACTATCTTTATTACAAAGTAGTATGTCTACCTCCCTTATAAATAGTGGGATAATGTGCTTGTGTTCCACATAATAATTTGACTTAGAATAGATCATAATGCATATACGAACAATTTTCTCAGTGTGCATATATTAGCTGAAGGATATCTTTCTCTCTTCCCTCTTTCTTCTCCAATTTTGATATGAAATAAAAAGGATTTTGATTTATGATGTATTGTACCAATTAGATGTATGGAGTTTTTCATGTATGTGATACTGTATACAAAAGGATTAATGTCATGATTTTAAATGAACCTTGCATGAAAATAATATAGAAACATTTAATGTCATGATTTTAAATGAACCTTGCATGCTAGATAGCTCATGTCATTTGATAAGTTAATGAAATGATTCTAGTTATTTTGATTATTAGTTTGAGAGTAGCGTAGTTGAGGAAACTTAGATGACCTAGGTTTAGATAATTATATCGTGCAATCTATTGTTATTTCAGTTTTTTTTTAAATATTCCATTAATATGGCATAGTTGGTGTTTGTCCTCTGGGGTTCATTGGTGAGGCATTACACCTTGTATTAGAGCCTAGATTCATGCATTGGGTATTGTAGATACATGTGAGCCCATTATGTGGGATAGCAGTGTAACTTTAATAGTTAACCTTGAAGCTTTCTTTTCTAGTCTTCTTGGTTATGCATTATGTGTATTCACATTTTGTGTCTTCCCTTTTTATACGAGAAAATTTTATATGATATGATGTGATATTTTTTTCTCTTGTAGCTCTTACTGAATGCTAAGGATGGTGTTGACTGTATGATCGATCATTTTGTATGTATTCCCTTAAATAATGTTACCATGAAATGTCATATGACTATCTTTATTACAAAGTAGTATGTCTACCTCCCTTATAAATAGTGGGATAATGTGCTTGTGTTCCACATAATAATCTGACTTAGAATAGATCATAATGCATATACGAACAATTTTCTCAGTGTGCATATATTAGCTGAAGGATATCTTTCTCTCTTCCCTCTTTCTTCTCCAAGTTTGATATGAAATAAAAAGGATTTTGATTTATGATGTATTGTACCAATTAGATGTATGGAGTTTTTCATGTATGTGATACTGTATACAAAAGGATTATTTGTATAATTTCACCTCTCAATAAGGAATTAGGAACTATCAGTTGCATTTATAATATTAGGAAATGTTGTGAAATATTACAAGTTGCACATTAAAGAGAATATAGTGTAAAGATGTATTGTAGATAGTGATGTTATGTCTGGAAATTTTATCATTCTTACATGATCTTACTTAATTGGTATATATAAGAATTGATTAATTGATAACTCTCCCTCTCTTTTCTCTCTTTATCTCAATATTACATCCATAAGGATACTACTTAGGAATGTATTAAATATCAATAGAGGTATTGAATGCATAGTAAGGAATAAGATCTTAATTGCATAAAAAAAAATGCTTGTCTAGAATGGAAATTTTGTATCTAAAAGTTTATGCTTTGCATCTAGGACTCTATTTTTGAAAGTAAGTAGGTAGAGAATATTTGCATGGATAGTATAGGAAGTTCTTATGAAATATTAGATTAACATACCATGTTATAGAATAGGTGTTGCATACATAAAAGATGGTGTCTTGCTTGTAAAGTGCGCATAGAAATTTTGAAATCATACCTTCATGTCCCTATTTGATTTGGAAATATGGATTTCTTAGCTCTATAACAGATCTGTGTGGTTGGATGTAATGTATAGATTGATGAATGAATAGGATAAGTAATGGTATTATTTTCTTACCATATCTAAATTCCAAAGGATGTGTGTGTGTTCAAAATTTTTTATTAGGAAGGAATAATAATGAGTATATGATGTATTATGAGGAACATGTCTTTAGCTGCTGGAAAATTTATAATCTTTTAAATGTTAAATTAGAAAGTTGATAGGAAATAAGTTGATGTGATATATGTTTGAAAATTAGTGTGATGATACATGTAAGGAACTATACAAAATAGGGTTATAGTATTTAACTCGCAAGAGGATAAGTGAGTGGATTTTTTTAAGATGTGTTAGGAAATTATCATAGGTAATAGGAGTGATTATAATTTAGTATTTCTATTAAATTTTTTGTATCAATCAAGTGATGAGATTTATTTATTAAAAGATGATGTGATTGAAAAGGTTTCTACTAATGTGCATGTTTTGTATCGATGTTTTTCATGAGGAACTAAGTGAATTAATTATTTTGTGGCATTATGAAGAGCATTCTATTTGTCTACACCCTCTGCATTGTGCATTGTGAATGATATGGTGTAGTAGTGAACCATAAATGGAAAATATAAAATTAGTTTGCATTATATTTATAATTTTGGGAATGTAATTATTTTATGAGATATCAGAATGAATTTTAGATAAGTGCTAAGTGTATACCTTGTGTGGGTGTGAAATACTATATTCTCTCTCTCTTGTATATGTTATTTACATAAAGGATGATTGCATGAACTCTAGTGTATAAGGAAAATATTGTATTGCATTAAAAAGGGAGTAAATGAATGTAAGAAAGTAGGATACCATGATTTTTTTATTTCTATCCAAACCTGCTTAAGAGGGATGCATTTATAACCTAATGGCTCAATGTGTCTGGTGTGAAATATCTAGTGCGCTTAGGATAATGTAGTCTTAGATGTCATGTAGCAGTTACTCCCTTTGGTCTGGCTTACATTAGTCACCTCGTGTTATGGTTATGTTTGGTATGGCATTTTTCCAAGATATGTTTAGATTGGTGTTTTGTAATATTGAGGGCTAACATGTTTTCTTTGGACTTTCTTATGCTAGTACTGGCCACCAAACTCTTTCATTTTCATTTATTTTGTGACGCTTGTCATGTTTAATTCATTATGGGTGTTGAATTTCTGGAATTTTTCATGATTTGATGTTGAAATTGATAATTTCTCCTCTTGGATATTCCTTTCCTATTTCTTCTGGTGGCCAATTTGAATTTTTGGTATTGTTGGCCCTAGTTTTAGTTGTTAAGTATTGTTTCTATTAGGTTCAATTTGAACTTTTGATAGTGTGTTAAGGGAGAATACCATAGAGATTGGAGCCAATCATGTTGGGTAGCTAGATTGTATAATGTAGATTTGAATAAATTAAATTTGTTTTCATAATGAGATGTATTTGTAACCTTTTTAATCTTATGGGATGCTAGCGAAAAGTGTGTTTGGGATAAATAATATCACATAATATGTGATAGTTAGATGATAATGAATTATATATTCTTTTGACAAATTATCATGTAAGTTTGGTAGAGCTAATTATTATGAATGCTAGTGTGGATTTCAGTTGAATACAATGTGTGTTAGAAGTTAAAAACATGCATTGATGTTCTTTTCCTCTCTTCCTATTTGAGACTTTACTATGCTTTTGATTTAGTGTGCTATGTGAGAATGTTGATATGCTTCATACACCATGCATCTTGTTTTCATAATGAATTATTGTTTTCGATGTTGTAATTAGGTTGGAGAGCTTGTTCAAACCTTCCACTCTCATAAATGTATTCTTTGTCCCTCAGTAATGTTGAGGAGTGTGTTTGAGTAAATGTTGTTTAGATAAACTTATTGTGTTTTATGGATGCTCACTTTGTAATAAGAATATTGAATGAAATTATTACCCTGCAAGGATGTCTATTGGAGTGGTAGTTTTTGGTAGGTGTTTGAGTGAATTGGTATGTTTAATGTAATTATTAAAAAGTGATGTATGTTGTTGTATCGTTTATGGAATACACTCATTATGAGAGCTACATGACGTAAAATAAATCTTTGCTAATATTTCCTTATGTTAGGAATAAGGAAAAATAAGAAAATGAGTAGGTTAGGACATTATTACCTATTGATGAACTCTATCTTGGGTAAGTTAGCTATGTTGCTTGTATTTATATTAAAGGAAAGGTAAACATGGTATTATTTAATAAATTCTAAGAACTAATGAGTGTATGTTTCATTCTAACCTTGCAACTTCCATGAGTAAGTCAAATCTTAGGTGGGTAGGATGTAATTCCCTACCACACAACCCCAAAGGACAACTAACGACAATGATTTACAACACATTTACACAAAAAAAATACTATGTATTAACCATCACCTAAATAATCATACAACAATATTATTAATATATAAAGATTCCTAATTAGTCCCATGGGGTTACATGGTTGCATTACTCACGTTCATTCTCAATAAATTTACATCGTTATAATTAAATGCCAAGTAATAAAGTAGTAGAAACATACACTACTCAAGATAACCTAATGATAAACATACAACCATCCATAACCCATAGAGATGACAAAGAGTACATACATCATTTTATTACAAATCGATTTATAGTTCAATATTACAATTGTGGAGCATATTTCCATAGATACAACACTTCAAAGATAAAATAGTACATTACATAATGCTTCCCTTATGTTAATGGGAAGAGTACAAGAATAATACAAAAATGATGAATAAAGTACAAATCATAGAATGGTCTTCAATCATGTGAAGTCCTAGAGTCATTGCATCCGCTTCCACTTCTAGCTTCACGAACACAACTTGGGAACCCAATGGGGTGTGTAGCACATTCCACCCAACCATGTGGACCCAAAGGTCCACCCCCCATGCTAGAAGATGGCAAGAAGAACCCACAACCAAACAAAGGTCAAGCAGACAAGACTAACACAACTCTAACACAAAACAATGATAAAAACATACAAATAACACATAAAAAAAATGTAAGGAGCCTTTGCTTCCAGAGGCACAAGAATGAAAAAGGGAAACAACAACAACCATGGTAGCTAAAGGAAGGAGTGTCATCACATAAGATCGACATGGGTTACCAAATGCGGATCTTCATAGGTTATCGACCCCCCTACCTAGTTAAACCCTGACAATCTCAACCGATCCCCGACCCCCATTCTCACTCATGCGAGATCAACATACCTTTCAAAAGGGAAAGGTAGTTGATCTTCACCATTCCAGGCATTCCCACTCATCCCAAGCCCAAACGAGCACTTGAGCTATGAGTAAGGCTAACTTATTTGAATTAATATGATATATTACCTAAAACCCCTAATTAATGGTTAGGTTATCACTAATTATGGAAACTCTCAATGAGTTACACATACACCACTTTGTGGGTTGGCCCCCATTGAGATCCACTCCACCTACTAACAACATCACAATACAAGGAACATGGGTGTACCTTAATTCACATAATGTAAATATATACGCAACACACAAATTCAAGGCATAAACCATCTCACAAATACATTCCATAACACTGAACCAAGTACAAAAGAGGTACCACCACCAACATAAACAACACAAGTGACCAAATTCCCTAAACCAAATGAGTGCCCACCAAGATTCAAAATTTCCCCCAAGCCTCTGGAAATCAATAAAAAAATCTACCAATTTATAAAAATGTCAACAAACTCATCTATTTTAAAAGAAAGCAAAATAATCGAAAGAGATATACATATTCACCAATAAAGTCCACAATAATCAATAAAAACACCTTATAGTGAAAATTAACATTTAAACTAAGGTTTTAGTTCACACAAACATATAATATTTCCTAGAATAAATCAAATTATTAAATTACAATCTAGTGACTTAATTTGTAACTCCCCGCCACGCAACCCTCGACGAAGCTGCAAACAACTACTTAAACAGGCTAATTTTTTTTTCTGTTTAAGAAAAATGAATAAGTAAGTTCGCTAACTAATGCCAACAACCTCTAAGGTTACGAGACAGAGGTTACATAGAACCTCAACCAAATATACATTTAAACCATGCCAATTATTTAATTAATAAGATAACCACATACATTCCAAGTAAGATGATATACACCAAGCATAAGAGATAACCTTCAAATTCATTAATCCATTCATTACACAGTAAAGTTACAACACTCATTCCCCAAATGAGGTAAGTTCAATAAACCTAATTACAATTACAACTTCCACCTCGATAACAACTGAGGGGTAAAATAATACAAGATCAACTAAAATGCAATAAAGCAAGAACTGATACTGAATTCAACGAGCTCTCCATCTAGAAGTCTCGTCCACATGAACATGGAGATAGCCCAATGGATTTAGGTGCATGCCACCCAACCAAGTGGAACCCAAAGGCCCACCCCCCGTGCTAGGAGATAGTAACAAGGAATCTTAGCCAAGACCATCTACCTCTAGACACGGGCTAAAACATAACTGAACCAACTGACACAGCCAAATATATGTACAACACAAGTACAACTCATATACCACGCAATTACAACACAAGTAAAACTCTACATGGTCACTTTGCTTCCAAAAATAAAGCAGATCAAGTATGTTACGAGAACTATACACATAGAACCATTCCCAACTATGGTCACATCAAGTATGTTAAAGAAACCATACCCATAAAATCAAATACCAACAGTTGTCTTAGACAGAGTGTCATCACACATCTCATCATGGGTTGTCCTCTGAGAATCTTCATAGGCTTCGACCCCCACTAAGGGTTATTCTGCTGGCCTCAACCGAATCCCAGCCCCCGTACTCACTCATGTGAAATCAAATACCTTTCGTACAAACAAGCTAGATGAATTTGCCATTCTAGGCCTTCCCACTCATCCCAAGTCTAAACGAGCCCTTGTGTCTATGAGTGAGGCATAATTATCTTGATTAGTGTGAAGTACCACCTAATCTTCTAAGTTTTTTTTTAGTTATCACTTGATTAAACCACCTTTGAAGGTTTCTTAGTTTACGTCTTTGGGCTCTGGCTCCTACCAAAGCCACTCTTCTACTTGACAACACACATACCATCCAAACTCCAAGGGTAACAAAGTGCAAACAAATAAGATACCACAACCAATCCTTTCTTAGGAGGCAACCTAAGTTCAAACCCTCTCCAAACACTGGAGGTAACAAGGTAACAAAGTCACTCCTGACAAGGAGGCACAACTCACATAATCCACTCCTAATCCAAGGAGGTACAAACCATTCCTATTCGTGGAAATCGGGTAACGAATTGGTTAAACACACTACCCAAGGAATACAAAATAGGTCAACATAAAAAAATGACAACCCCCATCCTCTAAGGATCATTTGGAAGACTTACAAATTAAGAACACATTTAACCCATTTTCCAACCAAGAACACGAAGGGAATAATCACTGAAGGAACATGAAATAAACTACCTTTGGATATTCTAAATCCATTTCCTCATTTCATTCAGTAATTTGACGCATTAAATAAACTGGATTGAATAGCATCTTCTTTGTCAAGATGAAATTTAAATCAAAATCACATTCTCTAATTGTTTTCAATAACTATAAAATAAACATTTGTTCCCATTAACTGGAAGCATCATTTTAAAAATAAATATTGGTCTCCTCCTTTTGACCTAATCACTTCTAGGACAATTATCTTATCTTTAATAAGTGTACTATTTAAAATCAAACATATTGTTCTATCAAATATACTATTTAAATAAAATCAACAATTCAACGATTGCACATTAATCTAATTTTCACAATTATATTTAAATCATGCCTTATCTAAATATTCAATTTAACTCAATTAAAACTTACAATATGTCATTGAATAAAACACCATTTTAATAAAATATTAACATTTAATGATACAATAATAATATATATTAATATCTCAATATTATATAATTATAATATTAAACATTATTATATATATATTTTATTACTTTATATATATAATGATATTTAATTATTATAAAAATAAAGTATTAAAATATTAAAATATATATTATTTTATCTCCTGGCTTTGAAAAAGAACCTGAAAGGATGCCTCGGGTCACGCATCGCTTTTAGGGTAGGCCGCGCCTAGAGCCAACATTTTTCCCAACACCACAGGTTTCTTGGTTGCGGATTTACCACAAGTGGCGGTTCTTTAGAGTGGGCGGCCATAGGGGGCAGCGCCAATGGAGGTAGCTGCTGCAGGCGGTGTAAATGGGAGGCGTGGGTTGCAGACGTCGCTTGGCGCGATGGTTGCTAGGTGCGGCGGAGGTAGAGGAGGCGGGTGTGGGTGCTGGTGTAGCCGGCCACCAATAGTGGTGGCGCGACTATGCACTGCATAGCCGACCACCACCGTTGGTGGTCGCGGCTGCGTAGCCCGCGCAGTCGCGGGGGTTTGCTGGCACGAATCCCCCACACTGCTTCCTATGGGGGCAGCGGTGGGGTGAGCCCCGACCCCCCAACAAACATTTTTCTTTTTATTTTTTTCTTTTCCTCTTAAAAGACTGTCATTTTTTGAAAAAAAATAAAAAATCAAAAGCCTTAAAAAAATAGACTTTTAAAAATTTTGAATTTGGCAAAATTTTGCTAGCATAACTTTACCAAGTGAAATATATAAAATATTCACACATAAGTATATGTATATATATATATATACCCATTCATCCAAATGAAATTTCAACTGAAGAACAAACAAAATTAAAGTAATAAATTGCATACAATATTTCATTTCCATTTTTGAAGCAATCTATTCTAAATAAAGGTTTTCTTTCAAAATTGAAACAACAATCCAACTAGAGGTTTTTAAATGATCTTCAACTTGATTTTCAACCACAAGCATATGCAATTTTAACCTCAAAACAACTAATTTTAAAAATAAACAATATGAACCTGATTTTTTTGAAGTATGTTGAAGATCATGATGGTGCTTTGAAACCCTTTTAAGCTCCACAAATTCTTTGAGCTTTTTATCCAAACCCACAAAATTGAACAACCTTCCTCTTCTCTTTTCAATTTTTCTCCAAAAACTCCATTAACAAGACTTGTGAAGAAATTCAAAGATAATGCAATTTTTTCCCAAAAATCCTACAACCACCCTCATAAATTCTAGAAAATAGAATAAAAAATATCTCTTTTTTTTTGAATTTTTGAATTTTCAAATTTCTAAATTGACTTTTAATTCATTTTCTTAATTTTCAATTCCAACTCAAATATGCATACATTTCCAAAATAAATAATGTAAATCATTTCAACATAAATAACTTAATCAATTAATAAAATAAATCTACCATAAGATTAAATTTTTTATTAATTAAATTAAATTACTCAATAATTTAAATCACATTTCTAACATTATTCTAACTTCCTAAATATACTGAAACTAGGCAAATTGAACAAAATAGAACCACTGGACCATACTATGACCGACAACACACTATGACCAAGGTGACGACTCAGCACGAAAATATTAGCTACTATCTCTCAATCGAATGTTGTTGGGCCTTGGACACGCTCGAACCTGAGAAACCAGGTGGAGTCGATGTCCTGTACCTGTAAACCTGCGAGCAAAGAATATATCCACATGTAATAATATGCCATAAATAAGGCACACTGTGAAGAGGAAATCACAAAATCTCAAGGTACTCGCAAGTGAGTGATGCGATACCGTCCCCTTCACCAATACAGTAGTACTAACTGACAAATCTAACCTACTAATATAATTCAAAACATAAAACATCTTTAATTCAAACATCCACAATGTTAATCTCAAAGCATGCCAAAATGATAACATCAAATTAAAACACCATCACATCAAAAGATAACATTAACGTCGCTTTATAGATAGCGATCCAATAGAAGCCAAGTACTATAGTCAAGGTACTAACTGAAAGTACAACATAACAGAGCATAACATTGTTCGATCAAAAGGACAAAATGAAGGGGTATTACATCATTATATTCATACAACTAACAAATGATATCAAAAAGTAATATGCATTGAAAAGTTTAAGCTAACTAATTTTATCTATGATGAAAATTTACCGTAGTAAATTCACAAGATTATCAATAACTCAATTTCACTATAACTTAATAATGACAATCATATGGATACACAGTTACTAAATTTATGCATTATCATTAACTAATTATTTTCTATTAAAATAAAAATCTCAATATCAATGTTCATACATCTAAATTACACAAGTATTTATATCTCAAATAAATTTACTAGATTAACATTTAGTGAAAGTTCTACAATGGCTTCAATTCCAATTCTTGTCCTTTCTCAACTGAAAGATAAACCCATTTACTTAATTAGACCTTAGCTATTGAAATCCTTCACGTCAATATTGCTACCATACAAATATGCATATGTATATAAGTAATATTTTCTTAATTATACATTTATAACCTAATAATTTACACTATATAAATAGGGAAATTAGGCTAACCAAATAACAAAACCCAAAGGAACCAAAAGAATGAAGTCTAATAATTTCACTTCTTTGATTAGATATGTTGGCATGAGCCTATTAAGAAATGAGTGACATAATGATTTTACACATAAATAAGGAAATAATCAGTTCTCATTAATTAACAAAAATGATAAATTAATTTATTTAATTAAACTAATTCTCTTTTAAAATAAGTACTTAAATATTTACTATTATATATATATATATAAATATATATTTATTTATTTTAAATTACACATATAATTTCTAAATAATAGAAATATAAGAATATTTCCCTCATATATTAATCACCCTATAAATATTCTCTTAGAAGAGAAATTAAAAGAAAAATCATCTTAGAAGGGAAGATATTATCTTACCCTCTTCTCCTCATTTAGAATTAAGATGTATTAATTCTTAAGAAGGATTCGATTAAATTTCCTAGTCTTAGGCTTTAAAAAGAAGCAGCTTGTCTTTTATTAACTAAAGTAAGGAGTTATGGGAAAATACTTAAACCAAGATTCATTCACGAGAGACTCAACAATGTATATACATTGAACACCATTCATACAACAATTCCAACGAATACCACACCATCCTACTCAAAAGATAGAACACACATAACCGACTTGCTAGCATTTGCAGCCTTATCAAATTTATGAGATAGGCTTAACAAAAGCATCAGAAATATCAATAATCATATGGCATTCTACATACATCCCAAAACCATCGATTACTAAGTATAATGCACGAAGGCTATGCAGGAATCAACAACAACAAAGAAACAAACTCACAGTAAATAAAAGGTGAAATCTCTACAGTAGTATGTCGATTGATTAAACTATGATCCATCGGTTTGGCTCTTCACACAACACACAATGGATTACGTAAGGAAGATCTCAAAATTAATGAAGCACACTGGCACACACCCTTACATAGCAATCTTTACATGTGTTTCTAAGTGCTTGCAACCAAGACAAAGTAGATTTTGTAAATTGAATACTCAGCAAAACGAATGCAAAGGAAGTAGTTTACAAATTGACCAAGTAAATAAGCAATGAAGAAAACCCAACGCATGTTCTTCATGCAACAAAATATGCTCAAGCAATTAAGAAAGCCAAAGAATTTAAATCGAAGAATACTTTTGTGTAGGAGACAGATCACATCCTCCAAAACAGGAGATCTAATCAGAGGTTGGAGAAGTTTGATTTGAAAAATGGGGCAACAGGGTACTACCAGATTCAAGAGTTTACTAAATGTTGAGGGGACAAATACACACAATAGTCATGTGAATCGTTTGCACAAAGGAACTGAAATAGATGAAGTAATAAATCAAATGGTAAGAGAGGCAATAGCCATACCATACAAATCAAATCCATTTAACATTACAAATCCAATAAATCAACATTTTAAATATAGACATATTATTGTGAGACAAAGAATTCGAATATAATGTTGAATAACATCAATTTCATTAATCGATTACATAAAACAGAGCATGACGAAGGCTAACCTGCAATCCTTCACTTCATAGAGGGAGATGACAAGCTGAACGATCTCCTTTGTAGTTCCAAATCTGTTCACCTAGAACAATTTTCCCCAAACTCTACTAACTGTATTATTATTATTTATTTTTTAACCGAGAACTATTGCAAAGGAGATTTTTTTTTTCCCAAAATGGAAGACTCCCCCCCAAAAATACAAAATAAAGCATTATCAAACCGGAGAAATTCTTTCGAGAACCAAGATCAGTAAAAATAACAAGTTTCCTCGTATATAATTCTAAATCCAAAGCATAAATCAAAAACTAAAACTAAAATCAGCAACTTGCACAATCTTTCTCCAGTTTGAAACTTTGCATGTATTTGTATGCAAAAACTTTCCTTGTTTTATTTCTTTTTCCCCACTTTTTCAGTTTTTCCATTTTCACTTAAATTTTCATTTCGAATAAAACCAAAATAATAATTAAATAAATAATATTACTTTCTAATTATCAATTTAAAATTTAACAATATTATAATTGAAATATTATTCTATCTAACAATTAAAAACATTGATATCAACAATTAAAAACACTAATCAACACAACATTGAAATTTACAAATTAAACTATTAGTTTAATTAAATACTTAACACTTTCACATAATCACTTTAATTAAATTTAATCAACATGCTTGCACAAATAATAACTTACCCAAATGACCCAAAGACCAAAGTGGAGGGGCACTACATAGGATGTAGTGCCCCTCCATGACTCACCCTTTTATAATATTTACATTAGATGTTTGTGGATTCATTTGATGTCTCAAGTACTCTTTGCTTGTGGTTAAGACATTTTATAATGACATTTGTTACAATGTGTTACTATGTTAGATGATGTAATACTCAAGACTTGGTAAGATGTTGGGATTATATAGGTTATGTTTATTGTTTATGTTTACTCTGAGACTAAGAGCTATTTCTTTATAATTATATGTTGATCAATGTATTAGGATATTAGCATACTAACCCTTGTTGATATCTTTATGAGTAAATAATCTAACAGGTGTCAATGCTTTATGATTATGATATGTTTATGAATATACTAGAAATAGAACGTGTTATATTATTTTGGAATGGTTTATGATCATTGATTTTACATGAGATGTTATTTTATATATTGTATGATGTTTTTAAATGTTATTTAGGTGTGAAGGGAAGTATTTCATATTTCTCACTTGTGAGAACCCTACGATGTTTTGATTTCCTTTCACTAGGTATATGGTGATTATATATATGTGCAAAGACGTTTTGCATGCTACAAGTTGTAGGTACTAGGCATTGAATCCACCTAAATTGGTAGGTTTAAGCATGCCTTGAAATCCAGTGGATCAGATGATTGCAGAAAACACTTGGTCCCCTAACCTAGCCATCATCCGGTCAGTGTTGCACCATGTCAGTGTTGTCAGCATGGTTCGTATGGTCAGTTAGTTGTTTGTGGTCTTGCTTTTTGACCTTGCTTAGAGGTTAGGTATTAATTGGAATTTTGTTTATTTCGTTTAGAATTGTTGATAAGTGCTTTTCATTAATTGTCACATTAAAATAAAATTATTAAGGTAATAAGGTACTTTTGATAAGTAGATATAAATGCTCTTATGTAATCATAGTTCATGGTAAAATAAATGATAATAAAATATTATAAAGCAAAATTATAAAGTTGATTATTAAATTTAAATAAATTAGAACATGCCTTGATAAATAAATATATAAATAATCGTAGTGAATAATAAAAATGATATGATAAATAAGAGGCTTTTAATTAATTAAAAACCAATTATTGTGTGAAGGAAAGATTAATAAATCTAAATCTAATTTTAATTGTGAAAAAGTTGGGTGGTCTTTGGGAAAACAAATAATGTCCTTCTCCCTATAAATATTTTTCTTTACGGGATTTTTTTTTTCATTTTGTTTTGGCTGAAAGAGAGATTTGCTTGCAAAATTTCAAGTACTATTCATTTTGAATTGGGATTTTGGAATAATTGCTTGGGGATTTGGAAAGATTGGATTTGCAAGTGGGAAATTTAAAGCTCGGCATTAAATCTCTAGCCTAGCGAAGCGATTGGATCCAAGTTGGAATTAAATTTCTTTATTGCACTATTTTTCTGAATTTTATCTCTGTTTATGAGAACGAGTACTTGAATGTGTTGGTGTTTTTCTTGCTAGGCCAAAATATCTCTAAAGGGATGCCACACATTATGCTCAAGAACACTTAGGACTAGGAAGCCAACACAACGAGCAAAGATCCTGAGGCCTCTACTCCTACTCTTTTGGCTCTATGGAACCAAGGAGGGTGTTCCTTAGTATGTTCTTATAATTTTCATTTGTCTCAAGGACACTTCTATACATAGATTTGTCCCTATTGAGTGAAATCAGATGTAATTCATCAAAGGCTCGGCCAGTTCCTTAAACAAAAAGACCTCTAAGTTGCTAGGAACATTTGGTAACTTTGAGACTTGCATCTCATCATGAATAAAATATGAAATAAGTATTGTTATGACCTTGAATCCATGAGTGGGTATTCTTTGAAGTCAATAAACGATGAGAATCCTAAATGAACTAGCCAGTGCCTCATCAAATTGGGTAGGATTCAAGCATGAACCATTCAGTCATATGCAACACTTCATCCTAATATGGGTGAACTTTTTTAAATGCATTACAACATAAAACTTCATAGTATTTAAAGCATTACTACTTATCAAAGCCTTATCCTATTCTGGTGAACTTACAATTCTTCCTTAATAATTTAATTAACTCATTGAGTTGAAGCAAATGAAATAATCATACATTTCAAACAAACCTTTGAAAAGATAAATGAAATTACAATTGTTAATTTCACTCATAATCCATCACATCAACGTGTAGGAGAGCATATACTTTAAAGCTTTTAGATTTCTTTCAATATCAGTAATTACATAAGACCATTTAAGACTATTTCATACACAAACCCTACCCAATATAAAATAATGGAAAATTCATGAAAACTTTGCATTCTATGTGTTGCTCTACCCTACCAAAACCCTTGTGGACTCAAAAATTCCAACCACTTGCAATGAGCCTTGAGATCTCTTTTATAACACAAGAGAGTGACCAGCTTCGGGCTCATTGCAACTACATTTTATCCAAATTTTTTCATTTCAAAAATAATTTTATTTGCATTTAGAAATTCCTTAACAGTTGGATGCAATCATTTTACCACAATAGGGAATCAAAACCATTACAACCCTTGTAACCAGTCGGTGTCACCATCACTCACAGTAAAACTTGCCATTAAGGTCTTGTCATTTACGTCCATGTCGAAACCCAACAGAAACAATATCATCATCATAGCAAAACTAAAAAGTACATAAAACTATACCATCACTCAGAACCTGAAGTAGCATCATGGCCATGGTACAAATGACCGCTTCTCATTTTCACCATAGTGGAGGCGAAAACACCACCTTGTCTTCATCAGTATGCTTCTTAACACTGAAACTAGAACCATCACACAATGCCACCATGGTAATTGGGTAAACCATGAGGACCTCATCATTGACACTAGCCATTTCAGTCAAAGCCATGAGGAAATAGCCATAATCAGAGTCAGCCTCTGAATCACCGCCACTGGAACTGCCAGAGACATCAATGGGAAATTTTTGTCAACCTAGAGAGCCATGACCATACCTCAGCTTGGCCCTTGAACCCCTTCCACACTCTACAGACTTCCCACCTTTTCCTGATGCCACCACCTCTTCTCTTGCAACCTGACTTTTGAGCCAAGAGTTGCACTTGATGACCCCGAGGGCGGGCTTCATACTATCCATATTCAGGTTGAGAGAGCCTTGAAGACTATCTTGATCATCTGATAGAAAATCATGACCATATTTTTAAGCATTACTCCTCGTTGACCTATGCAAAATTGATGGAGAAGTAGTAGAATTTCTCATCTTGCACCAATACTCAAACCCCCATGAAAGCTATACTCAAACATAGAGCATTCCAAAAACGTAACTGCTATGGTGACAATGAAAGAGCCATCATTTGTATTTATTGAGAAAATTGATAGAGTGATCATCAATGCTCTAATTGAATCATGAGCAAATAAGTGATCATTCGTTGGCATCTACACCACCACCATTAATTCCCAATACATGGAAATTGTTGTAATATTCATCATGATTTCCATGAAATAGCCCTTCGTATGCATGGAGATCAGGCTCATATCCTTTTAGGAGATTGCGTTATTAATGCTCATCACCCACAAAGCTCAAATAACCGTCACATGCTTGATTATGAATTTTGAATATAGACCGTCGATGCGCCAATAAGTTGGCCTATTAAATGACTCAGATTAAGTCAAAACATTTGAAAATTCCATGCTATCGCATGTCAAGCCCATTGGCCAATAATATTTCTCCCATCAGAAAAAACGCATACCACCCATGGGCCCCATCTAGACTCCTTGTGCTACTAGTAGAGTCCACATGGCACTATCACATAGGCCTTACAAGGCATTAGGTGAAACCATTAAATATTATGTGTGGTGTGCATGCTACAACTCAAATCAATTTCCATGAGTGCATCATGGCCATCGATCTTCTACCACAAGAGATCAAGACGATAGTGGGAAATGGGTCCCATGCAAAATGAAGGACGTGTGGCACAATAACGCACACCACGCAACCTAGCCAAAATGTATTATTTTAATATTGCACGACATGTGCGCAAGGGCCTGGATTTTATTGATCAAATCCAACGGCTTGAATTTTTGTACATGCATATTATTTGTCATAATAAAGGGGCCAAGGGCCATGTGGCAAGCGACAACCCCTTAAGAAATTAAATACTTAAGACATAAGTCTTCAGAAAACAAAATTCAGGTCGACCGTTTTAAAATATTAAAACATTACACACTCGATGACTGGAGAGCCTAGGCAATGGGAGTGACACCATAAGTCGTAACTCAGACAGAATGTGATATCCTGTCTCTCTTGAAAGGAAAATCTCTATGGGAAAAGAGATAACCCCAAGGTCTCTAATGTCAGGTCTTGACAATACAAATAAAACAACTTAGAGATAATATGAAAATGCTGGTAATCACAAAGGGACATTACTACAAGCAAATACTAGACTTAGATTTATTTGATCTAGCAATATATTGATACTTCAAAACCTAAAACTAACCCAGATAATGAAAGAAATAACAAAATATAAGGGATTCAAAGAGATTTCTAAGAATAATTCTAACCTTAAGATTAACAATGCAAAAGATGAAATGCTAGAAATGGACCAATCCCTCATAAACTGATTCCTATTCAACCCAAATAAATCTGCGATCTTCTAAGGTGTTAAATATTTTCAGACTATGAATATTCATTCAAGACAACCCTATTGCAATTGAAATGAACAAGGACTCATAATTGAACTAAGCACAATTTTAAGTCTAGGCTAACTTTGCAAAGCAGCTAACAATCAACTAACTACAAAAGTATGGACTAGGGATTGCTGCAAACACTTCAAGCATAAAACCCTAAACATCATCAAATCATCTAACATCATTTAATAAACTTAAGAAAGTTTGAAGATAGAACATCAAGAACCATGCTAGATAAAACAAAACACAAGAAAGGCACCAAATCAAAATTTATCTACTTGTATTAAAGCATCCAAAGTAGCAACAATTCCAATATTTTGTTACAACACTTGCTTGAAAAGATAAACTAAACTCTAACTCTAATCCTTGCTCTTACAATTCGCTCTAATGTAAAATTCATCTAACTTAACCCATTACAAATGAGGCATAATGACAAACTTATAGAAACCCCCCAAAATATGTCGTCCCAATAAGGATTTACAATAATAAACAACCACACAATGGGTCGGCCAAGAGAAATTCAAAAAATATGAAATGTGCAATATGCACCAATTTCATCCAAGTCGGCCTAGGGTCTCCAACAAAACTCGGTCCAATGCATGTCAAGGAAGAGGAGAAAATAATGGGGAAGCACAAATTCCAATGCAGCATTACATTAACTACTTCCCCCTTTGTCCTTAGCACACTCCACCTCATCCTACAACAACAACAATACTCTGTCCAAGTTGGAAATAGGTGGCATAGGAAAAAACCTAAATCTCCTCTCAAGGCACTTGATATCATCCCTTGACTGCCTCACTATATTATCCCAATCCACCTTATTTGTTTGATACCTATCAATAATTGCAATATAAGTTTCTGCATCATCCACTTGATGTTCATTGATAGGTCCCTCATTGACTGGAGAATATACATCTGGCCACCATTTTCTCAACTGCTGTAGGTTAAGATGCTTGGGCGCAAATTTCTATCTCCCTATCATCACTTCAAAAAATTAAATACACCTATTGTAGATTTTAGTCAAAGTATCTTCAATCTTCTTTCCTTGTTTATATATCTTCTACAAGGCCTTCTACCTGATTTGCAAGATTTCAAACCATTCCCAAGGCTCTACAATTCTTGAGGAAGGAAGAATTCCATCCTTTATCAGTTGATCCTCAGTGTATTCCATGATAGTCTTTGTCTTTTGCAGCAAGAGATCTACATCTTCCCTATCCTGAGCTAGCACATTCTTCAGCCAATCTGAGGACCTCATTGCATCTCCTCTAGTCAAAAGGATGTCCTTAATAGAATCATCTCTCTTTTTTTGCACTCCCCACACCCAACCGGCTATAGCATGTGTGGTGTTCTTCATTCTTTCCAACTCTAATATGGTCTCTTGAGGTAAGAATCCTGCAACAGAAGAGGAAGCATTGATGGATTGCAAGGGTTTCATCAACTCCTTCAAATATCTCTTAAGTTTCTCATTTTCTTTCTCCAATTCTGATTTACTTTGCACCTCTTTCCGCAATCTTCCAAGGATCAGAACACTAGAGCCTTCATACTCTTCAATGTCTTGCTCCATCGAAGCATACCCTAGATTGATAGTCTGCACACTATAATCCTTTCTAGTCACCTCATCTCTATCCTTGTTAGGAGCAGAATTAGCAATGTGGACTACCCTATTATTCGCATTATTGCTCTCAATCCTAGAAATGACTCTAGCCTTCTTCTTTGTCTTTCCCTTTCCAATATTTTCCAGTAGTTCATTCGAAATGGGAGGAGTGTCATCTACCACAATCTGTTTTCTCTTTAATTCTTTATCCAACCAGCCCGGAACAGTGGACTTTGATTGTACTTTGTCCTATCCATCTTCTTCCTATTGAACAATGGGAATAATCTCCTCCATACTTGGATTCTCAGGAGTCTTCTCAGCTATATCCTCTTTTTCCTTATTGTGTTCCTCCTTCTCATGCACTGGTGATAGAGTTCTTCCTTCTCAAAAGAAGGTCTATCCTCTTCACCTCCTGTAGGTGAATCCTCACTAGGTACAAGGGGAGTCTTCAAAACCTTATCTATCTCTACCTCAACATTGTAGAGACCACGTTCCTAGAATTCTTCTTCTCCAAGGTCCTTAGGATCTTCAATATATTTTGCTTCATCTAGCATATTTCCAATCTCATGAAGAGGTGGGATGTCCTCATGCTCGGTGGTAGGAGCAGTCATGGGAGCATTTCCTTTTGGTCCAGCATCCTTGGGAGAATGAGTCCTAGATCTCCTGTTGTATACTTGTGTCTTTTCTCCTGAGTTTTCTACTTCTACTACAAGTGTGTCAACCTTTTCATCTACCTTAGAAGTTCCCTTCTCCTTTTGTGACAACCTCACAATTCTCCTTCTCTTTGGTGATGGAACACTGATCTCTTCTTTTTATTTCTCACTTCCTTTAGCCTTATTCCTCCTCGAGACATGTTTCCTTTTCTTGGCTATTGGATTTCTCTTTTTCTCTGCTTCTCCTACCTCCTTCGCCTAAACATCCTTAATCTTAATTTTGAAAGGAGAGCCCACCTTGGTTTTTCCTTTAGGATCTTGTTTAGGTGATTCCTCAAAATGCATAGTGAGACTGCAAGTCTCCCATGAGATCATAGGTACATTGGACACCTTCACTTTCTAACTCCAACATCTTATGCTTGAGCTAGTGCTTGGTATGCTTGATTACCAGAGTCATAGCTTGTTCCAGCTCTGTCTTCTCTTCCTCCAGCCAATCAACCTCTTTAATTGGTTTATCCTTCATAGCCTCACAGTTATGGCCCTGGATTAAATTTCCATCCTCCTCAACCTGATCAGGAATAGCCCTTATGTTGTACAACCGAACCAAGCTGACTGGTAACTTGGAAAAAATCTTCTTTCTGACCTCAAATTCATCACCTACATTGGCTCAGTAGTCCTCTAGGTCATCCTTGTGACTGTATTCTTTGCGGACCTTCTTTTGTGCTTCACCAGTTATATCAAACCTGGATCTCTTGGAATGGAGGGAAAGACCAAGAGTGGTCATCTCTTCCTCAGAAGCATGGGCCGAGTTGATAGAAGGGCATGCCTCACCAGCGCCTATCCTCAAAGGAAATTCACTACCAAATATTGTCTTGTGCTTCTCCCTTTTCACAATTACATCAAAGTCAAATATATGTCTTGTGACCTCCAGGAGTACAAGATGATTTGTAGGTTACCTTGGGAGTCTGTATGGAGCCCTCTGACAACCATCAATTCTTATATATGAAAAGGTGGGGAACTGGATAAACCAAGCACCAAACCTTTTGATCAACTCCTTGGCTTTATCTGAAATCCGGACATGCTTTGCACCTTGGAGCAACCTAGTGATGTACATGGTGAATGCATCATTCACCCTTCTATCACTCAAGTTACCTAGGTGTAGCCGTGGGTAAACTTCATAAATTACATCTTGTACAAATACACCCCTTATGCTTAATCCCTTGTATGGGTTGAACCTAGCCAAAGCATAGAACAGGTAAGAGGTCATTGTGAAACTCTTGGTCTGTAGGACATTGCACATTTGTTCATGAATCATGGCACTTATTATGTGTGCCTAGTGGTAT
The DNA here is from genome assembly GCA_007115665.2 of Sequoiadendron giganteum. Classification (NCBI taxonomy): domain Eukaryota; kingdom Viridiplantae; phylum Streptophyta; class Pinopsida; order Cupressales; family Cupressaceae; genus Sequoiadendron; species Sequoiadendron giganteum. The sequence continues at coordinate 343,302,788 of CM021110.1, forward strand.
TCTGTACCCTATTCCATCCTAGAAATAACATAGAGCATCCAATTCTCAAAGATTCCTCCACTCTTCAATCCTACCACCCTACTGAGAAGGGTGATAACATCATAATAATCCTTTTTAAATTTGAGTCTGACCAACTACTTGGGCAACTTGGAGAAGTTGGAGTTAAGTTTTTCCAACCAGGAATTAATGACCTATTGGGATTTAATGGTATCCTCCTCATAGAACTTCTTTGCCACATCCATGTCAAAATCCACCACATGAGACCGATCAAGTATGTCAAAGGTCTGGGCTATAGACATAGGATTCAAATTTTCTACAATCCTCCCTTCGGGACCAACTATCCTTTGTGTACCTCGGTCATAGTGTCATGCACATTCCAACAGCAACTCATAACACTATATTGTAGGAGGAAATCCAACTACATGCACCAATCCTAATTCCAATATCCTTCTGGCCAATAGGGAGAGATTTGGTACTGCCATTCTTGCCTTGAACTCCTCATACTCCCACAATCCAACATTTGTATCAGTAACCCCCGACCAGATGGAGGAAAACTTGCTCTATGGAATTCAGCTCTTGACATCCATCTTGATCCTTTCTGCCTCAGAAATAAAAGACCCCTCTGCACCTGGATCCACTACCTTACCCTTGGTTCCACTGGTCATTGCCTTACTTGATTCAACCTCCATTCAACAAAAACCATAGTAAAGATCACACATAACACAAATTAACCAATCACAAAGATAAGTTCATCTTCAATACAAGTTCCATGATAAGAAAAATGCTCAAAACCTCATTAAAATTAATCATCCCAAAGTTCGGGTTTTTAGCCCTTCCATGAAATCCAGAATAGAGAGGAATTTTGGGAAATTCCCAACCAGGCGGATTTTAGCAAAACAAGCACACAAGCATCCATTAATCATTCAATTAACTAATATTAACCAAGGAACAACATGAAGCATCTTGGAAATAAGCCGAATTTGATCATCAAATGCATAATCATTAACCAAACTCATATATTCTTTCAATTCTTCATTTTCAATAAATCTCAGGAAAATACGTCAAGGACGGAAATCCACAGGAATAGCAATAATCCAAAAACTCTGGGAAAATGAAGGGACCAAGAATTTTTGGGAAAATCCTGAAGGCACGGATTCTAGCAAAACTAATGCAATTCTCACAATTTAAGCCCAGTTTCGAGAAAATGACAAGGCGACAGACAAACTAGGGAAATCTGGGGGTAGCAAAAATCCACGAGATAGGCATAAATCTGGATCACAACACATTTTAGGAAAACAAAGGGAAAACGAGAAGTTAGGGAATTTTGACAAATAAGGAATTTCGTGAAGAATCTGAAAACCTGAATATCTATATTTTCTCTCGACCTCACCCAAATTGATCGAACGATCAAAAATTTGAGGATCTAGAGCTTGAAACCAACTCGATTTAAACATCGTACAGATCATCTTTGAATATGAACTCACCCTAAGGCAACTCGAGAGGGATTGGTGATGCCCAAGGCACAAAACCCTAAAATTCTGCTATGGGAGTGTAGGATAAGCTCAAGCTCAACTCGTTTGTTTGCAAGGGTTTATAGAAGTCCCATCCCAACCCACACAAGTGACCCATCTCATGATGAAATCAAAAGGAAAGCTTAGACACTCACTTAGAATTAGCATTCGAACAAAACAGGAAAACCCTCAGCTTCGAAATACATAACGCCAAAACATGTAGGAACTCAAATCCTAGGCACACCCAAAATGCCAAAGAAGCATGTGCATTCAACAAGAAAAAGCATGAAAATACAGACAACATGAAGGGGCACCAAACAAAAACTAGAAACCCAAGCATCAACACAAAACTCGACCATACCAACATTCTGACTCACAACATGTACACATAAATCATAAAGTAAATCATTTCAATCATCAAAAGAGAGAAAGCGTCATGTGCATACCATGAGGACAAGAGAAAAGGATGAAACAGAAGCTAGCAAGAAACCTCAAGGTGCGAGCTGAATGTAAATGGCCACCAAGAAACCCAAACACAACAATCGACTGCAATCCCAAGCACACAATCTAGCAACAACACTCCGGATCAAGCACTCCAGACCAAAAGGAAGCAAATAATAAAACCTTAATGACACAAAACTTCCAAAAGTCAACTTAATACCAAATCGCACAATTAATGCAGTCAAGATGAGTCAAACCAAAATCCAGGAATTCGACATGGTGACGTACATTCAGAGAAATCCGGTCCCGACAGAATTTCGCGAAGGACCAGAATCTCTAGAATTTCAATGAAAGCATTTTTCATCGGGTTTTAAAAGGAAATCAGGGAATTCCACAAGGAGTGTATTTTCCTGAGAGCAGTGAAAAACCCAGAATGAGTCCAAAACTTAAGGTTTTCAATATTTGTCATGGATGGACCATTCCAGAAAGCAAGGCAAACAACAAAGCACATGCCCAAACAAGAAAAACCCCAAAATACAAAGGGCCAAAAAGACCCAGAGCGAAAGAAAAAAGAGAGAAAAAGAGTGTCCCTACTTTCAGTGGGGCATGTATGAAAAAAGTGCACAAAAAATGGTTACTCTATTGGGGAAATACTCTAGAGCATTTCAAGAACAAACTAGAATCAAGAACCCAGAATCTCTGGTTTTAGTCCTTACATCAAGACACCTATGAACAAAGTTTCAGAAACCACAAGCAAGAAGACCTCTTCCTATACTAGGGTCCAAGTGTGTGTACTTGCATTCATCCCATTTCTTAGGTGCAACAGGAATCAAAGCAAGTCTGACCGAGCTACATAAAAGTTCTAACTTCAAAAGCAACCTGGATAGAGCCTCACTGCCAGTCAAGCATCCATAGCCCCGACAAGGTTATCACGTGACCCTCCCAAGCATATCTCTACTGCTAGTCAAGCATCTATAACCCCGGTAGAGATACTAGGATACGCCTGATAAGGTGAAGATTGTTTTGATTTTCAATACTTTCTTTGTTTTCTTTTCTTTTTTAAAAATTTTTCAATCCTTCCTTTCACCTCGCAAGTAATGAAACTTACGCTCAAGGATGAGGAACACAGTGGCACTGAAGAAGAATATAAGATTTTTCACTAGGCCAAATTAAATAGGAACCGTATGCAATTCTAGAATCTTTAAAATTTATATGAAAATCTGAGACTCAAATATATTCCAAACTACAACCAAAATAAGTGACTCTAGGAACTCCACCACTTAACTCTAAAAAATAGACTAGAGTTTGTGAAAGAAATTTCTAGAACAACCCCAGGTGAGTCGCCCGTTATGCAGATGCAACAACCCCCCATAAAACTAGAAATCGAAAGCAAAAAACAAAGCGAAAAGCAAAACGAACCCAAACAAACCTACGCTAACCAGAAAAAAAGCAAAACAAAAGAAAATAAACCTACACTAACCAAAGAAAAACAATAGACAAGCAAAGAAAAGCAAAAAGAAAACCTATTCTAACTATCTACAAGGGAGAGACTCAAACAAATCAAGATTGGAAGTAATGCTTTAGATACTGCCCACTGACAAGCAGCAGGATATCCTCACCAGTGAGGGTTTTCAAGCGAAAAATATTATCTCCCAAAAATTTTGAAATTTGGTAAGGGCCAAGCCAAAGTTTGTCAAATTTACCATGCTCTCCCTTACGGTCATGGGCATTATCCCAGTAGAGAACTAAGTCAAATATTCTAAAGGCTTACACCTTAGGTCTCTTGTCAAACCATCATTTCACTATGCCCTAGTGTTTAGTAAAGTTTTCTAGAGCCTCATCTCTCTTTTCTTCAAGGTGTAATAACTCAGCCAAATGGGCTTCACGCTTATCCTCCTCATTATATTATTCATTGAATAAACTGTAAGGTAGGAATCTTCAACTAGATGGGGAATACGGGTTCCAAACCATACACTAGGTGATAAGGAGAGGTTCCTATAGACACCTTTTTTTTGGTACGGTCTTCCCAAAGAGAAATTCTAAGTTGGGTGTGCTAATCCTTAGGATTCTGCTCTAGTAACTTACAAATAATTGTCAAAAGATTCTTATTGGAAGACTCACCTAGACCATTACCCTAAGGGTAGTAATTGGATGCAAATTTTATGATGATTCCATGATCAAAAGCCCAATTGGAAAGTTTCAACGATGCAAATGCAGGGCCATTATCACAAACTAAAGACAATGGACAACCAAAATGATTAATAATAACTGACTCAAGGAAATTGATTACCACATCAGAAGTACATTGCTTACATGCAAGAGCTTAAGTCCATCTAGTAAACTAATCAGTTATGGTTAGAATATACTGGTGGCCTATAGAAGAAGGTGGGTTAAATGGACCTATAAAGTCCATTCCCCATCGTACAAATGGTTTCACATCTATGACCATTTGAAGTGGAAGGGCTACATGTTTTTCCTTACTTATTGTCATCTGACATATGTGACAAGTCCTCACATGGTTGTGTGTATCCCTGAATAGGGTAGGCCAATAATAGCCTGCCCTTAGGATCTGAATGGTAATGGATGATGCAGGACCATGACCTATGCCATATCTTTCATGGAATTCAATCATCACTCTAGTAGCTTCTTCCATCCCCAGACATCATAATTACATGCCCTCATGAATTTTCTTATACTGGACACTCCCTTTCATCATAAAACTACCACTCTTCAAACACAAGGCCTTCCTTTGAACTGTATTAAGGTGATTAGGACAATGCTGGTTCAATAAATAATAAATGATTTCATCATACCAATCACCTAGAGATGGTAATGTTGAGCTATGAGATCAAGACCTATCTCAGCCATTGTCTTCATCAATCCCTATCCTCTCACCAGTTTCATGGGTTGAATCTCAATATCATATTCTTGTAACATATTTACCCATTTAGCTCTTTGTTCACCTAGCTCATTCTGCATTAGCAAAAGCTCCACCAAAGGATCAGGAACTATGGAAAAAACCTTATTCCTCAGGATATAGTGTCTAAACTTTTTCACTGCCCTGACCAAAGTATAGGCCTACTTTTCTACATTGGGATATCTCAATTCTGCATCCTTTAAGGGGGTACTCATGAAGGCTATAGGATGCTCATCACCTTGATCAAACTTTTGAGTCAACATTCTAGCACAAGAGTGATCAGAAGCAAATGAATATATGTAAAAAGGCTTAGTGTAATACAGACTCACCAACACTGGAGCCTCAACAATAGCTTTCTTGATTTTTGTGAATGCCTCGGCTTCTGCACTCCATTCCACTTTCGCCTCTTGTTTCAGCATAGTGTTCAAGGGCTTTACTATCTCTACAAATCGAATGATGAACTTTCTAATGAACTTGATCTTCCCAAAGAATGACTTCATTTATTTTTTTCTTGTAGGAGGTTGAATCTTCAAGATAGCCTCTATTCATTCAGGATCAATGGCAATACCTTGTTCCAAAATAATATGTCCTAGCAATTTTCCTTCTATAACCCCAAAAATGCACTTCTTTGGGTTAAGTGAGATGCCAAACTATCTGCACCTTTGGAATAATTTGCATAGATCTTCTATATGATTACCTCGCTTCTTAGAGAAGACTATCAAATCATCCATATAAATAATGATGCACTTACCAATTATGTCCTTAAAAGCAATATCCATGGCCCTTTGGAGTGTCTCCAACCTTGATCAACCTAAAAGGAATTCTTTTGTAGGAAAAAGTTCCCCATTTCATAGTGATGGTAGTTTTATGCCTGTCTTCGTATTGTACCATGACTTGATTGTATTCAGAATACCCATCCAGATAATACATCATCTGGGATCCATTAACAATCTGAAGTACCTCATCCAGTGAAGGAACCAGATAGTTATCTTTTTCTGATGCTATTAAGATTCCTAAATTCCACACACAGTCTTATTTCTCCATTATTTTTCCTCACAGGAACCAAATTCGCAACCTAGGTTGAATGCCTCACTTGAAATATAATCCGTGCTGAAAGTAGCTTCTGTACTTCTTTCTAAATGATGGGTTCTAACAGAGAATTAATTGGTCTCTATCTTTTTCTGAATGGTCTGACATTTGACTTCAAGGGAATGGTGTGTGTAATGATTGAAGTATTGTATGTTTTTAAGTCTTCATAACTCCAGGCTATCACATCTCGATATGTATGTACAACATCAATAATCCCTCTCCTTTCTTCAGGAGTACATACCTTACCAATAAAAACATTCTTTACATCATCCTATGTCCCCATGTTGTATGTTTCACATTGACTACTAAGAGATTCCCTTTTGACTTGTTGTTCCTAGTCTTTTATCTAATCTAAATCAAAAATTTGTTCTAGCTGCACCATACCTATTGGGATAGTGTTGGTCTTCAAGTTGATGACCCCTCCCAAGTCCATTTCTTCCCCTTGAGGATTTATCACATCAATTACTTGAGAAGAAAAAACATCACAATTTATAATGAAATCCAGAATATGCTTATCATCTTCAAACACCTCGAAATTGGTAACATTGTCAAGTACTGAAGGTAGTAGAGTGATCTCCACAGTAAAATTTTTCAATCCTGAAAGTTATAAAGGTTGCAATGTACTGTTGGAGTAAAAATACATTGAGAGGGGGGGTGAATCATTGTTTATAACTTCTTTAATACATTTAACTGAAACTGAAAAAGACCCATACATATGTTCTCATTTATCAATGATAGAATCATTCATGTATTTGAATGCATTCATATAAACTGAAATGGGAGTAGTGTAACATTGCATTTTAAAGCAGTAAAGCACTGAAGCAAGTGAATCATAGAGACAGAAATAGACACAAGATATGCCAAGTGGAAAACCACTCCTGAACATGTTGCCTTTTTCAGGCTTTCATTTCAATAATTATTTTGGCAATGCCTCAATGGCTGATTTCTGAGCATCGACTCAAGGAGCACCAACCCCTATGTTTAGAGACAACAATTTCAAGGAGCACCAACCCATTTTCTATTTTTCAATAGAACATACAATAATACAGAGGATCTCTCTGTTTCTCTTATTTTTGTCAAGTGCCTCTTGACAGGCAATGCATAGAATTCTCAAGAGTCAAGAATGACTCTTCAAAATTCCATTCATTATCAAATCTTGATATAGCTTGAGGAAAATAATCTAGTTATAGTGTCAATACAACTTCTCATCAAAATTGCATTACATTGATATGACCTTTCTTTATTTTTCACACTCTTTCTTTTTCTATCTTTTATGATACAAAATTACAGAATAGACAACACACTGTGTTTTCCAAATTTTCAGCATTAAAAAATAATTACCCTAATTGCTCACATAAAGGAACTGCCCTATTTGTTTTTAGGTTTTTCAGTAATGAAAAAACCCTAATGTCTTCATTTTCAACCATTTAGAGTTTACATCATTACATTCCAGGAAGTATTTCCATTGTTGCTCATTTTTTCACTTTCACGGAATTGTACAAAGATTGTTTTCAGGCTACAGTCACTAATGTCAATCAATAGTTTTATAATATACCATGTCCCTGAGAGATATACTTTTTATTTCTGACAAGAATAGAACAATAGTTCCAAAAATAGAGGTGTAACTGAATCTTTTCTCCACAAGCGACCTACACATGTAGTGCTTACCCAAGCAATATTAATGTAATACATATTCCATAAGAAAAAAAGACACTGAAGTTGTTGTGAAATAAAGTAGCTAAAACCCCAAATAGAAATGTATCTAACAAAACAAAAAGATGCAACTAAGAATAATTACTCATGACTCCAGGTGGGAAAATGAGAAGATATTCCAAGAATAATACTCAATAGAATAGATGCAATTCTTTGGTAACTGAAAAAATTAAGTGCCACAACCGAAATCATTCTTTTAGGAGTTGTTACCAATTGATTCTAGATAGAATTTGAAGACATATGAAGATATTTTGATACCCACACACAAAAAATATTAACCCTTTAAAACTATCATGATGATCTTTAAAAGATTGTAGTCACATTTTAAAGTAATCATTTCATAATTTTCCATTGAAAGTAATAGACATTTTTCATTTTCCTTTTTCCATAAGAGAGATAGCTTAGCTTGTAATAACCTTGATAGTAAAGTAACTAATCTGGAAAGTAGTCTAAAGATGAATACCTGACAATTGTAATGAAGTTGTTGTCAAGAAATGAGATTACCAAATTTGTAGACAACCGTAATGGCTAAGACAACTTCTAGATACAGGCCTTCACCCAACGGAAGAAAGAAGACACATGGAATGACCATTGTAATGGTCCTCTAATCTCCCTCACACACTGTCAAAGTGCACTAGCCCTCCAAATTTCTCAGTGAAACGAATGAGACAAAAACTCAAGGATGGCAGCCAGAATAGGGTTCCAAACCCTTCGTGCAAGAAAAAAACAAAAATATGACCTAAACTACCAAGAGAACAAACTCGTGATTTACTTTGCAAAGAATGATAATTACATGGAGTCCGAAAGGACAATCATAGTAGTCCAAAATAAACACATAATGATGTTTGAAATCCGCAGCCAGTTCAAAGATAGACATGCCGGCAGGCATGATAACTTTTGACTATTTTAGTCATTTTGAAATCATCGACCAAGAAGAGTTCTATTAAAATTTGACATGACCACTTTTCCCATCAAATGCCAACTAAATGATGCCTTCAGAATTATTTTTACAAGACCACAAACTAAGTAAATGCCAATTATATCATTCCTTGTATTAATGCTTCCAAATGGCAAAGCTTCATCTACTTTAAGGCTCGAACCGTGTGCATAGACAATTATCAATTTGATTACATTTGACCAAAAATAGATTGCCATCACATTGAAATCCAATGCTATAAAATGTCTAATGGTATCCAAAAAAATGAAGAATGATTTCATGTAAAATTCACAAAGCAATAAACACAATACTGAACAAACCCTTATAGTATGCCAAAAACTGAATATCGAGGGCTTCAAGAACATTCATAAACTATTCCTTATACCCATGCCACTAACTGAAAATGGAGGAATATACCTTTGGTGTGTTTCAAGAACATGTTTCAATTTCAAGATGCTTGTTACTGATCAAGCCATAATTATTCAACTTGTATAAGTACTATAGATAGGAGGCACCTCAGGAAGCATTGGACTTTTACCCTTGTCATTATTTCACTCTCCCTGTATATTCATTTTGATAATTGGGGTTGGGTTAATAAATTTTTGTACTTGTTCCACAATGGTTTGACATACATGACATTCTAATAGAGTGGGGGGCATCGTGGACTCGACACCAATTGGGGAGCAACAATTCTTCAAAATTCATACTTCTACCCAGTTGGATATGATTCTCCATACACCTCTGGATGAATTCCTGGAAGTTATCTAGCAAACTGAGCTACCTATCCTCTTGGTCATTAGTTTCATCTATTTACTCACTCAATGATTCTAAATCACTGATGGACTCATCTTGCATCATAAATATTTCCTAAGACCTACCAGATTCTGGTGTAGATTCATAACAGGGGCCCTACAACATAAAGATCTCTTCTATATCTGAGACTGATGCAGCCAACACATAATTCCCCATGTTGATCTCTGATATTAATATCTCATTTGAAGTATTCTGGTATTTAGTTATTATATACTTCATTCTAGGCTCTCTTTCAATCTTGATATGATTTGGGACCCCTTTCCGTGGTAGCCACATGTGAGAATGGTTTGTATATGTATACCCATTTAATGCCTTGGTGAAATCCTGACCCAAAATCAAACCATAGGTGTTAGGAATATCAACAACTTGGATGTTAATCACCTGTTGTACCCTTAGATCTAATGCAACCTATGTGGGGATCATATTCAGCTCTCCTACTACACTCAACTTTGTCTTTTCTAATTGAGTAACCTTATTTTGAGAAGAAATGGGGGTAAGACCTAAAGCTTTACAGATAGCAAAAGGCATAACATTTGTAGATGCCCCTAAATCTAGTAGACAATTATGCAAATTCTTCCCAAAGATACAAATAGAAATCAAAAAGTGAGGGGTTTCCATCTTACCCTGGAATAGACTCAATTGGGTTCTAGCTTGTGCAACCTGAATCTTATTTTTATCTTTCCCTTTGTCTACAGGTGGGACCTGGCCTTGGCCTTTAGGTGCCTATGAATTAAAGGATCTGACAACTGCCTCACTGGTAGTTACCCCTTGTGGTGTTGTGTTTGAATTGAAACACCCCAAGAAACAATTCCTAATAGAAGGGACTCTTAATAATTCAAAATAAAAAAGACTTACCTTTACTTTCTTTAATTCTTTAGTCACATATTTGCCCAGTTGCTCCATGTTCATATCAGAATGAGCTTCCTTGCAGCCACTAATCTCTTTGTCTTTTGATACTTCAACATTGTTTCCCTTTAACAAGTACTGTGTCAGCACATGAGGGTAAGATGGATTATTATTGGCTTGCGGATCCGGTGGAGTAGTGAAATTATTTGGAGGAATAGAAGTCATGAAAGGACCTCCAAATTGTGGACTCCTGTTAGGCTCATTCCTTAAATCATATTTCTTTGTGGGTTGCTAAAACATTTGAACTTCTTCAACACCAACTTCCCCTTCATCCAAAGGGCCATTATCATTTTCATTCTCTTCATTAAATAGCTGAGAGATTTCGTCCTCATTCAACACCTACTTTGTCTCTTTACCCTTATCACTGGACTCTTATTTTGGTTCATTCTCCTTACCTTTTGGGAATGGAGCATGGTTAAGTACTATTACTGGGGAATCATAAGGATTTGAGGGCACAATCTGCTAACTATTGGAGTTGTTCTCAACTTCATACTGAAAGATGGAAGCAGCAGTCTAAAACTCAGGGAAATCTAACTCAGAATGTTGGCTTGTCTTATGGAGCCTACACCATCTAGACAAAGTTTCTTCTGCTAGATACACACCACTATAGGCTTCTCCTAGGTAGGAAGTTGATCCAGTGGAGTAGGAATTCCTCCATTATTAGGTCTAGTATTCCAAGGTCTATTCTATCTAGGTGGTTGCCTTTTGTCGAACCCTTGTCCACCTTGTTTCTCCCTATCATAAATTTTTCCAAAGCCTTGTCTACTTTCAAATTTAATTTTTTTGTCAAAATATTGCCCTGTATCAAAGTTTTGACCTTTAGCAACATTTATGTTCTCTCTGTTGTAGTTCAATTGCATGCTCTTATGTTCAGCCTGAAGTTGGTTGTTCTGATTTCTTAAATAGGTTACCTCCATATTCAGTTTCTTCACCTTCTTAGATAAATAATCTAGCCACTCCTTATCTAAACCATTGTATGGTGTTGAACTCACATTACCGGGCAGGTATCTTGGGACACCTCTAGAACCAACAGACTGATTCAAGACTTTTGAATTCTACAAATATGTAGGGAAACCAACCTACTCTTGTGGATGAAGGGGTTGATTGGCCCTTTGTTGAGGATAAGAGGTCATTGGCTAAGCTTGATTTACTGGAGGACCTGGATGTGGGACCTAAGGCAATGAGGGTACTAGATTTATAATGGGAGCATGATTAGTCAAAGCCTGGTTAAGAGCTTGGATTTGTCCAGGGTGATCAACAGGTCCTAAGGATGGCAAAGGTCATGATAAATTTTGCCTCAAATATGTGTTGACCTTACCAGCCTCTATATATGCAATGATCAAGGTAGTTGGGGGATTAGTCCTCCTTTTAAGGAAGATGGATGTAAGGTTGTCAAGGGATTTGAAGTAGACCTCTAGAGTAGTGGCCTCATTTCTAGGATAAGGTGCTTGAATTCTAGTGTATGCTCAGTGGAACCTATTGGTGAATGATCATATAGGCTCATTAACTTCTCTCTTGACTCCAGTAAATTGAAGATAAACCTCATTAGCACTAATGGGAATCTTAAATTTCTGCAGAAATGCAGCCTAGAGCTCAACCCAGTTAGAGATGGAAGCAACAACAAATGGTTATACTAGTGAAAGGCCTCCTCTCCTAGAGAATAGGGGAAAATTCTACATGCAACATCCTTATGGTTAATCCCTCTATCCCTCAGACAAGTCTGGAAAATCCTGATATGCTCCTTTGTAGTCCTATTGGGATTATTAGTATGGAACTTCAAGAAAAAATGCTCAGGGTTCTTGGGCATGACATTGTAATTATTGAGTATCAAAGGAGATGGGTTATTGGACAAAAAATCCATTGGTGGAGGTGGAGGCAGTAATGGTTTATTTATGGCTGGTTGAGGTTGTTGAATGGGAATTCCCTCATAATCGGATAAAGATGAGGATGAGGATGACGATGTTAGATGGGTTGATGATGATTCTCCCCCTATTCAGGACCTTCTTGACCTAGTAGGGGCTTGCAGCTCTGAAATTCTTCCTCTCTTGGAGTAGATCTGGTTCTTCTTCTGAACCTCTCAGGAGAAATGGCATTGAGAAATCAATCCAGCTTGCTTATTCAGGACCTCCTTCTAGTGCCAATCTATTGATGGTGTTTTCTCCACAACAACAAATCAAACATAATGTGATGTCTTATCTCTCTTGAAAGGTAAATCTCTATGGGAAAAGAGATACCCCCAAGGTCTCTAATTTCAGGTCTTGACAATGCAAATAAAACAACTTAGAGATAATGTGAAAATGCTAGTAATCACAAAGGGACCTTAATACAAGAAAATAATGAACTCAAATTTATCTGATCTAGCAATATATTGATACTTCGAAACCTAAAACTAACCCAGATAATGAAATAAATAACAAAAGATAAGGGATTCAAAGAGATTTCTAAGACTAATTCTAACCCTAAGATTAACAATGCAAAAGATGAAATGCTAGAAATGGACCAATCCCTCATAAAATGATTCCTGTTCAACCTAGATAAATCTACAACCTTATAGAAATAGTGCAATCTTCTAAGGTGTTAAATATTCAGATTATGAATATTCATTCAAGAAAAACCTATTGCGATTGAAATGAACAAGCACTCATAATTGAACCAAGCACAATTTTAAGTCCAGGCTAACTTTGCAAAGTAGCTAACAATCACCTAACTGCAAAAAGTATGGACTAGGCATTGTTGCAAACAATTCAAGCATAAAACCCTAAACATAATCAAATCATCTAACATCAAATAAACTTAAGCAATTTTAAAGATAGAACATCAAGAACCATGCCAGATAAAACTCAACACAAAAAAGGAACCAGATCACAATATCTCTACTTGTATTAAAGCATCCAAATTAGCAACAATTCCAATATTTTGTTACAACACTTGCTTGAAAAGATAAACTAAACTCTAACTCTAATCCTTGCTCTTACAATTCTCTCTAATGTAAAATTAATCTAAATTAACCCCTTACAAATGAGGCATAATGCCAAACTTATAGAAATCCCCCAAAATATGTCAGCCCAATTAGGATTTACAATAATAAACAGCCACACAACAAGTCAGCCAAGAGAAATTCAAAAAATATGAACTGTACAATATGCACCAATTTCATCCAAGTCAGTTTTGGGTCTCCAACAAAACTCAGTCCAATGCATGTGAAGGAAAAGAAAATAATGGGGAAGCACAAATTCTGATGTAGCATTGCATTAACTACTCCCCCCTTTGTCCTTAGCATGGTCCACCTCATCCCGCAACAACAACAATACCTTGTCCAAGTCAAAAATTGGTGGCATAGGAAAAACCCTAACTCTCCTCTCAAGGCACTTGATATCATCCCCTAACTGCCTCACTATATTATCCCAATCCACCTTATTTGTTTGATACCTATCAATAACTGCAATGTAAGTTGTCGCATCATCCAACTGATGTTTAGTGATAAGGCCCTCATTGACTAGAGAATATACATCTCGCCACCATTTTCTCAACTACTCTAGGTTAAGATGCTTGGGCACAAATTTATTTCTCCCTATCATCACTTCAAAAGAATAAATACACCTATTGTAGATTTTAGTTAAAGTGTCTTCAATCTACTTTCCTTGTTTATTTATATTCTTCAAGGCCTTCTGCATCATCTGCAAGATTTCAAACCATTCCCAAGGCTCTGCAATTCTTGAGGAAGGAAGAATTCCATCCTTTATCAATTGATCCTCAGTGTATTCCATGATAGTCTTTGTCTTTTCCAGTAGGAGATGTACATCTTCCCTATCCTGATCCAACACATTCTTTAGCCAATCTAAGGAACTCATTGCATCTCCTCTAGTCGAAAGGATGTCCTTGATAACATCATCTCCCTTGGTTTGCACTACCCACAATCAACTGGTTGTAGCATGTGTGGTGTTCTTCATTCTTTCCAACTCTGATATGGTCTCTTGAGGTAAGAAGCCTACAACAGATGAGGAAGAACTGTTGGATTGCAAGGGTTTTATCAACTCCTAAAAATATTTCTAAGTTTCTCATTTTCTTTCTCCAATTCTGATTTAGTCTGTACCTCTTTCCTCAATCTGCTAAGGATCATAGCACTGGAGCCTTCATACTCTTCAATGTCCTACTCCATGGAATCATGCCCTAGATTGATAGTTTTCACACTATAATCCTTTCCAGTCACCTCATTTCTATCCTTGTTAGGAGCAGGAGTAGGAATGTGGACTACCCTATTATTCACATCATCCCTCTCAATCCTAGAAATGACTCTAGCCTTCTTCTTTGTCTTTGCCATTCCAATATTTTCCAATAGTTCATCCCAATTGGGAGGAGTGTTATCTACCACAATCTGTTTTCTCTTTAATTCTTTATCCAACCAACCCAGAATAGTAGACTCTGATTGTACTTTATCCTATCCATATTATTCTTGTTGAACACTAGGAATACTCTCCTCCATACTTGGCTTCTTGGGAGTCTTCTCAGTTGTATCCTCTTTTTCCTTACTGTGTTCCTCCTTCTCAGGAGAAGGATTATCCTCTTCACCTCTTGTAGGTGAATCCTCACTAGCTATGAGGGGAGAGTGAAAAACCTTATCTATCTCTACCTCAGCATTGTAGAGATCACCTTCCTAGAATGCTTCTTGTCCAAGGTCCTTAGGATCTTCAACATCTTTTGGTTCATCTAGAATATTTCCAATCTCATGAAGAGGAGGGATGTCCTCATGCTTGGTGGTAGGAGAAGTCATGGGAGAATTTCCTTTCGGTGCAACATCCTTGGGAGAAGGATTCCTAGATCTCTTGGTGTATGCTTGTGTCTTTTCTCCTGAGCTCTCTACTTCTACTATAGGTGTGTCAATCTTTTCATCTACCTTAGAAGTTCCCTTCTCCTTTTGTGACAACTTCACAATTCTTGTTCTCTTTGGTGATGGAACACTGATCTCTTATTTTTACTTCTCAGTTCCTTCATCCTTCTTCCACCTTGAGACATGTTTCCTTTTCTTGGCTATTGGCTTTCTCTATTTCTCTGCTTCTCCTACCTCCTCCACCTAAACATCCTTAATCTTAATTTTGAAAGGAGAGCCCACCTTGGTTTTTCCTTTAGGATCTTATTCAAGTGATTCCTTAGATGCAGAGTGAGACTCCAAGTCTCCCATGAGATCATAGGTGCATTGCACACCTTCATTTTCCAACTCCAACATCTTATGATTGAGCCAGAGCTTGGTATACTTGATTATGAGAGTCATAACTTGTTCCAACTCTATCTTGTCTTCCTCCAACCAATCACCCTCTTTAATCAGTTTATCCTTCACACCCTCAAAGTTATGGCCTTGGATTAAATTTCCATCCAACTCAACCTGGTCAGGAACAACCCTTATGTTGTACAACCAAACCAAGCTAACTAGTAACCTGGAAAACTTTTTCTTTCTGGCCTCGAATTCATCACCTATGTTGGCCCAATAGTCCTCTAGGTCATCCTTGTGACTGTATTCTTTGTTGGCCTTCTTCTGTGCTTCACCAGTTATATCAAACTTGGATCTCGTGGAATGGAAGAAAAGACCAAGAGTGCTCATCTCTTCCTCTAAAGCATGGGTCAAGGTAATAGAAGGGCATGCCTCACCAATGCCTATCCTCAAAGGAAAGTCACTACCAAATCTTGTCTTGTGCTTCTCCCTTTTCACAATTACATCAAAGTCACATATCTATCTTGTGACCTCCAGGAGTACAACATGATCTTTAGGGTACCTTGGGATTCTGTATGGAGCCCTCTAACAACCATCACTTCTTATGTATGAAAAGGTGGGGAACTGGATAAACTAAGTACCAAACCTTTTGATCAACTCCTTGGCTTTATTTGAAATCTAGACATGCTCTGCACCTTGGAGAAACCTAGTGATGTACATGGTGAATGAATCATTCACCCTTCTGTAGTTCGAGTTACCTAGCTGTAGTTGTGGGTAAACTTCATAAATTACATCCTGTGCGAACACAACCCTTGTGCTCAATCCCTTGTATGGGTAGAACCTAGCCAAAGTATAGAACAAGTAAGAGGTCATTGTGAAACTCTTGGTCTGCAGGACATTGCTCATCTATTCATGAATCATGGCACTTATTATTCCTACCCAGTGATAGTCTATACCCTATTCCATCCTAGCAATAACATGGAGCATCCAATTCTCAAATATTCTTGCATTCTTCAATCCTAACACCCTACTAAGAAGGGTGATAACATCATAATACTCGTTCTTAAATTTGAGTCTGACCAACTGCTTGGGAAACTTGGAGAACTAGGACTTAGGTTTTTCCAACTAGGAATTAATAACCTATTGATATTTGATGGAATCCTCCTCATAGAACTTCTTTGCCACATCCATGTCAAAATCCACCACATGAGACCTATCAGGCATGTCAAAGGTCTGGGCTATAGACACAGGATTCAAATTTGCCACAATCCTCCCCTGGGGACCAACTATCCTTTGTGTACCTCTGTCATAGTGTCCTGCACATTCCAGAACCATCTCATAACACTATAATATAGGAGGAGATGCAGCTACATGTGCCAATCCTAATTCCAATGTCCTTTTGGCCAATAGGGAGAGATTTAGTGTTGCCATTCTTTCCTTGAACTCCTCATACTCCCACAATCCAACATTTGTATTAGTAACCCCCGAATAGAAAGAAGACACCTTACTCTCCATAATTTGGCTCTTGATATCCATCTTGATCCTTTCTAGCTTAGAAATAGAAGACCCCTCTACACCTAGATCCACTACCTTACCCTTGGTTCCAGTTGTCATTGCCTTACGTTATTCAGCCTTCATTTGAAAAAAACCATAGTAAAGATCACATGGAACACAAATTAATCAATCACAAAGATAATTTCATCTTCAATACAATTCCCATGATAAGAAAAATTCTCAAAACCTCATAAAAATTAATCATCCCAAAGTTCAGGTTTTCAACCCATATGCAAAATCTAGACCAGAGAGGAATTTTGGGAAATTCCCAACTAGGTGGATTTTAGTGAAACAAGCACACAAGCATCCATTAATCATTCAATTAACTAATATTAACCAAGGAAAAACATGAAGCATGTTCAAAATAAGCCCAAGTCGATCATCAAATGCATAATCATTAACCAAACTCGTATATTCTTTCAATTCTTCATTTTCAATAAAATCTCGAGAAAATCCTCTAGGGACAAAAATCCACAGGAATAGCAATAATCCACAAACTATGAGAAAATGAATGGACCAAGAACTTTCGAGAAAATCGAGAAGACATGGATTCCAAAGAAACTAATGCAATTCTCATCATTTAAGCCTAGTTTCATGAAAATGACAAGGCAATGGAGAAACTAGGGAAATCCGGGGTAGCGGAAATCTATGAGATAGGCACAACTCTGGATCACAACACATTTTGGGATAACAAAGAGAAAATGAGAAGTTAGGGAATTCCAGAATATAAGAAATTCAGTGAAGACTCTAAAAACCTGAATACCTACGTTTTCTCTCAACTTCACCCAAATTGATCGAACGATCACAAATTTGAGGATCTGGAGCTTGAAACCAACTCGATTTAAACATCCTATAGATCATCTTGGAATATGAACTCACCCTAAGGCAAATCAAGAGGGATTAGAGATTCCCAAGGCACGAAACCCTAAAATTTTGCCATGGGAGCGTAGGATAAGCTTGGGCTCAACTCTTTTGTTTGCAAGGGTTTATAGAAGGCCCATCACAACCCACACAAGTGAGACATATTGCGATCAAATCAAAAGGAAAGCTCGAAGACTCACTTAGAATCGACATTCAAACAAAACGAGAAAACCCTCAGCTTCGAAATACATAACGCCAAAACAGGCAGGAACTCAAACCCTAGGCACACCCAAAACACCAAAGAAGCACGTGCATTGAACAAGAAAAATCATGACAATGCGAATAGAATGAAGGGGCACCAAATGAAAACCAGAAACCCAAGCATCAAATGCAAAACCCAACCATACCAACATTCTAACTCACAACATGTACACACAAATCATAAAGTAATTCATTTCAATCATCAAAAAAGAGAAAGCATCATGTACATACCATGAGGGTAGGAGAAAATGATGCATCAGAAGCTCACAAGAAACCTCAAGGTGCGAGATGAATGTAAATGGCCACCAGGAAACCCAAACACAACAATCGACTGCAATCCCAATCGCACAATCTAGCAACAACACTTCAGATCAAGCACTCTAGACCAAAAGGAAGCAAATGATAAAACCTTAATGACACAAAACTTCCAAAAGTCAACTTAATATCCACCACGAAAATTGCACAATTAATGCAGTCAAGATGGGTCAAACCAAAATCTGGGAATTTGACATGGTGATGGACATTCAAAGAAATCTGCTCCTGATGGAATTCTATGAAGGACTAGAATCTCTGAAATTTCAATGAAAGTAGTTGTCACCAAGTTTCCAAAGGAAATTGGGGAATTCCTCCAAGAGTGGATATTCCTGAGAGCAGTGAAAAACCCGGAATGAGTCCAAAACTTAATGTTTTCAATATGTATCATGGATGGACCATTCTAGCAAGCAAGGAAAATAAAAAATTACATTCCCAAACAAGAAAAACCACAAAATAAAAAGGGCCAGAAAGACCAAAAGTGAAAGCAAAAGAGAGCAAAAGAGGGTCCCTACTTTCAGTGGGGCATGTGTGCAAAAAGTGCACAACATAACCCTTGTCTATTATAGATGATAGTGTACCTTTTTCAACTTCTCATTACTCATAGCACCCTTGTAATCTCTTGAAAGAAAGTGCACCTTCTCATGGACAGGATCTTCATAGTTATTAAAAGAGAGGAGTGACTCTGTATCCTCAAAACCATCATAGCATGAGAATTCATCAATAGTGAGGCTACACTCAAATCCCTTGAAATGGTTGTCATAATGTATATAGTTGATATATGGACCTTCAGTAACAAAATAATCATAATTAAAATTATTAGCTAGATCACTTGATCATGCAACCATTCAAACCTCATCTAACTCTTCATCCCTTATTACTTCCCAAGAGCTCGATTCAGACACATCACCCCTTCCATTGTAAAGATAATCTACCCCTACAACATTGGAAAATTGGTTACAATCATCCAAATCTGATCCATTTTCTTCACCAGTTTGTAGTTATTGATGTCTCTCCCTAGCAATATTAAGATCACTATTCCTTAAGAATTCTTTATGTTGTGCATGGTTACTCATAATACCTCCTTCCAAATGTATCTATTTACCCACTTGGCCAAGACTTTGAGGCTTTAATTCACTTGGAAACATGCTTGTTCCCGACAGGTATATTTCACAAAATATGTCAATACACATTGAATCCTTAGGTTAGACACACTCTTGTATTTCCAATAGCAGAGCTACAAACCTATGGAATAGGTCATTGGGTGACTCTCCCTGACCTCTCCTTATATTACATAATCTTCTAGTAGGAGAAACATGATCAAAACTTCTTAATAGTGGAGATTTCTTCCCTTGGAACTCACTATGATCAACACATAGTGGCAATGGTTCAGTTGAGACAAAAGAAGCTATATCTTCATGGAATGATTCCTTAATGATATCCTCTTCGACCATAGTTACACAAGTTGTATCAAACTAATTAAAGTCAGTAGTTAAAAATCCTTTCATTATTGAGTATTTGAGGTTGTTCTCAATATCCATAGCATTCAGATATGCTTGGCATAGTGTTGCAGTTTCTTTATCCCACAATAAGTAACCCATATTTTTTTCAAAATCCCCTAGATATACAACCAGACACTCAACATCATTTGGCCTTATACTTTCTAAAATATCCCTTATTGCCTTTGTAAATCTAAGGTTGAAAACAGGGACCAATTCATCTTCATCTTTACAAAATTCCATAAAGCTTTTCCTTACCATACTTGGATTTATCCTTTCACCAAATTGTTCTACAAAAGAATTTTTAAATTGACTCCATGAAACTATAGAACATGTTGGTAAATATGAGAACCAATCTCTAGCATCATTTCTAAGAGTCTGAATAAAAAATTCCATCACAACATCTTCATGACTAACCTCATAGTCTCCCATCAAATCCATGAATATAACAAAATACCTAGAGGTTGATTCAGAGCCCTGCCCTGTGAACTTGGGCAAATATTTCCTGATATTTTTAGGAATTAAATTAGGAAACCCTTTAATACCACTAAAGGCCAATGGGATATTCCTTTCAATAACTAAAATCCCTTGAAGGGAAAGATGAAAAATGTTTTCCCTACACACTCATACTTGATATTTCTCAGAGAAATTATTCAAGGGAAAATTTCACATACTTCACATACCATACTAGAAATATGTGAAGAAATAATATTTTTCCCTACCTTAATGCAATTTCATCTAGTAGGGATCCATTTGTCATCTCAAGCTTTGAAAATTTCTCATAGAGTCCTTGCAAACAAACTAATACTCTATTTAGATTTATGAGAATACCTGGAAACTTTGTAGCAGCTATTAACCCTTCTTCTTGATTGCAAATTCCACAGATCTGGAAGTCTTTTCACAATTCAAATGGTTCTTAAGATAGAGTTGCCACCTATTTCATAGAGGAATAGACTTCAAGTAGCATGAAGTCCATGTCAGAGTAAATCACATTTTGGGTCTTCTTCAATAGCAGATTCATTGATAGATCCTTTAACACAATGTTGCAACAACACCTCTTCTGGGATCCCTTTTTATTTAAATTTCTCAGAAGTTCTCCCTACCAAAGTCGCCATTTCTGTTGGTGTTTTTCCTTACTAGGCCCAAATATCTCTAAAGGGATTCCACACCGTATGCTCAAAATCACTCAAGACTAGGAAGCCAACACAATGAGCAAAGATCTTGAGGCCTTTGCTCCTACTCTTTTGGCTCTGTGGAACCAAGGAAGGTGTTCCTTAGTATGTTCCTATAATTTTCATTTGCCTCAAGAACACTTCTATACACAGATTTGTCCCTATTGATTGCAATTAGATGTAATTCATCAAAGGCTCGACCAACCTTAAAAAAAAAACCTCTAAGTTGCTAGGAACATTAGGTAACTTCAAGACTTGTACCTCATCATGAATAAAATATGAAATAAGTATTGTTATAACCTTGAATCCATGAGTGAGTATTCTCTGATGTCAATAAATGATGAGAATCCTAAATGAACTAGCCAGTACCTCATCAAATTGGGTAGGAGTCAAGCATGAAACATTAAGTCATATGCAACACTTGATCCTGATATGGGTGAACTTTTCTACAATGCATTACACCATAGAACTTCATAGTATTTAAAGCATTACTACTTACCAAATCCTTAGCCTATTATGGAGAAATTACAACTCTTCCTTGAGCATTTAATTAAATCATTGAGCTAAAGCAAACAAAAGAATGATAAATATCAAAAAATCCTTTGAAAAGATAAATGAAATTACACTTGATAATTTCACTCATGATCGATCACAACAACGCACAAGAGAGAACATACTTTAAATTTTTTAAATTTATTTCAATACCAATAATTACATAAGACCATTTAAGACTATTTCATACACAAACCCTACCCAAGAAAAAGTAATGGTAGATTCATGAAGAACTTTTCATTCTATGTGGTGCTCTACCCTACCAAAACCCTTCTAGACTCAAAAAATTTGACCACTTGCAATGAGCCTTGAGATCTCTTTTATAACACATGAGAGCGACCAGCTTCAGGCTCATTGCAATTACATTTTATCTATTTTTTTCATTTCAAAAAGAATTTCATGTGCATTTAGAAATTCCTTGATGGTTGGATGCAATCATTTTAACACTTTAGGGAATCAGGGAATCAAAACTGTTACAACTCTTGTAACCAATCGGTGTCACCATCACTCATAGAAATTTTTTCCATTAAGGCCTTATTGTTTACATCCACGTTGAAATCGAAGACAAACAACATCATCATAGAAAAACTGAAAAGAATACAAAACCATACCATCACTCAGAACCTGAAGTAGAACCATGACCACGGTACAGATGGTTGCTTCTCATTTTCACCTTAGTGGGAGGCAAAACCACCATCTTATCTTCATTAGTATACTTCTTAACACCAAAACAAAAACCATCACATGGAGCCATCGTGGTAATTGGGGAAACCGCGAGGACCTCCTTGTTGATACCAACCATTCTAGTTAGAGCCATGAGGAAATAGCCGTAATCAGAGCCAATCTTTGAATAACTACCACTAGAACTGCTAGAGACATCAATGGGTGAGTTTTGTCAACCCAGAAAGTCATGACCATACCTCAGCTTGGCCCTTGAACTCCTTCCATGCTTCATAGACTTCCCATCTTTGCCTAATGCTACCACCTCTAATCTTGCAACCTAGCTTTTGAGCTGATAGTTGCACCTAACGACCCCGAGAGCGGGATTCATACTATCCATCTTCAGGTTGAGAGAGCCTTGAAGACTATCTTGATCATCTAATGGGAGATTACTACCATATTTTTGAGCTTTACCCCTCACTGACCTATGCACGGTTGATGGAGAAGTAATAGACTTGCTCATATTGCACCAATAATTAGACCCTCGTAAAAACTATCACTCAAACATGGAGCATTCTAGAAACTTAACTGCGATGGTGACAATGAAAGAGCCATCATCTATATTTATTGAGAAAATTGATAGAGTGATCATCAATACTCCAATTGAAGCACGAGCAAACAAGTGATCATTCGTTGGCATCTCTACCACCACCGTTAATTCCCCAGTACATGGAAATTAGTGTACTACTCATCATGATTGCCAAGAAATAACCCTTTGCATTCATGGAGATCAGGCTCATATCCTTTGAAGATCTTGTTCCATTAATTTTTATCACCCATAGAGCTCAAGCAACCATCACATGGTTGATTTTAAATTTTGAATATAGGTCATCGATATGTCGGTGTGTTGGCCTATTGAATGACTCAAATTGAGTCAAAATATTTTAAAAATCCATGTTGTCACATGGCAGGCCCATCGGCCAATGATATTTCTCCCCATCAAAAAAAATGCATACCACTTGTTGGCCCCATCCAACCTCCTTGTGCTACCAACAAAGTCCACATGGGACCATCACCTAGGCCACACAAAGCATTAGTTAAAACCATTAAATATTTTGTATGGCATGCATGCTATGACTCAGATCAAGTCCCATCGGTGCATCAGGACCATCGATCTTCTACCACGAGAGATCAAGTCAATAGTGGGAAGTGGGTCCCACATGAAATGACGGACACATGGCGCAATTGCACACACTGTGTGGCCCAACCAAAATTTATTATTTTAATACTACATGGCTTGCCCACAAGGGCCTAGATTTCATTGATCAACTCTAACAACTTGGATTTCTGCACGTGCATATTATGTACCATAAGAAAGGGCCAAGGGATAGGTGGCGGGCAATGACCCCTTAAGAAATTAAAGACTTAAGACATAAGTCTTATATTTTGGGCCAACTGTTTTAAAATATTAAAACATTACACACTTGATGATCGGTGGACCTAGATAATGGGGTTGGTAAGGTAATGGGACCGATGACATAAGTATTAACTAAGATGAACGGTGACCGGTTACAGTGGGTCAACATGAAAACATAATGCAAAGGGTTTGATAATCTTGAAAAAATTAAACAAGGGTGGTAGACCCCTAAACCATAGCATACAACCATCAAGCACAAGGGTAACAATTTGACAAAAATTTCTCATGGAACGAGTTAAAATTTGTAAAATTTTGAAAGCTCTATCAGAATTTTTACGTTGTCTAGAAACAAATCATTTCTTGTTTATTTATTTTTGAATTGAAATAATTATTGAATGCCTTCTCTGAATATTTCCAAAGCCCTTTTCTATAAATCATTTTATGCAGCTGTGAAAACCCCATTTCTTTTGGGTATTATGCTTAATTCATTTATCCAATTCTTGCTTCCTCCATTTGATTATATTTCAAACAGGGCATCTCAACTGCAACATTTGAAAAAATCCATCTACCCTTATTTGGCACAGCCCCTCTACCTATTTCACCACTTGCCTTAGATATTTAGCTCACATTTTGTAGTTATTATATGTCTTTACATGCTATGAATTTATTTTCCCCTGTCGATTACATTTTGTGAAGTTACTGAAGCCCCTTCAATATTTATTTTGAGCGCACCCTATATCTTGTCTTAATAAAAATGAAACTATTTAATGACTAACACAAGTTTGAGAGCTAGATTTGGCACCAGCTCATCCATGGTCAGTTGTTCAGATGCTTCCTATCTCTGCAAACTAGTTTCCTTGAGGCGCATTAGGGTTTGGTTCGCCATTTCCTTTGAATACTATTGATATGGTGATATCATGCTTTGTGCTGCGATTTCCTTTTGATGGATTTAGTTTATGCCTAACATATATTGTTGTACATTGAAAATTTTGTTTCCTATGTCGTACATTTGATATTTGATACTTTGATTTTATTTTGATCACCCTATCTTTGGTAATTGATATTGTATACTATTTTCTACTTTGGATATTATGGATTTTTATGTATATATGATATGTATGGCATTCAATGTTTATACTTTAATTTGGGTATTCGATACCTTGATTTCATTTCATTTTATGTATGTATATATGTATTTCCATATTATAATTTGGTATATTGAACAGTAAACTGCATTTTTTTTAAATATAAATATGTATATATACATATATTATGGCTATAGTAAATGAATAACTCTACCCATGAGATTAATTGATAAGTAGGCTGAATTGATTTACTTATATTTAGATAATTGAAGGATTTGTTTAAATAAATGAATTAGATCATCCTTTTTGTTAATTAATGAAAGCTGAATTCTTTTATAATTATTTAATAGTTGAATTGTAAATTCACCATGTAATTAGTTATTGAGAATAAATGTTATTGTGGTAAATGGTTCACTAATGTGAATTAGTGGCTAAGTTAATTTGTAACATGAAGTGTGGAAATAATTTCTTATATGGAGTATTTCATGATTGTATTGATTTATTATATTGAATATTAGGTTTGATTATTTGGATTGGGGTGATTTTGGTAATTGTTTAAAAGTAGGAGTCATTTGTGCAAAGTTTTTAAGGTTGGATTCTAGAGGCTTAGGAAGGAGTGGTTTGATAATGTTTTGAGTTGTGTGCAAGAAGGTCAATGCCTCAGACTATGTAGGGATTCATGTGAATTATGTTAAGTAAGCAAGATGGTAAATTCCTTGCTTGATGTGTAGGGTTTACTAGTTGCAAGTAGGGGGAGTGGCTCTCAAGGGGGGTTGAAACCCAGAGTTGTATCCAAGATAACCCATTGGTAAGTTTCTTAATCAGTGATAACCTTAATAATGAATTAGGAGAATGGGTAGATTTCACATTAATCAAGATAATGATATGCCTCACTCATGGCTCAAGTGCTCGTTTAGGCTTGAGATGAGATGAGAAGGCCTAGAATGGCAAGACCAACTTCCTTTTCATCATGGAATGTATGTTGGTTTTGCGTGAGTTTGTATGGGGGTCAGGGATTGGGAGAGGCTACCAGGATAGCCCAGGATGGGGGTCACTGCCTAGGAAGTTCTTCCAGGAAAACCCATATCAAGCTATGTGATGACACTCCTCTCTATTGCAGTCTAGCATTCCCTAGTGGTATTTTATCCTTTTGTTGTGTGAGTTCCTCTGGAAATGAAGCAACTGATGTATGTGATGTTGGTATTGTTTTCAGAGTTGTGTTGGATTCAAGTATAGCCCTTGTTTATGTTAGCCTATTATCTTCTTGATGGTCTATATGTTGTGATACCTTGTGTTATCTCCTAGCATGGGGGGTGGACCTCTAGGTTCCACATGGTCGAGAGGTTAGTGATTTTTCCTCCATTGGGTATTTTTGTTGTATTTTCATGTATGTGGAGTTTTCTTCTTGGTGTTGTGGACTCCAGTTCTTGTTCCAATTCGAGAAGACAAACATTTTGGTATATGTATTGTATTGTATTGTTGTGGTATCTCTTATTATAATATGATGTATTCTTCCCACATGTACTCGAGGAAGCATTGTTGTAAATATTATAACATTGTAATAGATATTGATGTACTCTTCTTGTAATGGATATTGTAAAATGATGTATCTTGCATATGTTAGTTGGCTAGAAATGTTCTTGTTTAATGTTGAGTATCATTTGACATGATGTGGAAGCAAATAATATATAAACATTCAATGTGATGATTTTGAATGAACCTTCAATGTTAGATAGCTCATGTAATTTGATAATTTAACCAAATGATTCTAGTTATTTTGATTATTGGTTTGAGAGTAGTGTAGTTGAGGAACCTTAGAGAACCTAGGTTTAGATCATTATATCATGCAAACTATTGTTATTTCATTTTAAAAAAAATGTTCCATGAATATGGCATAGTTGGTGTTTGTCCTCTAGGGTTACTTGGCGGGGCATTACATTTCACATTGATCTACATAAATTCACATCATTCACACACTTTTTTGCTTCTAGCTTGATTTCATTAATCTTTCACAAACATCTCAACTTGTATTTATACCATCTTCAACTTTGAAACTCATCAGAAGTCAGCCACACACTATTTTCATTTATAAATTTAAGTTATCTCATTTCCAAAACATTGTATAGTGGAATTAGAATAAGGTCAACCCAAACACACACTTAATGATGACCTACATAAGTTCAAACATAGTTCAACACACTTCCATGAAATTTGTAAGTACTGCTTAACACAAGGTCGGTCAATACCATTGTAGAATACATAAAACAAGTAATCATATGCAACCTTAATATGATCCAATCTCTCTAGATAACAAAATTAACTTGAAAATGATCTTATCAGCCTATTTCTAGAATTGCAAGTCCTGAAACCACAAAAAAGTGAAATCCAAAGTAACAAAATTTCTCCCAAACCATAGCTAGTTACATAGAAAGGCATAGTTCACAATTTGTGAACATAACTCACACTATAAAATGATCTAGAAACTTCCAACAACCATGAACAATACCTCAGATTCTTACTAGCATACCAACAAATCCTAGAGAAAAACCTAGAGCAAACACTGAATACCTACAACCTTCCTTTATTACAATTTTCTCGATATCGTCGACATATACAACCAATAACCATCATTAGTGACAACAAAAACTAATTGAAATCAAGTTAATTGGTTGACATCAATGACAACACCTTCATACTTGCAACAAAAAAAACAATTAGAATAGGGAAAATAGAGAAGGATATAAAGAGATAAGTGAGAAAGAGAGAAAGGGAAAATAAACAAAGATAGAGAAATAAAAAATTAAATAGAGATAGAGAAAGAGAGAAGGGGAGAAGGGGAAATAGAGTTAAAGACTAAGTAATAGAGAAAGAGATGGGGATAGTTAAAGACTAAGGGAGAGAGAGTGAGAGATAGGTAGATAAATACAAAGATAAAGATTAAAAAATAGAGAGATAGAGAGGGAGATAAAGAAATATAGATAGGTAGCAATATAGAGAAGGAGAAAAAGAGATAGGTAGAGAGATAGAGAGATTAAGAGGTGGAGAGAGTAGAGGTGAGATAAATTAGTTGAGAGAGACAAAGATAGAAAATATAAAGGGAAAGAGAGATAAAGAAAAGAGATTAATTATTAATTATTAATCAACCATTTTGTGTTAGAAATCCAAATATGATATATATGGAGATAGATAAAGAGGGAGATGGATCTAAAACACAAAAATAGAAAATGGGGGAGAGAGAGAGAGAGAATATATACTTGAGATATAAATGGGAAAGAGAGATAAGAGAGATTATCTTTTGATCAGACTTTTCATGTCAATAGTCTAAAGATGGAACATGTCTATGGGGAACTACAATCAAGGAATAATTATTTTTGTAATGACTCAATAATTTACCTTTATGACCTCTCAATAAATAGGTTTTGCACAAAAATGACTTAACAACCTCATAATTGACCTCATGCATTACCTCACTATATGATTAAAAAATGGTGAACTCAATGAATGTCAAATTGAATGAAGAAATAATGATTAAATTTTATCTTTCCATATATTTTGATGAATTATAATATATATGTGCCAATTTAGTTCCCATAATATCACCTCCCATATTTTTGCATTTGCATAGTTAATTTAAAATTGTGTTCATTTTTATACCATGTAGATCAAAATTATACCTCCAACTTGGGTTTAATTTTACCAAAATGACATCAAAATTGTTGGAATCCCATTGATGAGAGAAGAGGGAAACTATTCTTGAGCTATATATGAACAAGTTTGTTACCAAGGCTAGCTTTTGGACAAATGATGGCTTTGGATGATAATATTTATAATTATACAAGAGAGAAGAGAGACAAAGAGAGAGAGATACAAATAAATGTATAGAGATAGATAGGGAGAAAGAGCTTGTTAAATGAATATAATGAAACAAATAGAGAGATGAAGAGAAAAAGATAAACATATATCAAGAGACAAGAATAAAGAGGGAGAGAGAGTATAATAGAAAAAATAAATATGGGGAGATAGAGTTAGAGGAATATAGAGATGAATATTGATAGAGATATGAATATAGAAATATGGATAAAAAGAGGGAGATAAATAAAAATAAAGAGATCCATGCGTTACTCTCTATATGTAATGTTATCTCCATATCAACACTTAATGATCTCTACATACTGCACATATCCCCTAAATTTAGAGTGGTTTATCTTCTAATTTAAACTAAAGTAAAAATTTCATGTCAAAAATATTGTATGGGATTATGTACATTCACTTCAACCTCTACAAAAGGCACTCCAAACTC
This sequence comes from Sequoiadendron giganteum, assembly GCA_007115665.2. Classification (NCBI taxonomy): domain Eukaryota; kingdom Viridiplantae; phylum Streptophyta; class Pinopsida; order Cupressales; family Cupressaceae; genus Sequoiadendron; species Sequoiadendron giganteum. The sequence continues at coordinate 343,331,994 of CM021110.1, forward strand.
TCTAGAGTGAATCCACACCTTTCACATAATATGCACCTTTCTTTTTTCTATATTTTCTCTAGGTTAGAAATTTGAACATTTTTTGTACATAAGAAAAAGCTCCACCATACCTCCCTCTCCCTTTTTCCTCCTTCCCGGGGAAAACATATGCTTGGTTGAATTGGACAAGGTTTTCCGTTTGGAAAGGGAAATAAAGTAAAATTTATTTTTACTAATAGTTTTTAAAAATAAATATCTAATAGATATTTTAGATTATCTATGATTGAGGATTAGTATATTTTAAAATAAAATAGAATAATACTATTTAATGAAAAAGTTGATGAATACATGTTGGTTAATTTTCCAATTAAACTATTAAAATAATTATCTAATAATTTTTTTAGATTAATCATAAAATTAAATAAAATAATAATATTTAATTAGATGTTAAAGACATGTTGATTAATTTGTCAATTCTTTGAAATGTTAAGATAAATGTTTTTTACAAGGTTAATGAGGAAAAATAAAAAATATATGTTTTCAACATAGAGGAGATGGTATCTGAGAGAATTATAAAAGTTTTGGGATTTCAACCTGCTAATTTGCCTTGTAAATATCTAGGAATACCATTTTTTATGGGTCCATCAAGAGCTACATATTGCAATAAGGTAATTGAAAGATTGAAATTGGTTATCCTTATGTGGAAATCTATATGGCTTGCTTTATTGGGTAGAACTTTCCTTGTCAAAATAGTCCTAGCTTCTATTCCTAATTATTTCTTGGTTGTTTTAAAGGCACCTCAAGGTGTCATTTTGGAGATAGAAAAATAATCAGGTCTTTCAGTTGGAAAGGTTAAATGAATGATCAAAAGAAAATCCCTCTTATTTCACTAGATTCTATGGCAAAAGATAAATCTCATGGGGGGGATGGTATTCACAATTTGTCTATATGTAATAAAGCATTTGGGGCAAAGTTGTTTTGGTAGTTATTTTCTAAGCCTAAGGCTAGATGGTGTTAGATCATGCAAGCGAAATACTTGGATTCACCATGCTCATTGATGATTCTTACAGTGCTTAATCCTCCACAGGGTTCAATAATGTGTAATTTTTTCATTTCATGTAGGAATGTAATTACTGATTATGTTACTTGGGAAGTTCACAATGGATAGTCGGTGAACTTTTGGGCTGACTCGTGGAATGGATACCCTCTTTTATAGAATGTACTAGAATTGCAAGAGATAAGGAAAAAATTTTATTGATCCTTGTGGTGTTTATCTTTCCAGTTATGTTCAAGGTGTGGATGATCTCATAGGGAGAGTCTAATAGAAGGATAATACAACCTCTACTATGTTATCTAATCAACAATTTCGGCCTTTATTTGATATTCTAAAAGATAGAGTTGTATTTTTTATGGGAAATGTGTACAAAGTAATCTGGGCACCAGCCAAAAATGGTTCTTATTCTATGAAGTTGGGTTATAAAGCCTTAGTGAAAATAAAAGACAATAGTGTTCCTAAAAGAGCATTCTCTTTTTTTGGAATGATAATACTCTATCTAAAGTGGGTAGTTTCTCATGGCTTTCCTTGAGGAAAAGAATCCTAACGAGCAAAAGATTGACTCAAATGAAAATTATAGAGCCATTCAAGTGTCATTTGTGTCATTTTGAGTTGGAAACAGTAGATCATTTATTTGTGTGATGTTCCTTTGTTCAGTCATGTTGGGAATTACTCAAGAATAAATTTGACTTAGCATTGTCATTACCAAATACATTGTGGGACCTCTTTCAAAGTTGGCCCATCTTGTATAAATCTGCATTTTTTGCTTGCATCCAGTGGGTTATTCCATCCATGGTGGTGTGGAATATCTGGTGGGAAAAAAATCTCTACATCTTTAGGAAAAAAACTACATTAGAGTAGGTGGTAACTATTAAGATTGAAAAGGAAATTTTTAAAGTGGTGAATACTTATGTTATGAGACATAAGAGTGTAAGATCTAGGTTTAATAGTTGGGATTCTTTCATCTTGAAGGGGTGGAAAAATATTGTGATGTCATTTCCAAGAAGTCTACACAAACCCAGTATGCAAAAAGTAGATAAAGAATTAGTAATATGGAACCCCCCGCATGATGATTGCATTAAATTGAACTTTGAGGGTGCTTCTAGGGGAAATCTGGGTTTGTCAGGGGCTGGTGTATGCCTAAGGGATAACTGTGGGTCTGTTATTGTGCTTGTTTCCTCTCATCTCTCATGGGGGATGAATAATATAGTAGAAGCTGAAGCAATTTTGTCGGGTCTTGAGGTGGCTTTAAGGAGAGGATTCATATTGAAGGAGATTCAACAATAATTGTCAATGCATGTAGAAGAAGAAAAATTCATAATAGAGAGCTGAAGTATGTCTTACAAAACACCTAGAGATTATTGGACAAATTTCAAAGTTTTGTAATTACCCACACATATAGAGAAGGGAATAAGTTAGTGGATTGTTTGGAAAATTTGGGTTGTGATTCAATTGAATTGAAGATTGATAAAAAAATTGGATCAACTTATCCTATACCCACAGTTGTTGAGGTTGATAAGATAGGAGGCATGTGAGGTTGTAGAGTAAAACAAGTATTGTTGAGTCAGCAGGGGAAGTTAAGTAAGGGTGAGTTAGAAGGGTAAGCAAGGTAGTGTAAGTGTAGGGCTAGTGTGTCAGTAGTGGTATGATGACTAGGAAATCTATGACGTCAAGGTGGATTATTAATAAGTATATTCTATACCACATAATGATGTTGGAAATATATCAATTCGATCACATCATTTCAATATAGTAAGTCACCTTGTTTCTAGTTTGAAGGGCCTTGGACCCAAGAACCACAATAGTTCCTATATTCTCTAGAGGTGACATAAGTTCTTCGTCAAGTGGGAGTTTGTTGGAAACATGTGCCTCAATATTTTGACCTAAACCTCCTCGAAGAGAAAAATTAGTGAGACACATGGGATGCCTTTCCAATTGATAGTTTATCTCTAAAGGCTTGAAGTGGTCAGATCGGTGAGACATGTGATCAATCTTGCCAATGGTAGCTATCGATGTGACCTGAATTATCGATGTGAGTTTTCTAACTCATATCGATGATTGAAATCTAGCCAAGAAGTTCAGTCAAGGAGAGTCCTACGATCTCAATGGCATTGGGGTAACATTGGCCTTCGGTTGGACCTAAAAATGTTATAGCAATTTTGGTGGTTTTGTTGATGGCTATTGGATGTCGGTGTAACCTGAAGATGTTCAGTGAGACACGTGGTCAGTCTTGCCGACGATAGTTGTCGATGTGACCTGAATTATCGATGTGAGTTTTCTAACTCATGTCGATGCAAGAAGTCTAGCCGAGAAGTTTCGTCGAGGAGAGTCTTACCAATCTTAGTGGCATTGGGGTAATGATGGCCTTCGGTTGGACCTCAAAATGTTATACTGATTTTGGTTGTTTTACCAATGGCTATGGAATATTGATGTAACCTGAAGATGTTACACTAATAGAGATTTCAATTGACATATCGATTAGTTTGATCAGTTTGGTGTAGCCTAGTTGTAGTTATGCCAATGAGTGTTATATCGATGTGACTTAAACTATTGGAATGATCTCTATTTTTTGCATCGATGAAGGAAGTTATCTTGATGAGCTTTGTATCAATGGTGCTATCTCAATGAGGATCATATGAGTGTAACTTATCAAGTTGGAAGAACATGGAAATACTATGCCAAAGAAGGGACCTATACCAATGGGTTTTCATATTGGTGGATCTATGTCGATCGATGTATTGAGGCCACAGATGTTCAAATGGGTTCCAATGCAAGCTTAGGTTCAATCAGCTTAGATTCCAATGCATACTCAGGTTCATTTGGCTTAGGCTCCAAGTCATGGATGCTTCCTCCTAAAAGAGAAAAATCAGTGTGACACCTAGGATGCCTTTCTGACTTGTAGTTTATTTAAAGGCTTCAAGTGGTCAGATTAGTGAGACATGTGGTCAGTCTTGTTGATGGTAGCTTTCAATGTGACTTGAATTATCAATGTGATTTTTCTAACTCATATCAATGATTAAATTTTATCCATGAAGTTCCATCAAGGAGATTCTTACTGATCTCAATGGCATTAGGGTAACATTGGCCTTCAATTGGACTTGAGAATGTTATATCGATTTTGGTGGTTATGTTGACAGAACCTGAAGATGTTCGGTGAGACATGTGGTTAGTCTTACTGATGGTAGTTTTCGGGGTGACTTGAATTATCGATGTCAATTTTCTAAGTCATGTCAATGCAAGAAGTTTGGCTAAGAAGTTACCTCGAGGAGAGTCTTATTGATCTCAGTGGCATCGGGGTAACATTGGCCTTGAGTTGGACCTAAGAATTTTATACCAATTTTTGGTGGTTTTACTAATGTTTATTGAACTTCAGTGTAACGCGAAGATGTTACACTGATAGAGAATTGAATTGCCATATTGATCTGATTGATCAGTTTGGTGTAACCTAAGTGTAGTTATGTCGATGAGTGTTCTATCGATGTGACTTAGACTGTCAGAATGATCTCTATTTTTTGTACCGATGAAGGAAGTTATCCCAATGAGATTTGTATCAATGGTGTTATCCCAATGAGGGTCATATCGGTGTAACTTAGCAAGTCAAAATAATGTGGAAATACTTTTCTAAAGAAGGGATCTATGCCAATGGGTTTTCATATCAGTGGAGCTTTGTCAATGGGTGTATTGAGGTCGTGGATGTTCGAATGGGTTCCAATGCAAGCTTAGGTTCAATCAGAGTAGATTCTAGTGAATGCTTAGGTCCAATTAGATCGAGCTCCAAGTCATGGATGCTTCCTCCTAAAAGAGAAAAATTGGTGAGACACCTAGGATTTCTTTCTTACCAGTAGTTTATCTCTAAAGGCTTGAAGTGGTCAGATCGTTGAGACATGTGGCTAGTCTTATCGATGGCAGATTGTAAAGGGTTTGTACTTTGGTCATGTAACGGGGATGTCTTTTGACAATGTAAAGGGTTACTTAAGGGGATTTGATACTCAAATAGTGATGGGGCTATATTTTTGAAATGTCACAGGGACTACTTTTATAAAATGTAAAAGGGGTATGTCATTTGTCAATGTAAAGAGGTTGATATTAGGGAAGAGTTAATCATGGAATATAATTAGGAATCTTATATACTTACTCAAGCTACCATCGAGGGTTTTCTTCATGGTTATTTCCCATCGGAATGCTCACCTAAACCAAAGTTTTATAATATCTATATTTTAATATTAATATAATTATAGTGGCTTGCCACTTTTGATTAAATAAAAGATAAATATTTTTTAATAAGTAATTTCTTTTATTTATTGTATTGGGTTAATTTTTACAAATTTAAAATTGATTTTCAACATTCCGAATTTGAATCTATTTATAGATTTGAATTGTACACATGGATTTGAATTAAATTGTATTAGAAAATTGGAGCTTGTTTGTCTTAATATTTTCACCCAAATCTACAAAAGGGTATAGTTGATTAATATCCTTTAGAAGATTACTATATTAGAAATTGATGCAGCCAAGGATATGTAAGGAAGCAAGGGATAGCATAATCAACCTCATATGCTAATCTTGAGATAAGTGTACAAAAAACTTTCACATGATCTAAAACAATTTCAACAAATAGAGAAATGCCTAAATCAAGAACACAGACAATAATCACAATAACCAATTTTGTGTGGGGAAAAACCTTTCAAGATAATAAATTCATGCTCTAGAACTTTCGCAGTGTATTATTTAAATCCAATAGAAGATTATAACACACTTGAAAAGAAATTCTTCACGAGTGTTTCACCAACATATAATTTAGGAGTAATTAAATAGTGTAGACATGTAAAAATGACCTGACTCTTATTGCACATCCTTAGTGAAATTTTTTCATCATCAACATCATTATCATTTAAAATCACTACATTTCATATTATTTACATCAAAAAGCCCTATTTTCCTCTATTAATTAAATAATTTTTAATTATTTAATTAATTCACTATCTCATCATATATCTTTTTTTTTTTTGACAAAAGGAAAGTAGATGATATATATTAATATATAATAAGGAGGTTACAAAGTATATTCTATGGTTCTTAAAAAACTAGACTATATCATAATAGCTTTTTGTAGATCAGAATACAAAATACCCCTTAGATTTCCTCCAGATATTAATACTTGTATGGAAAATAAGCAACTGGACACAACAAACCCTTATCCTAGATATGTTGCATGTATATACATCAAATCCCTTCATCGACCCTTTACAAAACATATACCACTTATTCCTCCATTTCCACGATATCATTTTTTCTTGATTTTCTTCAAGCTCTTGATCTTCATATCCTAGATCATTCAATTGTAGAGGAATATTGAGATTTGGTATCTCTTGTTGATGCAAAGGAGTAGCAGAGCTTGCTCAATCTAAGAGAACCACCAAAGGAGCCACTCAAGGTACTTGGGAAGGTGGATGAGGCACATTAATTGGCTCAAGATGAATTTGGTTGATCAGAGTGAGGATAACATTCATTTTCCTTTTGATATCATCCACAAGGTCCCCAGCTATCACCACCTTATGTCTTTCTAGAGCCGACTACAGGTAGTGGAAGTTGTGCATCTCCAAAGTGTTTTTTATGCCATCAAGCATAGATACATAGAAGCTCCCATTAAGAAGAAAATGTTGAGGGAAAAGGTCACCTACTCTCTCCTAACCTTTCCAAAATTCATATGCTTGAACACCTTTGAGTAATTTATCATCTTGTAGAAAGACATCGTTAACAAATTTTGAAGCTATTAATTGAAGATCAGGTAAAGACTAAAGAAAATTGTAGGCATTAGATAGAAAAACATATACCAATTGAGAAGGGAAAATGGCCCTTTGAGCTTGTGGTTTTAGTACCTCTTCACCAATAATTTGAAAAAAAATCTTTTTGTACTAGTAACAACAGGATTTAAATACCTGAGCTAGCTTTAAATCCCCGATTATTTCTGAAAAGGGAAGCTCCAATTCTTCTATTAGAATAGGAACTCTTTGGTTTCATGGAAAGTATTCCATCGTTCTTCTGCCATAGGCTCTACAAATTTTGAGTTCCCCTTCATCTTCTGATGAGTACTAAACTTGTATTCCCTTCTTCTTGAGACCGTTCAACTGGTGCACTTGAAACTTGTGAGAAAATGAAATCGCGTTGGAGTTAATTTAATGTCCTTTGCACACTTGAAGGGAGTAGATTCCAATCGGATGAGATCATAATGATTTTAAGTAGCCTTTGCCTTTGAATTTGAAAAGCTAACATTTACCGCCAATAATACAAAAACATCATTATTGATAGAGTTAGGTACAAGAGATCACTTGCAAATTAAATCCAAACAAGGTTAGAAAAATTAAAATATCTACCTTCTCTCGCTTGAGATCATCCTTTCCCAACACAATTCTGACATGGGGATATGATGTTCACATGAACCAAGGGCCTCCCATTACTGATTCACTTTCAAAGAGGTGACAAATATGTCATCGTCTTTTGTCCCTGATAACTCCTTTTCAAATTTAAGCACACAGAGATAGAATGAGAATGTACTTCATTAATCATCAACGAAGTACAGCCATTGAAATAATTTTTCAATGTGGGAAATTCTTGTAACTCATAGCCAATGGAAAAAATCCACTTGGATAGATTCTAGACTTTGAACACATGTGACGCATCTTACCAATTTGTTCCCTTTACATTTTATGATCTCTGCCAACCAATGCAAATTAAAACCTTTGACGATGTATGCAACCAATCATTCTTCATGATCTTAAATGGTGTGAAATATACAGATTGTGCAATAAGTTCATTTGTACTATTTGCCTAAACAAGACTTATAATCTTGAATGCAACAAATTTCTTGGGTTATATAAACTTCTTGATTACTACAAATTGTCCCTCAAATTGAGCCTCCATTCAAATCTATGGAATCCTATTGAGAAATTTCCATCAATTAAGGAAAATCCTTGAGTCGAGATAGGTCTTATAATACCAATAGTTCCTTCTTGTTACTTCCCATATTAGCTAAATAGTCATCTAAGTTGTTGCCTTCTTTGTACGTGTGCATGATTTGATAATTCTAAAATTTATCAAGAAAATCCAAAACTCATTGAAGAACATATTTGAGACTCCAGTTTTGAACATTCTTTACTTTACAAGCATTGATTATCAATAATGAATCTCCTTTGATATGTAATTCTTTAACACCAATCTTCAAAGCGATTTCTAGTCCTATCAACGATGTTTTTGATTTTGCTAAATTATTAGATCCTTTTAGGAGATAATTCGAATTGGTTGCTATTACCTTACCCCTTGAGTCACATAGACAAATGCCTGCCCCTGATTCTCTTGGATTCCCTTTTGAGGCCCTATCAAAATTTAAATTTATAAACCCATCCTATGGTGCCTTCCATCTAACATGTTTCATATTACACTTCTCTACCTTTGGGTGCAAGAGACTACTTCAGAAAGGCATCTTCAAATACTTCCAATTCTGTAGGATGTAATTGTCCCAATTTATAAATGTTCAACTAGTACCTTTATGCTCTTGAACACTTGTATTCACTATCTCAGAAATTTCCTTCTCTATTTTTACATTTTCTGCATCATTTGATGACACTACCTTCCTGAAGATGTGCATATTTCTCTCCCACCATAACTTCCATACAACTAGTGTCATAACCACTCTCCATATACATGCAAAGAAAGAAGACTTAAATAGAAATGGACAACTTTGAAACAAATCCCATAAAGAATTTGGCAAAGGGGTGGAGAAATTAAGCTTGTTCAACACAAAAACCCAACTTTGTTGTGCAAATTTGTAATTTACAAGCAAGTGATCTACCTCCTCAATCCCTTCATTTCCCAATGGGAAAATGAAAGGTTCCATAATTTTTAACTTTTCTAACTGATGACTTATTAATATTCGCTTCCTCAGGGCCAACTAGCAAAACTCCTTGCCTTGGGGGTAAAATTTTACTATCCCAACAAAAAGAATAGGCCCTTTGGGGAAGTAGATGTCTTGAATTTTGGCTTAAAGCCTTGCAACCTTGTTTGACCATGTAGTTTCTATCCCTTGAACCAATTTTTCAAGTTTTGAAGAGAGAAAGGCCACTCTTTCATTTAAAACTTTTTGTAGCATACTGCCCTGTTGTTGGTCAAAGAAGGTTCTATTATTCTTTTCCAAGTTAATTTGCCTATCATGGAATCAACTGAATGTACATAATCTAGCGAATTCCCCCCCAATCTACCTTCAAAATTTTCATAACATGAGCTAGATTAGGATTGTTTTACAGAGGAGGGTACCCATTCTAGGAGTCTGACCAAAATTTGACACTTTGTCCATCATTTACCTGCCAAGAGATATATGTAGCAATTAACTTCCTACATGAGATCAGAAAATTCCATATAGCTGATCCTCTTGGAGGATTAGCAAAGGTAAATATTCTTGATGGTTCCATGCTATCCAAATATTTTCCTTGCATGATTCTACACCATTTAGTCTCTGGGTTAACATACATTTTCCAAGCAAGTTTTGCACCAAATGCTATGTTCCTTTTTTGAATATTTAGGGTACTTGCTTCACCTTGATCTTTGTCCCATGACATGGCCTCAAGAGATATTAGAGGTACCTTCTTCTTCTCATCAATGTTACCTTTCCAAATAAAACTTCTAATCACTTTCTCAATTTCTACAGTGACAAATTTTGGTTCCTTAAGAACTACAAAAAAGTAATTAGGTATTGAAGACAAAAATTCCTTTACTAATAATATTCTCCCAGCAAGAGAACCATTTGGCCTTCCATACCAAGATTCTTGATTTAAGTCTTTCTATTACTTTCACCCAATATGTTACTTTATTTGGGCCTAAAAAGAAGGGAGTCCCTAGATATGAGCATGGTATGACAACTTTTTGAAATACAAGAAGTTTGACTATCTTCTTTTCAATGTCCTCACTTGTGTTGAGGATATAGATTTTTTATTTTGAAGCATTTATCTTTTGACCTGAAGTTGATGAATATTTGGTTAGGACTGCTTTAATCTGATTTAATTCTATTAGCATTGTTTTCCCAAATAAATTGGTGTCATCAACGAAAAGTGAATGTGTAACTACTAAATCTGTATTTTCAATTTGGATCCCTTTCCATAGCCCTTGAGATTTTTTTTTGATAATAAATCTACTCAATGCCTCAGCCATGATTATAAACAAAAAAGGTGAAAGTGTGTCCCCTTTCCACACTCCTTGTGATGCACTAAAGAAAACTATGGGAGAGCCATTAAGAATGATTGAAAATTTAGCCCCTGAAAGGTATGATAATATCCATCTACACCATTTTACACTAAACCCAAACTTAAACAAAACTTTTTTCAAAGTCTACACCATCATATATCTAATTATTGTTCCTCTTGATTAATTAAGTATTATCAATTATTTAATCATGTCACTAATAAACCCTATTCCTTTAAATCAATTAAATTATTATTACTTAATAATTTAATTAAAATAAATTTCTCCTAAACATGAATAATTAAACTAATTATTCAAACATCATTCAAAAAAGTTCAATAAACAAATATAACTTTATTTTTTAAATTCAAACATGACTTGCATGTTCAACTCAAAAATAATTAATTAATTCGATTATTTAATTACCTTCACCCCCTTTTTATGATTGAGAAAATCATCAACACTGATCACTCACTCTGATCAGCTAATTGATTCATCTATTCCCTAACTAATCCATCCATTCTTGAATTCTACTGAATACTCAAATTGATTTCCTCGATTCCATAAATTATGCAATCTGAATCCCCTGATTGTGCAATTAACATCCTTAATTTATTTGATCATAGAAGATAACTGAGAAATCTATTTCTTTTAAATGTTTCTCAGCCATTGATCGATATTTTACATTGTTTTATCTCGATCATTCATCTTGAAAGAGAAAATATTTAAAATAACCTTCTACCTTCTCACAAATCATCTAGAATTTACATAAGTGAAGTGTTGCACAATTAACTCCTGAGCACATTATGATTTATCATCACATTCTAGTTTAACCTTTACACACATTGAAGCTTTTGCAACACATAATGGATGCTTTGTATTGATTACAACAATCTGACATTCAACATCGATACAAATACACTTTGACATGATATGGGTAATGATATGATTTATTGAATTCATTCTTTTTTCTTCATTTGTTTTTATATTGTTCATTTCATGAGTATTGGGTTTAAGGATTCTTAATATTGTTTGAAATATTTTAATTCTATCATTTATTTTATATATGCTATTCACCTCCCTTTACGACATTTGGCATGCCTAGTGGGACCTTAGTCCTTGACTTTAACATTTTCTTTGAGTTTGATAAGTAGTTGCAAGTGCACGGTCACTTTTTCTAAAACTAGAACGTTTCTACTCTAAACTTACATGTGCTTGATTCTTTTGTTTGGCTGCTATTGACCTAAATAGGGGCGCTATTGACCTAAAAAGTGGCGCTATTGACCTAAATATGTGTGTTACTGATATTTTGTGTTGCAAGTTTTAAACAAATAATTTTGAACTAACATTTTATAGGGATTCTATTGACCTACAATTATTTTCTATTGCAGGAAACAGGGTTGCTTTTGATTTATTTTCTGAATCTATCAATTTTCAAAGTTTTTCTTTGATTTTATAGATTTACCTAACACTAATGTATGAATTTTTGGGTGTTTTAGAAGTTGTTGACTTAATTTGTGCAGCCCTTATAGGAGTATGACGTTTGTTTCCATGAAAAGAAATAACAATTTCATTAGAGGGATGGTGAATTGTCCAAGGAAACTTAATTTTATTTTTTTTAAACTTAAATTTCAAATGTTTTATTACTTTAATTTTTTTATTAATTTGGTGTTGTAAAATATAACCCACAACATGCACACTTCAAATTGGTGTTTTTAAAAATGAACTTTCAAATCTTTTCTTAGTTTAGAAAATATGTCAATTTGGTGCTTGTAAAATTGAACCCACAACTTGCACATTTCAGATTGGTGATCTTAAAATTGAACTTTCGAAGCTTTCTTTGTTTAGAATAATCTATCAATTTTGTGTTTTAAAAATGAACCAACAACTTGCACACTTCAAATTGGTGTTCTTAAAACTAAATCTTGAAAATATTTCTTAGTTAAATAACATTTCATTTGATGATTATAAAATTGAACATTTTGTTTTGACCAATTTATTTTATTTTTTTGATGAACAAACACTTTTTATTTTTGTTGACCACATTAAAATGAACAAGGTTATTCGAAACGCTCAAGATTGGTGCTTAAAATTGAACAAATCCATTTTTGATTTGCACCTTTTCTATATTTTAATGAAGTCTCAAATGATTTCGATTTGGTGCACATAAAAAATGAATTGATAACTTCACTCTTCAAGTTCTAGGATTTAAAAATAAATTGTGATAAAGTGTATGTTGTGTTTTCCATGCTTGGAAAACCAAGGTTGTATCCTTTCCCCTCACATCTTTTGATGATCTTGGCTGATGAAAATCTTTGTGGGTTTTAAATTTGTTTTATTTCAAGCATCACCCTTAAGAGACAATTTTCTTGGAGAAACATCTCGCAATAGAGAACTCCTAGAAATTCTTGCAAGCACGTTTACCGACAAGATTTAAATAAAGGTTACAAAATTGTAATGAAAGTAGCCTTAATATGGGGTGACAACATAATGTACCTAATCCATCTCTAAAAGCATAAGGGAACAATTTAATTCCTTAACTAGTAGGTAAATGGTAGTGTCTGTATAGTGTTCACGATTATCACTAAATACCTTATTTTAGAATCCATCCTTGTTTTCCAAAATGTTCTTTGAAAGTAATGTATCAAAACTTTGCTTTTGAGAAGATACTTACCAAGTCAGATTTATGGTTTACTCTTTAAGTTGCATATAAAATCATCCTTCGGGGCATGAGGTAGGCCTACCTAAAAGAGCATACCTACTTAGGGTGACTTGACTAATGTATGCCAAAGTTATTTTATTGGCATTAAACACCTTGCTTGATTTAAAAAGAACACAATAAAAAAAACATTAAACTTGGTTATCAAAATCTCAAACCATTTAGACTTAGGGTGAATACCTTTGAAAAGATCCCTATATTTGCATTCCTTAAAAGATATCTTAAGCAAATATCTCTAAAGGTTTCCAAATATTTAGGCTTACATTTCAAGTCACATTTAGAGCAAAGTCAACATTGGGAATTATGGCTTTAGTATCTCGACTTTCACAAACTTTGAGCTTTTACAGAAAGAAACTTGCTTAAGCTATAGACATTTAGAGTCCAAATTGTTTGTATTTTTGTGTTGTATCACTTTCCAAATTCCCAAAACAAATTAGATCAACCAAAACATCAAAATTGCAAACTTGTCCAAACTGTTGTAAAAAATGAAAACTAGAAACAAACATGAACATAGTCACTATTGTTGTTGTTTTTACTGTTATTGACCTAAAACTTACATTTGTACTTTTGTTTATGACAATCACTGAAAAAAGAAGGTTTATTTTGAAAAACATAAATTCTTTTGACCTAAACAGAGTTTCTATTGCAAACATTGCCACTATTGATCTGAAAACTATCATAGTTGACTTAAAATTTCTTGATTTTGCTCATAATTATCACTATTGTTGCTTCTGGTTTGTGACAGGCATGGACCAGACATAGTCGCTTTCGCTAAAATTGACCACTATTGCTACAAAAACTAGGTGCTATTGACCTAAAAGATTATCGCTATTGCTTTTTTTTCTAGTACAAATCATAAACTGATCTGAAAACTAGTTAATCTTTTATCTTTTTGAGAAAAAAAGCAATTAGACTTCCCAAAAAACTCATATCTACATCATTCCATATCCATTTGCAAAAAGAAAACACATCAACTTAGTTTTAGGATTCAAAATAAAAACACAACTTGGGTTATTCCTTTACTCTCAATTTCTAAGATATTAACATTTTATTTCACCTCAAGGCTAGTTCAAGTAGATCTTCAAACATATCCTCTAAAAAAATGAATTGAAATATTGTTCCAATTTTTCAAAATTTTGTATCCCAAAAATAGCATCATCTCCAAAACATTCACCAAACATCACTCCCTTTATGATCATTTGGCATCCTACTGCTCCTATTCAACAACTAGATCTTACGACACCTATTATACAACCAAATATCACACAAATTGAAGTTGAACAACCTAACATGATCAATTGTTTGAGAAGTTTCGTATTTGAGAAAAAGGAAACACCAACTCAGTGGAGAAACATGGCTAATATCCTGGACAAAAAAGAATGAAAAGTTGATCTTACGACTAGAAGGCCAGTATTACCACCTCCTACATGGCAATAGATAATCTTAGCTTACAAAACACCATTCTTTAAAAAAATAGAAAATTCCAAAAAACAAACATCATTTTGTTCCATAGATAAAGTGATCACAAAAGTTTCCCGAGGTCTTGGAATTTTTTATGACAACCACGAGATAACAACACACAAAAAAGATGAAATAAAACAACAGTAGATAAAGTGCACCAAAAAACAACATCACTAATGAGGAAACCAACCCATGGGGATACAAACCAAGTGATCTTATAACTCCTCAAAAAGAACCATCATTCAAGGCAACACAAAACCAACCACCAAGTGATGAGGAAGTACACCTCAAAAACAAAAACATAGTTGATAGATAAAATCAACTTCTAGATCCTAATGACATGATCATAGAAGAATATGATAGTGATGAGGAACTCACTGAGGAGAAGCTATTAGAATAGTCCCAAGAACCTAAAATTCAAAATATTATGGAGAAGATGGTTGAAATAAATTCTGACTCATATTTCCTCACAATAGCACAAAGTGGTGCAAAACTACCCATTGACTTCATCATGGACATGCTAAAAGATCCAAGTCTTATTCTACTTGGATATCAAACATTAGTTAGAAAACTCCCAAAACCAACCATGAATACCAACATACCACTATTTTTTCACAAAGCAATAATCAAAATCAACCTATGGACAACCCATTGTTTATGAAATCATCCCAAATTGAAGAAGCATTTATGGCACAATAGTATCAAGGAAATACATCCCAAAACATGCCACAACATAAAATAATTAAAAACCTGGGAAAATTTTCAATGGACCAACAAGGTGGTAACCCATCACAAGGGCAATGCATGCCCCAACTCACTTCCTACATTAACCCTTCTAACAATGTACAAATTCAACAAGAGCACTTATCACAAAATCAACCACAACAAAGTGTACCAGCAATGAATTACTTAGGTAGCCTTCCACAAAATCAACCACAACAAGGTGTACCATCAATGAAATACTTAGGTAACCTTCCAAAAACATCAACCACAACAAGGTGTACCATCAACAAACTAATTAGGTAACCTTCCACAACATCAACCATAACAAGGTGTACCATCAATGAACTACTTAGGTAACCTTCCACAACATTAGCCACAACAAGGTGTACCATCAGCACAATACCAAAGTACCTTTCAACACAATCCACAACAATAAGGTGTACCATCAATGCAATACCAAGGTACCTTGAACACAATCCACAACAACAAGGTGTACCATCAATGCAATATCAAGGTACCCTTCAACAACACTCGCAACAACAAGGTGTACCATCAATTCAATACCCAAGTACCCTTCAAAAACACCCCCAACAATAAGGTATTTCATCAACACAACATAAAGGTATCCTTCAACAAAACCCACATCAACATGGTGTACGACAAATGAACTATCAAATTACACACCAAATTCAACAATACTTTGTTCAATAAAAAAAATAGCAAGGATAACCACAAAATCATTACCAAGGAACACCTCAAAGTCAATATCAAGGTATGCAGCAAGGACCCAACCTACCTTATGCACAATAAAGATCCAACATACCTTATACACAACATGGTCCTCAAAATCCCATGCCTACACAATATCCTATTTATGACCAAACAAATTTTATGAGACAACAAATCTATAATACCCAACATCCTCAAACAAGAACAACAAACAACGACATAAATTTGCAACCTCAAACACTCAATTAAAGGATATTGGATATACAAATTGGAAAGCTAGAGAAGAGTTATGCTCTCCAAGATATTTTCCCTTATCTATTTGATCAAAATATACCCATGATACCTTTCCCCAAAGGCTTCAAAATATTAAAATTTGACAAGTATAAGGCAAAAGGAGATCCAATTGAGCATGTACTTGAGCTTTCAATATCTTGCATGGAACTAAAAAAACATGACACCTACTTAATGATACTTTTTCCATGAAGCCTCATTGGGCCTGCTATAGACTGGTTTTCTCATTTACCACCAGGTATCAAAACGTTTGATGAGTTTTTAGATAAGTTTGTCAACCATTTCTCATATAACATAGAACAGGACATTACTATCACTAACCTCTATAAAATTAAATTCAATGTGAATCATTTTCCTCCTACCTACAAAGATGGAGACATAAAGCGAGCAAAATTAAGTGGCTTGTTCTAGAGAAACAACTTTTCGATGTCTTTATCTCTAATGTACATGCAGATATCAATCACAACCTCACAGTTTTATGCCCAATAAATTTTAAAGAAACTATTGAAAAGGGGAAACTTATCAAAAGAGCCCTTATTGAAAGGGGAGTGATTAAACTTTACAACCCTACAGATCAACCTTCTACTTCAAATGACAAACCCTGGATATGGGCAAAAACAAGAATGTAACCAATGATAGAGTAGTTGATGCTAAGGTTTTACACAATGTGAAAACTCCCAATATGCCACAAAATCAGGTTCAAACAACACAGCAAGGTTATCAATAGAACAACCAACCCAATTATCAACAGAACAATCAAATCATTTATCCTCAAAAAAATCAGCCCAACAACCAACAATGAAATCAAGGAAAGGATCATAATGAAAGGAGACCACCTTGATAATATGACCAACCATGAAGGAAATTTACTCCACTGGGAGAATTTCCTAAAGTAATTATGCACAAACTAGTCCACAAGAATATCATCAAGATTAATGACAGATCAAACTATGAAGAACCTAACATCAAACCCCCTTGGTATAACGAGAATGACCAATGTGAATTTCAAAAAATCAAGGGGCATACTACCAACAAATGTATGAGACTCAAGAACAAAATGAAATATCTAATCAATAAAGGAGAGGTTGACATAGAACATTGGCCTAGAAATAAAGACCTAAAGGTTTACACAAATCCAATCCTCGACCATTATAAGCAAAACAACAAAGAAAAATAGAAAGATTACCATAAGTTCACCTTTTCTTATGGTGAAGATACCATTCATGTGGTAACCATACTAGGTGTGAATCTTGAATGCAACATAGTTACCCAAAGGGGAAGAGTAACAATACAAGGAGCACCACCCCCAGTGAAAACCACAAGTAATTTGTCAAGTGACTATGGAATTGTCGAACAACTCAAGAAAAATTTGGCCTTAATTTCCATTCTTGAGCTCTTAAAACTATTTCCAACACATAAGAAAATATTGGAGAAAGCACTAGTTGAAACATCAGTCCCAAACAATCTTGATGTAGATTAGTTTCAAGCCATGGTTGGCAATATCACGTCCACCCATCATTTAATATTTTTTGAGAAAAACCTTTCGTAAAAGTCCTTACATAATCAAAGATCTGTATTTAGAGTTGGGCATCCACAAACACAAAGTCAAGAGGGTACTCATAGATAGTGGTGCAGGTTTGAAAATTTGTACCATAAAATTTGTGAAACAACTAGGATACTCTAATGTTGTCATAGAGAAAATCAAGAGCATCAATATTAAAGCTTATGATGATATGGAGTGAAATTTAGAAGGCACAATCAGGCTACCCATTTAGATAGGACCAACAATAATAGAAACTACTTGTCAAGTACTAGATCTTGAGCTTCCATACAACTTTCTCTTGGGTCAACTATGGATCTATGATTTGAAATTAGTACCATCTACATTCTATCAATACCTAAATTTTCCTTATGATAATAAGGAAATTACCATATATGTTGACCCCAAACCTTTCCATTACTATGCTAAATTGGAGGAAAAGTATAAAAAGATTCAATAGATACCCAACAATGATACATCTTTTCACTCCTTTTCATACATTGACCCAACATCACTACCTTCATCCTTCACTACACCATCATCAATGGAGGTACCTAAATCTAATACCAAGATCCAAGTGCTTGACTAGGGCTAGGGGGAATACCACTTTAATCAATATTTTTGCATAGGGATGCTTACCGCCACATCAAAAACTTATGGAGGACTAACAAAGATCAGACATGTTAAAACTATAATGATGATAGTCAAACCTACCATCTTTACCAAGTGGGGAGATATGAAAGATGAGGAATTATGCAAAGAAGATCTATCTTTCTAGATCTACAAAGAAGAAGGATGGGAACAACCACTACCTCCCCTTCCTATTATATAGAGTAGTAAAGGATATCAACTAGCCAAAAAATGGGGTTCATTGGACAAGGTAGAAGAGAACCAATCATTATGGAAAAATTCCCAAGGAATCTTGGACTGGGTTATGGTTCATCTAATGTGATAACCCCAAATACTGAAAACAAATCCTATGAAGAAGAAGCTACTTCTACCACTGTTAAGAAATCATATACTTGTGAACATCTAGAAGAATATTTTTATATCCAAAATATGTTTGACAACCTCAATATAAATACTATCATCACTGAACCTACAACTAAAACTATATTTGATGATGACTATATTGAGAAGGATTCTAATGAGTATGAATGGGATCCCTGTGACTCAAGTGAATCTAACCTAGATACCTTATGGAGCTTTAAAAAAAATAATGTCCCTATCCTAGCAACAACATCCATAAGCTTCATTGATACAAATGATAAAATATCCTTGCATTATCCGCATTTGATAGATTAGGACCAACACCATCATACTCTAGTTTTGGACACATTCCATAATGTGGAGGCTATTGCGGAGTTCATGGGAATTTGAACCAATATACCGCAAGGAGATCATAAAGCATGGTTTATAATAGAATTAGATCAAGGAGCATATTTTGGAGGAGAGATTGTGTATTATATTTGCAAAAATAAACTACAAAATTTAAAAATGAAAAAGAGGTTCCCTAAAGAAAACCACAACATGGCTTTATTGGATTCAAAAAAGAGAAAATGAACGACAAATCTAAAGGTGAAAAACTCTCTAAGGAACTTGAATATGGAACATTCAATCTCCCCACCACAAGATATCAAGATAAATCAACACTCCTAGTTGAAGATGATGAATCTATCAATGTTGGAACATCAGAAACACCTAAAATCGCATATCATGCAACATCACTTGATCTTCAAGAAAAGATGAACTTCTCAGAATTCATCAATGAAAGGAAAATAAAATTTGGATGGACATATGATGGAATTCCATGGCTATATCCATCATTGGTCATGCATCACCTAGGAGTATTTCCTGGAGCTAAACCCATCAAGCAAAAGCTACAAAAGATTAATCCACATATAGTGCTTTTGGTGAAAGTAGAACTTAAAAAATTGTTAGATGTGGGATTTATCAAACCCATTAACTATCCTAAGTGGGTGTCTAATCTAGAGTATCAGTATCAGATCCCATTGGGAGCATAAGAATCTATAGAAACTTCTAGGATCTAAACAAGGCTTGTTGGAGGGATGAATTCCCTTTACACAACATTGATATGATTGTAGACCTATTTGCAAGACATGAAATTCTATCATTAATGGATGG
This sequence comes from Sequoiadendron giganteum, assembly GCA_007115665.2. Taxonomy (NCBI): domain Eukaryota; kingdom Viridiplantae; phylum Streptophyta; class Pinopsida; order Cupressales; family Cupressaceae; genus Sequoiadendron; species Sequoiadendron giganteum. Next base: position 343,351,866 of record CM021110.1, read on the forward strand.
ATTTCCTAGATACAACCATATCAAAATATCCCCCAAGGACCAACATAAAACAACATTCACTTGTGCATGGGGGGCCTCTTTCTAGAACATCATGCCATTCAGTCTAAAGAATGCGGGGGCAACCTATCAGCAGGCAATGACCACAATCTTTCATGATATGCTACATACAACTATGGAGGATTATGTGGATGAAATACTAGAAATTTCCATCAAAAGAGAAGACCATTTCAACAATCTAGAAAAAATATTTTATAGGCTAGAACAATACACACTTGAGGCTTAATCCAAAGAAGTGTGTATTTGGAGTAACATATAGAAAGCTAATAGGGTACATAGTATCAAGAAGAGACATCAAGGTATATCCCACCAAGGTAAAAGCTATATTATAGTGCCTCTTCCAAAGACATTGAAGCAGTTGAAAATTCTACAAGGGAAACTATAGTCCATTAGGAGATTCATTGCATAGTTGGTAGACAAGTGTCATCCTTTAACCCATTTTCTACACAAGGACATCAGATTCAAGTGGGATGGAAAATGTGATCAGGTGTTCCAACAAGTCAAGGAGTATCTACTCACTCCTCCCATATTGATGCCACCAATTATAGGTAAAGAAATAATCCTCTATGTATCTACAACACAAGCAATATTTGGATCTCTCTTAGCACAAATAGATGATAATAACAAGGAAAAAGTGGTCTATTATATCAATCAAACATTAGTAGGCTATGAATTGAACTAGTTACCCATAGAAATAGTGTGCCTATCTATTATCTTTGCAGCACAAAAGTTGAGACACTACATCTTGAACACACAAGTAAAGCTAATAGCAAAATTAGATCCCCTAAAGTACCTATTGTCGAAAGTAGCTCTAACAGGGAGGATCACTAAATTGGTAATGGTACTAAGCAAGTTTTACATAGAGTACATAAATAGAAAAGATATCAAAGGAAAAATCATAGCAGATCAGCTAACAAAAGAACTGATGGAAGATCATCAACCTCTCAGAAAAGAATTCCCAAATGAAAGCATACTTCCAATAGAACAAACAAGTCACTAGACCGTGTATTTTTATGACTCCCACACTCAACACGGCTTAAGAGTAGGCATCTTATTTATTAGCCACAAGGAGATAGTATATCTAAGGCTTATAGGATTTTTTTCATGTGCAAATAACATCTCAAAATATGAAGTGCTAATCACAAAACTAAAGATGGCCATAGAATGGAGGATAAAAGAACTAAAATTTTGTGGAGACTCTCAATTGGTAATCAAGTAGGTAAACGATGAATATCAAACAAAGGATGACAATCTAATGCCATATAAAATAATGGTGAACAGTTTCAAACAATATTTTATCATCATAACCTTTTAACAAGTTCCTCAAATCAACAAAAAAGAAACAAATGTTATGGAAACAATAGGATCACTCCTTGACATCCCACAAAACATTCCAAAATATGAATTCCTTATGGAGCAGCTCCTTATACTAACATTCGATATCCCAAAATTAGAGTTGGTTTGTGATGTTGTTGATCCTAACTCACCATGGTACCAAGATACATTTTACTATATCCAACATGACATCATACCTCTTGAATTCAATACAAGCCAAAATAAAACCTTCATCTGTAGAACATCCCTATTCACCATTTTAGGAGATACTCCATATAGATGAAGTCTAGATAGAACATTACTTTGATGTCTCAACGCGAAAGAAGTGCAAACCACTTTACAAGAAGTGCACAAAGTTATTTGTAGGTCTCACACTAGTGGACCTAATATAGTACCAATTTTTTTGAGAACATGGTACTATTGGCCCTCAATGGAATAAGAATTCATTCAGTACTCAAGAACATGTTGTCAGTTTCAACAACATAGTGACCTTGTTCATGCACCAACATAGGAACTGAGACCTATACAACACCATGGTCTTTTTATTAATGGGGGTATGAATTGGTAGGTAAGATATCTCCTTCTTCATCTAATGGAAACAAGTTCATTATCACTACAACTAAATACTTCACAAAGTGGATAGAAGCAAATCCATTAACCTACATCATAGGGAAACATATATCCAAGTTCATCCTGAATTATCTAATCTTTAGATATGTAATTCCCCAAACTATCATAATGGCCAATGAAACCCCATTCAAAAACCAAGATGTCTATGACCTTTGTTCCAATTTTTCTATCCAATGTAGATTGTCAATACCCTACTACCCCAAGGAAATGGTCAGGTTGAAGCATCCAATAAAACCATCCTAGAAATATTGAAAAATATTGTTAATGACATTAGTTTTGATTGGAATTTGTAGCTAAATCTAGCCTTATGGGCTTACCAAAACAAAATTTGTACACCAACATGTGCCACACCTTTTTCCTTGGTCTATGGATCTGAAGTGATCTTACATATTGAAGTTGAAATTCCCTCACCGTGAGTATCCTTAAAAGTAATGTTCAACAATGAGGAATATTGGGTGCCCAGATTGAATGAGTTGGAACTCCTAGATGAAATGAGGTTGAGCACGTTAAACCATCTCAAGGTTTATTAAAATTGGCTCAAATGAAGCTACAACAAAAAGATCAAAAATAGAAGCTTTCAAGTTGGTGACCTAGTACCTAAAAGAGAATCAAAAGATCCAATTGAATTAGGATGGGAAGGGGAAGTTTGAACCAAACTGATTAGGTCCTTTCATTATCACAAAAATTTATTGCTCTAGAGCTTATCAATTTCCTACTCCTGAAGGAGAACCTCTAGTCGAACTGCTAAATAACAACCATCTAAAAGGTTTTATACTTGAACACATCAAAGTATCTTAGCAAAAAACTAAAAGTGCAAAAAAATAAAAAATAAGAAAAATAGTAAAGAGAAATAAAAAATTCTTTAAGTGAAAACCACATTGTGGAACTTCTAGGAAAGGTATCATAGTGAAAAATTGGTGAATAAACTCTACATTTTAATAAGACCAACATCATAATCTATCATTACTATCTGAAGCATCTTCCCTTTCATCTCATAACAAAATGTGCAAACTAACCATGGCTCGATGATTGATCAAATGTTGAACCTTGTTGCACCATCAAAGTCTATCTCCCCTAATGAACATAATCTTGTCTTGAATTGGGGAAAACTTCCTAAAACTGGTAGCAAATTAGATCCTTCTAAATCCCATCATGGTCGAAAAACTATCAAAATCAAAAACATCTAGAAAACAAATAATATAAAAAACAATGTTAAAATAATCAAAATCCCAAAAAATATGTTATGCTTTGAGTGAAAACTAGTCGAACTACATGGTCTCTGTGTGTATAACATAGGAAAGGATTATCTTTGATTAGCCCCCAAGGCCTTGGATTAGTACCTTAGGTGTCCATAATGGTCTTTTCACTTAAGTAAAAAAAACAAAATCCAAAAACAATCGAACAACAAAAAAGTCAAAAACATGTTCTTATGAAACAAGTAAACTACGAGCCTCTGCATGGATAACGTAGGAAAAGAAATCATAACTAATGAGCCCCCAAGGCCTTAGGTTAGTCTCCCAAAATAGAAAAATAAAATATTCAAATATCTTATCAAAATAAAAAAAGCATTCATAAAAATTTAGAAAAATCTAAAAAACAATGTCAGTCAATACAATTGAACTACGATGTCTCTATGTTCATAACTTAGGAAAGGATAATCTATGATCAGCCCCTGAGGCACTAGGTCAATTCCTTTAGGTCCTCCTATTTATATCTAAATTTCCCAAAAAACAACAAAAGTAACATCAAATAAACTCAGATAATTTAAAAATGCTACCTCTAGGCATTATCACCCAACACAATAAACTCTCCATCCATAATAAACACCTATCACACTCACCCTTTGACAACACAAACAATTAAAAAAAAAAAAAATCCAAAGTGAAGATTAAAACAATTGGATCACTATCAAGTTAAAACAATGCCTAAGTATAGACTACCATACCTATTTGAAAATCGTTATCAACAATCCTAAACATGAGTCTTAATGGATAAAATATTCCTACAATATATGTCATCAATGGATTTCATCACGAAACATCAAAAAAACTATGGCAAGTGGTACTACAACATTGCTTATCTTTTTATAGTCTTATCTTTTTTATTTAACTTAATACCACATTCCTAGGATCTCTTGAGGATGTCCATAAGGATTTAGAGAAGAAGGAATGGTGGCATTTTCAATTTATATTTGTTATGTTTGTTAGATGTTTTTTTGATACTACCATGATGAATAATTTCTTTGTTTTTTTTATGGAAGTTGTTTTGAGACAATTCATGTAGCAGTTGCATGCTAGGTACTTCATACTTGTTGACGCCTAAAATTGCTAGGTGAACAACCTTATGGGAAATTCAGGAAATGGGGGACCAATTGCACTAAACTGAGTGACCTCTAGGGTTTTTAAAGAAGTCGACTCTTCCTGTAGTTGGGGGGTTTGGAAAGGGAAAAGGAAGCAGATATAAAAATAAATTCTAACCGAAGGTGATGCACCAAGATGTAAGTGTTTGGGCATGGGAAACCTTCCTTTCAGATACGGTTTGAGGACCTATTGAACAATCTACTATGTTGAGAATAATAGAAAAATAGAGAAGAAAAACTTAAGCAGTTAATCAAATGACACAGTATAACTTTCACATAGATTTATTGATCAATAGGAGTTTGATACATGATCCGAATAGTAAATTTATATTGAAGTTATTAAAGTTGTAGATAAAATAATTAATACAAAAAAATAGCATAGTATAATGTTTTGTATTATGTAAGAAATAGAAAGGTCGAATAGTTGTCACAATTTGTGAGTCTTAATATAATAAATAGAAACAATATAGAGGCCTAGAGCTTTTTGGTCTCTTTTCTTTTGTAATTAACAAACCTTTCTCAAAGAACAAGAGAAGTATATATAGATCACTCACCACCATCAAGTGAGCAACTGAAAAATATTCCTAGCTATGAGTAATGATATTTGTAGCCATGATTTCCCAAAACCGTTGCAACAGAAAGATTAGATTCATCACATGCAGTCACCCTCCAACAAGATTCATTTCCCAAAAAATGATGGTTGTGGTCCCAAGGAAGAAGCAAAAAAAATCTTCAAGCAACACATGTCACTCACCCATAGAGTTGGTTAGGACACGTGGAAAAGAGATGAAGCTTCAAACTTGCTTGATCCAATCTTTCAATTGATCTCTCTGCGGAGTTGACATGTGGAGAAGCCTGCATTCGAACACTAGCTATGGGGGCTGCCAAAAAGTTTCTGATGGAATAATTGAATGTGGCACACAGGTAGATCTCAGGGGAGAAACAAAAGAGAGAAGGCTCCCAAAATGTGTGTGCTTCTGACACATGGTGAAGAGACGAAGATCAAAAAAGGAAGCAAGGAAAGAATCCCCTTCAATGAGCACATGGTGGGCATGTGGAGAAAGTGCATGAGGGTGATGGAAAATGGGTTGGTGACACTTAAACATACAAGGTGTGGACCGAGGCTTATGAAAAATATCAATATGAACCTGAAAGGAGCTCTAAGGATTTTTCAATCCACAAATTATGGTGACTAACAGGGGCATTTCACCTACAAAATGGGAACCCATAATATTAGACAAGAGCTTTATCCATTGGGGCAATAGAGTTAGAGCCTTAAGAGTGTGGTCTATAGAGATAGCCATTCAGCCTTGAAAGGTATTGATGTGGCACACAAAATCTCCTATGCCTCATGAAGATTAATAATTTCTTTCAAGGGAAGCTCCATCGAGATCCCCATTTCGAACTTGAGTTGAAAAAGGAGATGAATGATCTGACATGTGGAACCTTTTATGTTTGTTGTTGTTGGAGGTTGAGTGGAACCTTGAAAGGAAAACATGTCTTGCTACTTCTCCTTGATCCTTGTTGCAATTTGTTCTGCCATGGCCACCGATTCATCAGAGAGAAAAGGTGAGGGAAGGTCCATTTGATTTAATTGGGAAAATTGCATCTGCATTTTGTTCATAGTCTGACTTAGTGTTTCCTAGAAATTGCTAGTCTAGGTGATGGTCACATGACAACGAAGGAATTCCCTCACTTTCCTGGCAGCTATCTTTTGATCTTCAATCCTCATGGAGACTAAGTTTGTGTCTACCACCATGTACAACTTGTTGAGTAACCTCTTTGTTGTGCATATTTTGCACACATGCCCTACCGTAGGTAGGGACCCTCTTTTTTTGCTCCTGGTGGGCTTCTTTGCTCTCGCCTCATTTTGTGTGTCCCTCATTTTTCTATCCTAGTTGGTCAACGTTCCCTTCAAAGTCTCATTTTTGGCTGACCATATTTTTCCCCTAAAATAAAATATGGCTAAGTCTTGGGTTTTTCGGGCTTCGCCCCCCCCCCCTCCCCGCTCACTCGATTCGCTTTTTCCTTCATTCTTTGACTTTGGGGATAGATTTCCTATGGATTTTGGATGTTTCTATGGTGCCTAAGTGAACTGAAAATGTTCCATTAAGTTTCAAGAAGTTTTGAAAATTCTAAAATTGTATTTCTGCAACAGCATTCCTGAAACAACATTCCTACAGCAACATTCCGGCCTCACGTTTTCGGAACGTACAAACGCGCCTCCAAATCAAAAATGTACTTCAACCCAAATGGTAAAATGGGGTCTTATCCTCCTTGGAACTTCCAAATTCCAAAATTGTAGCCAGGAAATACCATCTGGAGTTCCGTGGTTCGTCGGCCATTTCAAAACAGTATTCCTATAGCGGCATTCTCACCTCACATTTCTGGAACATACAAGCGCACCTCCAAATAAAAAATGGACTTTGAACTAGATGCTAAAATGGGGTCTTATCCTCCCTTGACCTTAAAATTCCAAATTTGTAGCCGGGAAATACCATCCAGAGTTTCGCTTCGTCGGCCATTTCAAAACAACATTTCTAGAATAGCATTCGAGGCTCATGTTTCTGGAACGTACAAGCGCACCTCCAAATCAAAAATGAACTTCAACCCAGATGCTAAAATGGGGTCTTATCCTCCCCTAACCTTTCAAATTCCAAATTTGCAGCCGGGAAATACCATCCGGAGTTCCGTGCTTTGTCGGCCATTTCAAAACAACATTTCTAGAACAGCATTCCAGCCTCACGTTTCCAGAACATACAAGCGCACATCCAAATAAAAAATGAACTTCGACCCAGATGCTAAAATGGGGTTTTATCCTCCCTTGACCTTTCAAATTCCAAATTTGCATCTGGGAAATACCATCCAGAGTTTTGTGCTCCGTCGGTCGTTTCAAAACAATATTTCCAGAACAGCATTCCGAGCTCATGTTTTCGGAACGTACCATTGCACCTCCAAATCAAAAATGGACTTCGACCAAGATGCTAAAATGGGGTCTTATCCTCCCCTGACCTTTCAAATTCCAAATTTGTAGCCGAGAAATACCATCCGGAGTTTCATTCTTCGTCGGCCGTTTGAAAATAGCATTTCCAAAATAGCATTTCGGCCTCACGTTTTTGGAACATACCAACACACCTCCAAATCAAAAATGAACTTTGAACCAGATGCTAAAATGGGGTCTTATCCTCCCTTGACCTTTCAAATTCCAAATTTGTAGCCAGGAAATACCATCCGGAGTTCCATGCTCTGTTGGCCGTTTCAAATCAGCATTCCTAAAATGACATTTCGGCCTCTCATTTCCGGTTTCAAGAAGCCTACCATGGGTCCATAGATAAAACCATTTGATCCAATGAGGAATGCTGAAATTCTATCGAGAGAAGGTAACTTTCAATCAGTTTCAGCTACAGTAAAAGGAAAATTAGCTAGGAGACAAAACTGCTACAGTGACTGGTCACTATAAGATAGAATAGGGAAAAGACAAAGATGTATTTTAAATTACTGAATATTGTGGGGTAGGTGAAGCCCTAATGTAATTGAATCTGGGCCACACAATGTAACTCAATCCTAGCCATTCATTTGGGCTTTAGAAAATTATAAATAAAGGTCTCCCCCTCATTTGTAGTGGTTGGAGAGCTATTGTAAAAAACATTCTGCAGCAATAGAAAGTAGCATTGCATGATCTATGGGTGTTACCTTTTGAGTTTGCTCATTATGTGTGCATGGTTCTACCTTTCAAGTTAGTATTTTGTTGTAGTTTCTTGAATGAAAGTGGTAATGGTGATTGATATTATAGTATTTGATGAGCTTTCAACCCATACTCTTGGCACTTGTTGATGACAAGCTACTGTGCAAAGTTAGCCTAAGCTTTTTATTTGATTGCTGCAATTTAGTTCATTTGCATGTTGATGATGTGTGTATGCAAACTGAAAATCTGTAGTCCTTAGAAGATTGCATTGGTTTTGTGTAACTATAGGATCCTCTTAGCCAAACAAAACCCAATTTAGGGAGTTTGTCTACTATAGCAGCCTCCATGATCACTGTTCATTTGTAGTTTTAGATCCAGGAACCTTTTCTCTTCCCTACCCTTTTTCCAGTCAGGTTCATTGCACATTATAAAGCTAAATCTGATGTTGAAATGGAGTTTTAGACTGCTGTTTGAACCTACAGCAAACACTCAGCAACTTTCCCATCTTAAGAACTCCATTTGCAGATCCAACTTCCCTACTTTGTAACTCATCCGTAAGTCCACCTTGTGATTCCAGAAAATCATATAAATCAACTGATATATTCCAAGCATCGTCAAGACCTGACATCTGAGAGACCTTCGGATAGTGTTCTGCAATTATGGAAAATTGTCCTTCAAGAGAGGTAATGCACCTACGCATTACCTGTGTTGTGAAGTACATAAAAACACCATCAACACTCTCTTTCTTAGGAACCTTTTTCGTAATGAATTGTGGAGCCTGCTCCGTCATTCCATGCACCTCCTTGCTTTAACCTACAACATCGACCATGAATTGAAGTGTCGGTTGAAGAATTAAACAAGACAACTTGAATTTCTCCTAGTAGGAGATATATAGTTGTTGGGCCACCAAAAGGAGATCTAATTGAGGAGCAAGCAGTTGGGGAGGATATTTCAAAAGACCAATCTATACCTCCTTCAACTTGACAACTTGCATTAGTTGAATATTTTTGCATGTTGTTGAGAGTTTTTCTTGCCAAGTTTTCAGTTCAGCATCCTTTCTTTGTAGTAATTCTTCTGTTTGGCCTCGAGCTATGGACTCTTTTTCCAGAGACAGCTTTAGCTCCCCAAATTCCTTTTCGAATTGATCTTGCTTGCCTTGGATCTCCTCGTATTTTTTTTGTATTTCTCGCTTCATCTGAATCAACTAGCCCTAGAGCTCCTAGTTTTTCTGTTGCAGTTCAGTAACCAGGTTGGGATCCTAGGATTGGAACTTTGTGAGCTCCTCCTAAAGTTCAAGTTTTTCCACCAATTCTTGTTGGGATAGGCATGAAATTTCAGCATCCCTCACCTTCTCATTTTTCTATAGGACTTCCATTCTTTGCTTGATGCTCTTCAGGTCCTCTTCTTGCTTCCTTAGTTGGTGACTAGGCTTCAAAAAGTCAGTAGTCACCATCTTTCGAGTCTCCTCCATTAGCTCAATCTTATCTTGTCATTGGGTTGTGTGTAGATTGATCTCCACAGCATGGATGGTATAAGCCTTGATTTTCATTTCCCATTGTGGTTTGATGGTATTTGGAGTCATGGTTACAAATTATAATGACCCCTATACTTCGTTAAATAGGGTCTACATGCATGGCTCGATTGGCTCCATTGCATATTTCTCTTTTCTTTTCTAGTCTCTGATAGCCTATGTTTCCTTTGTCTAACTACCTTGATCAATGAATTGTGCTGGCAACCCAATCAGTTCACTAGAAAAGGGTGCACCAGGAGGAAGAGTGAAATGGAAGGAAATCATTGCAGTCTCAGAGGATGTTTTCTTTGGCAGAGAGACCATCAATGGGGAGAACAGGGGAATGCTATGCCAAGGTCCATCTTGGGAATTGGTGGGAGGACTCATAGGAAGTGGCAGTGAAAGTAGAGATGTAAAGGATGTCATCTATTAGTCGGTTTGAATCAGAGCTGACGAAGTGGGAGAAAAAGGACTTGAAATAATGGGTTAATATTGGGCTCTAACAAATGGTAGGATAGGCCATAGGGAAGTAAACAATATCTGTTCGACTTCGAAGAATTGGGAGAAACCTCTTGTGGAAGAATAATCAACAAAAGAAAGGCCAACACTTGAGGTTATGGGAGACGTAGATTTTGCAAGGGAAAAAAAATATTGAGAAGCAAGAAGAGAGGGGGAAATAGATACCTGATTTTTCATGGAGATCAATCCTTGGCTTGCTACAAGTACCTATGAGCTTTCCCCAGGAGCTTCATCAGTGTGTGGTCTCTTCGTGGGTGGATAATCATCTACCCATATGACCTCCTGAGTCTGTTGGACTATCTCGAGTTTCTTTGTGGTTCATGTATGTTGTAGTGAAGTCTCTCAATGAGAGTCAGCTAGTTGTGTTCTTTTTGGGGCTTTATCAGGTTGTTCTATTGATTTTCGATTGCTCTACATTGGGGCCTTCTTTGCCTCTTTTCCCCTACTTATTAGAGTGTCCTCCTTTGGATATGTTTCTTCACCTCCACTTGCATCAGTATCATCATGTGCCTGATTCTAGAGATTGTCAAATTTGTCATCCATGCCTGCCTTCTCAAAAAGGAGTCGAGGTTTTGGGTCTCTTGATGATAAATCCAGAATTGTGCAATATTTTCTTCACTCCACTGCCATTCCTTAATCAATTGGCTATGAAGGGTAGCCCCCATTTTACATTTGTCACTAGGCTTGGCCAAAAGAGAATAGAAGGAGAGCCATTGAGGTCTCTTATCATTAGCAAGAAGAAAACCCAGGTTCACAAATAGATCATCTCATTCTCCTAACTGCAGGATTTATTGAGCCTCCTAGTAAGGTTGGGAGATGTGAGTTACTTTAACATTCAACTCCACCAAGTCATTACTAGGATTATAATTCCATTTTCCATAGATTAATAGTAGCCCCAGATGAGCTATCTTTACCTCTAGAAAAAAATGTGTCTGCTTCTTTAACATTATCATTGGGACAAAGTTCAAAGGTGATCTGAAGAAACCTTTATGCTTCTTTCCCCCGCAAAATATGGTTTCAATGATCGATAGTTTCTGCAATACCTCAAGGACCAAGACCTAGTATGTGACACATATTGGGAGCCATAATGGTTCCTCGATGAAACCACAACCTAACAAATGAGAAATCCTCACCTAGGAACCAATCGCAAGAAGGAGTAAAATATTGCATCCATCTCATCTACTTGGTAGAAAAGTCATAAATCTCACCCTCTTTACTAAAATCTCACAAAATCAAAGTAAAAAAAAACTTGAAGAATGCATAGTAATCATGAGTTATGGAAAGGAGGGGAGTCCATACAGAAACTGACTTTCTTATCCCATTTTCCTCAAACATAACCAAGCCCAAACACTCTAAATAAATCAAGATTCTAGTGCAAGAACATGTGGGCAAGGAGAGAAGAAAACCTAAACCTACATTGTGTTTTGTATTCTTTGAATTGGTTTAGCATCTCCCAAACAATGAATTTAGTGAGTCATACGAAATAAGATAGTGTTGTTTTCTCAGCTGAAAACCCAGGCCCATTTGGAACTCCTCAATGTATTGATCATTGTCCATGCCACAAACAAAATCCATCATAGAGAAGGCTCCCTGCAAGTCTACATTGAAATCTTTGACTAAAATCAAAAACTGTGGTGGCCTTGCTTCATCTTCCTTGGCCCTTTTTGTTTCCTGGTTATAAAATTCCAGAGAAAGTTTTTCAGTCCTCCAGAAATTTTCCATGTTTACTATAATGAATATCTCCATGCCCTTTGCTCTGGAGTTTCTTCTGGTAGGAATTCATAGCATATTTCTAATTGCATCCATGTTGAACACAATCTTCAATTTCTAGCCTTTAATAGCATTGATATCTGGGTTGAGACGCTGAGTGCACGCGTGAACTAGGAAATGGTGTACCAAGGGGACCATATACTATGGGAGATTGAAAAACCATAGCTTGTGCACAAAATAATCCTAGTTATTAGTCTTTTTCATCCTTTCACAAGCCACTTCCTTAAGACTCTTAGGGTTATTTTTTATGACAGGGTCATGAATGTTATCCCATTCCTCCATTATCAGGGTCTTGTCCCTATGATCATACTTATTCTTTGCAGCCCAAGTGTGAGGCTACTTCAGATTTTTAGGGAATCTTGGCAAGGCATAAGAGATAGCTTCAAAAACATTAGCCATTGGCACTGCCAACATCATGGCCATCAAGCTTTGGACTCCCTCTCCTTGTGCTTTTGTTTGAGGATTTTGGGTCATTTCAGGACTCTGTGAATTCCTTGCAACGTTGAAACTTTTGCACCACAATTAGGTTCTTCCTAGCTAACCATGTACTCAGAATCTCTTGGAATAAAATGTGTATTCAAGACTCCTTAGTGTTATTTTTGTGTGTGTAACACTTGTCATTCTCGACTAGAGTTGTAGACAATGGTTGCCTTTTCTGCAATAAATTTGACATGTACCACTAACTCTTTTCATGTGTGAAAAATGAATTCCCACTCCTCTTAAAATACAATAATTCATGATGACAACTAATCTTCATGCCTTATGATACCATTCCTTGAGAAATTGAGATGCAAATTAAAGAGATATGAAATATTTTCATATGATTTCGCACTTAATAACTTTGGAAAAAATGATTAAGTAAGGGGCATCATAATTACTCAAAAAGGTTTGAGTTCATCCTTGGAGACTGAAAAATGCCCACAACTTGACACTTAACACTTTCCATGTAGACCATCACATGTGCCTACCACTAGCTTAAGATGATTAGTTACCTCTTCCTAATTTTCATGCCACAATTCATACACAACAACCACAACTTGGTGGGAATTTTGAGATTGCAACCCTAGGGGAATTCTCAAGTTTTCTTGATCATCATCATGCTTATCACACACATGTACCTAACTAGGAATATAAATATACTTAAGGACATTAGCAGAGTTTATACTAGTAATTGGGTTTTTTGATAAGGGCAATGGATACTCCTCTTAGGCTCACTAGCAATAAGCCACAGGTAGCTTTCCCAGGTGAGATATCTAGCCAACATTTGAAGCGTATAACCAAGAATAAGCATTCCTTGGACATAATTGTGATAAAATGGGTTATGGGGAGGGATTGCATAGAGTATGAGGACAATGACATGGTTAATACTAACATTTTTTCTCATTTTATTACATCTTTGCTCAACATTCAGATACTGAAGTGGATGATACTGAGGCTCATCAAGGAGGTCTTCCCGAAGTGCTACCTCAGAGGCCTCGGCAAAGTCATGACTAATATGGTGTATGGCTTGGGTCTCCCCAAAGCAAGTGACCTCCGCTCACATGATGAAGAAGACACAGTGGTGCATTGGGTGCCATTTTTAAGTGGGTTTCATCTTATGACAATTGAAGAACACCGTCAAATATTTTCTCGTGCTTGTGACTTCCTCCTGAGATGCTACAATGTAGTTCTCTTCTATGACATGGATTGGTACACCAACTTTAGAAAACTGTTATTTCCTCCTCCAATTTTTGTTGTTGCCATGGATTCTCCTGATGTTGTTGTTGCTCCCGGTGTTTTTCCAAATGCAATTACTAATGTGCCTATTGCTACTGATGCTGATGTTTCCCTAGTTGAAGAATAAACTCCTTTATCTTTCTTTTTGTATATATGACTCATAAGGTGGTTAATACAAACACTCAAAAATAATGGCTAGAGACTCATTTTGACTTGTAATACCTCAAATCATATGAATATAAAGCTCCTTTTATCAATTTTTTGTCTCCTTTGCATTTCTCTTCTTTCTATAACATGGGTTCCATTTAAAAAAGCTTGGCTGAACAAGACACAAAAAAGGAAATAATTACATATTCACATATTTACATAGGTAAAATTATTAACGAATCTAATTGAACAATTTGAGGTAAATTTCGTCGACTAAGATTCCCAAAGCTTCTTTTTCCATATTTTCCAATTCAAATGTGTTATGTTTCTTGCATTGAATAGTATGAAAAGGGTCTTCCCACAGACTATCGAATTTCTCATGTTGGCCAAGCTTTGCGGCCCTCTCATTGAATTTTAGCACTAAGCCTCTGCTCTTAAGATTCTAGTTGAAGGTCTTTTTGTCAAACCACTTCTTAACTACCTGTTGGAAGTTGTTCATGGCCATCAGATCTTTTCCTCTTTTCTCTTGCACCTCCAATAGCTCAGCTAACCAAAACTCCATGGCTCTATTTTGTTTCACCTCTAGAGACTTAAGCAGTTGAGTGCGGTGTATGGCCTTTGCTTCTAGGGGATATGTTTTCTGCCTTCCATTAGCTCTATAGTATGTTGGATTATTTTTGGATTATATCCCTTAAGATCATCATATGACCAAGCTACTACTCCTCCATACCTTTCACAAAAATGTACAAGATGTTCTTTATCATGTTGTGGGAAACCTATCTCGATCTTAACCTTCATTCCATCTCTGACCTGGAGGTCTGCATAATCACTTTTTTCTGCTATGAACCTCCTCTTGTTATTATTGGCATCATCAATAGGTTTTCGAGAGTGATAGGTCCCTTTGGAAGCATGTTGGACATGAGCTGAATAATTTTCCCTTCATAGGCCTCTGCAATCTTTGGTTGGAGTTGGCCAACAAACTTTCCTGAATGCCAAATGAATGAGGGGATGTGTTCATCACTTTTGAACACTTTCCAACTTTGGTCATTATCTAGGACCACAGGTCAAATTATTGCTCGCACAAAGTACATGTTCTCAATCAACTCAAAAGAAAGGTCAAATCGGGATCTAATTGTTGCCATGCGATCTGCCTCTCTATTTTTCTCTCTAAGTACTACCCAAATATTGAAAGCTTCAAAGCCTTCAATCAAGTCTCAGACCCTATGTCTATAAGATCTCATATGGATATTCTTCACCGTGGAGACTCCCCAGACTTGATTTACTATTAACTCAGAGTCTCTGAACACCATAATTGTTTTAAAACCCATCCACTCTATATGGCTTAAACCTTGCACTAGGCCCTCATATTCAACTTCATTGTTTGAATAGGAAAACTAAAAGTGAAAAGATCTGAGTATCTTTTCATTGTATTGGGATGGAAAATATATCCTAGTTCTTGCACCGAATTTACATCTCGCTCAATAAAAATGTAGCTTCCATAACCATGAGGCTTGAGCACCTTTGGGTTTCTTCATGACTCTCAGAATCACTTGATCTTCATCATAGATGACATAAGTTCCCAACTCGGTGGCATGATAATTGCAAAAAGGATAATTGTCTATAAATTCACTCAAGAGGACCTCCTTTTTATCAGTTTTGTCTCTGGTGACCTTCTCATCTTCTAGTAACTTGGTGCAACACACCTCATCTTTGGTAATAGAAGTATGAGTAGCCTCAAATTTGATCATGGATTCATCTGCTACATATTCTGAATGCAAGGGTTCAGATACTATCTTCCATTTAGCTCCATGATTGGTCTTGAGGATCAAGTAAGACCAATCCAAGGAAAGATATCTCCCAATCTTGGAAGTGAACTCCTAGGATAAGAAAAGTCTTAACATGGGAGGGACATCGATGATCACGTTATCTTGGGGAATAGTGATTTTAGGGAAAGAGAACAGAGTCAAAGGGAGGTTCTTAATGGCACCTACAACTTCAACCTTATTCCTATCAAGCTGCATAACCCCTTTATTTAAAATTTCACAGCTAATCCCTAAGGCTTCAACTATTTGCTTGGGCATGACTATAGTGCTAGCACCAAATTCAATCATATAATTGTCCAACAATTTCTTACCCATAGTGAGGGTCAAGAATAAGGGTTCCAATTTAGGCTTACCTTTACTTTCAGTAGAGACTTCTCCTCCATTGTTTGTGAGGACTTTGGCCTAAGATGGTGCATCAATGGACTTTACTTTGGAGGGTTGCTATGTTGGCTATGTTCTTGTATCTTCTAGTAGGGCCTCCTATAGCAATGATTTCTACTTTGAAATAGCTACAATATCCCAAAGAGATACATTAGTAGAGGATTTCTTCAATTGTTCCACCACATTGAATGGGAGTAGGTTCACATATTTTTTCTTCGTAGATATTGTTATGATAATCTCCTTGTGGGGGGAGATTTTTGTGCAATTGAGAGGGTACCATAAGCTTGGTCGAGAACACTTTTGGGTTGTGGAGTGACCGGTTCACCCATGAATCTCCTTTTTGAGCGAGTGTTATAATATGATTGCACTTATGGGGCCTTCGATGTGTATGCCTCATTTGCAAATATTGTCTCCTTCCATCCATGAGAAGAACGTGTATTCAAGAGCTATATCTATTTCTTGTTCCAAGGACATCCCTTGCATTTATGCAGTGAGTACCACATTTTCCATTTGTGGAGAGGCATATGCATAACATCCTGAAATTGATGCAACACCTTGGTTTTGGTGTTCTGCCACCTTCTACTGTAAATTGCCACATGGATAAATTTTGGGGTATATGTGCTTCATTACAGGGGAAGCACCAAGGGTTGATATCATCAATAAGATTGTTTTGCCCCACTACCAACTCTCTATTTGAACTCAATGGGATGTTAGGTAGTGGGGTAGATACTGGAACCATCTGATTACTTTTTTGAGCCTACAGACTTGTGTGTGAGCCTCCTTGGTACTGGTTCTATTGGTATGAAGATTTTTCACCTTAGTAAGTTTGGTAAGATGGCTTCTAGGGCATGGAATGATTCCTCTTGATACTCGTTATCTAATTTGAGAGAAACCACAACAATTCCTTAATGTTTCCAATCTCATCCCTTGAAGAGTTAGATGTAGGAGCAACATTTTGTGGTGTGCCCAGATATACATGCATAGACTGAGGAGGAGTAGGCGCACTGAATAAAGCTATCTTCAAGGCAGGAATTCACAATTTTGTAAATATAGGCATTACAAGCCGAGGTGGTAACTTTTTTGGTGTCAATTAGATTGTTCTCTGCTATAACAACAATTCTATATGCATTGGGCAAGGTGTTCCCACCAAGGGACTGAATCATCATTGAGATGTTGGCATTGATATATTATAGGTAGAACATGAATGCCAAACTAGGAGGTAGGTGGATTTTAGGCTAGATCCTTTGCCAAGTCATATGAAACCTAGCATTCAATTCCGGCATGGCCTCTTTAGGGGCCTGCTTGATGGTCACTAGTTGCTGGAATAGCGAGGACCAATCTCTATTGTTTGAAAAATGCTCATAGAAAGGATCACTGAGCTAGTCTGAGGTACCAATGGTGTTGGCTCCTAGAGTGTGGTACCAATCAAGGGATTTTCCTTTGAAAGAGGTTTTAAGTATCCTTAGTGCTACATTTGTATCAGTTACACCATGCACCAGACATACGTCCACCACATCTTATAGATGTTTGAATGGTGTCTTTGAGCATTCCCTGGTGAATTTTGGTACAACTTTCAAAGAAGAGGTTAGGATAAGGGCCCAAACAACTGGTGCTATGAGAGGGATTCTAAAATCCCATTCCACATAATTTATGTTAGCTATCAGTAACATGGTTGATGGAGGGGTCATGACATTTACCGAATGGGTTCTTGTTCAGACTGTTACTAGCGCTAGCACTAGTAAGCCAGGGTTATTCACAGTTTGGGATATATAGTAACAGGTTTGTGGCTCACACACCCACTTAAGCTTTAGATACATTCAATACCATCCCACTGGGCATGCTAAAAAATAGAACTATTCATGCCTAAAATTTCTAGGTGAATAGCCTTATTGGAAACTTAGTAAATGGAGGACCAATTGCACTAAATTGAGTGACCTTTGGGGTTTTTAAAGAAGTTGGCTCTTCTTGTAGTTGGGGGTTTGGAAAGGGAAAATGAATCATATATAAAAATAAAGTCTAACCTAAGGCGATGTGCCAAGATGTAAGTTTTTTGTCACGGGAAACCTTCCTTTTGGATACGATTTGAGGTTCTGTTCAACAATCTCCTATGTCTGAAATAACAAACAAATAGAGATGAAAATCTTAAGTAGTTAATGAAATGAAATAGTATAAATTTTTCATACATCTACTAATCAATAAGAGTTTGAGACATGATCCAAACAGTAAATTTCTATTGAAGTTATAAAAGTTGTAGATAAACTACTTAATACAATAAAATAGCACATTATAATGTCTTATATTATCTAAGAAATAGAAAGGTCGAATAGTTGGCATAGTATGTAAGTCTTAATATAATAAAAAATAATAATACAATGACCCAAAGCTTTTCAGTCTCTTTTCTTTTTCAATTTTTGAACCCTTTCTCAAAGAACAAGAGTAGTATATATAGATTGCCCACCTCCATTGACCTAGTAATTGAAAATATTCCTAGCTACGAGTTATGATATCTATCACCATGATTTCCCAAAACTATTACAATAGAAAGATTCGATTCATTGCATGTAGTCACCCTCAAACAAGATTTGCTTCCTAGCAAATGATGGTTGTGGTCCCAAGGAAGAAGTAGTGAAACTCTTTGAGTGACACGTGTCACTCACCCATAGAGTTGGTTAGGACACATGGTGAAGATACAGAGCTTCACACTCACTTGTTCCAATCTTTCAATTAAATTCTTCATCGAGTTGACACATGGAGAAGCTTGCATTCTAACATTGGTTGTGGGGACTACCAAAACATTTCCCACAGAATGATGCAATGTGGCATGTGGGTGAAGCTCAGGGGAGAAACAAAGGACAAAAGGATCCCAAAGGTGCACACTTTTGACATGTGGAAAAGAGATGGAACTCAAAAAAGAAGCAAGGGAATAATCCCCTTCAATCAAGGTGTGATGGGCACGTGGACCAAGCACATAGGGGCGATGGAAAAGGGGTCGATGATGCTTAAACATACAAGGTGTGGGTCGGGGCTTATGTAAAATATCAATATCAACGTCAAGGGAGCTCTAAGGATTTTTCAATCCATAATACCTATCTATGTAACTGGTCCAAATTTTTTAAACACAACTCAACTATATACTCTAATAGGGTTTTTGTATGTCTGGTATGAGCAAGAATATTCTTTGTGTGTCAAGTCAAAGTCCATGCAATAGATATAATTCCACCTTGGTTATTAATACCCTGGTGCATCATGTATGTTTGATACATAAAAAATGATTGATAAAAGATATAAAGCCTCTTTGAAAGAAAAATAAAAACTCATCAATAACTAACAACATCAAATTTCTATCCATCTCCAAATCATTAAAACTTCTTCTAACTAACAGCTCCACCCTACATCATAATATCATTAGTACCAAATCCATCCTACATCCACCATATCATCAGTATATATCATGACCACAATAAAATGATAAACATCACATATCATGTATAATCATCCATCACTTATCTACGATATCATCATTCATCACATAGATATATAAATCATTCATCCATAACATATGCACACATTAGAAAAATACAAAAGCATCATTGGAAAAATAAATATCCATGATCATCCATAAATATCTCATAACACATCATAAAGATGAATCAAAACATGGTATATCATATATCATCAAAAAATGGATAATTCCATCATCAAATGTCATGTGTGATACAACATCAACATAGATCAAAATAAATACATTTATATGAGGCCTCAGCTAGGGTGATGAATATATATACAAAAATATGTCTACATGAGTCTCTGATAAAAAATATATATGTCAGATCGTCAACATAATCATCTCTACTAGTCGGACAGTGGTGGAGATCTTGACTGATGCTCATTATGATGAGCGTGGATGGGGCATGACTAGAGACCATTTGACTAATTGCCCACCCGACTCTATAGTTGTAGTTGTGCTCAGTTCACCAAATCGGGGATGTCTCTAAGCCCTCAGCATGAATTCCTCATACAAATTCTAATAATATGTAACATGCTACAAGATCCTATATCACTCAACCTGATACTGGGCTAGGGGAATGGTAGAGGCTAAAAAAATATGAACTATAAGTCTATGTTTCCTCTTGATAGCCAACTCATCTCTCAATAAATCTCTCTCTTGATAGAGAATATCCCGCTTAGCTCTGAATATTCTCTCTCTCTAGTCATTATCAAAACCTAGGCCTCAATGACCTATTTCCGCACAATCTCAGCATCACACTCTACTCTACTATATCTCTATCTACTATCATCTGTGCTAACTAACCTACAATATCCCCCTAAGAGGGAGGACCTTGAGGAGCTTGTGGTACCTTCTACTACTGTTGTTGATCCTATTGAGCCTAAACATGTATCTACTCATGGGAAATCTAAAGATGCAACCAATCCTCTTGGCGCCCATTATAACCTCCTCTATGTACACCTAAAACTGGACCTCCTAGAGGCATAGTCAATCTCATAGGTTAGTGATGGGCCCACCAACCATCAAACTCACATGTAGTCTTAAGATCCATGGGAACCACTACCCAACCCCATGGAAAAGGTCTCAATTCTCTAAATACTATCACTACCACATTTGAATCCACATGAGCCCCCCAAGAAGACTCCTCTTATGTAGTGTGTCCAAAGATGGCCATATAATCATCGACGGGTCAGGTCTGGTACTCACCGAACTATCACAGTACCCTCTCTGGTAAATATTTATCAAGCAAGAGATCTGAATGACCAATCAAGAAAAAATTCTACATGCAGTAGACCAGCTGATCCTAATCATTTTTCCAAGCCTTGCAATCCCTTTATGGGCACCATGCAAAATCTATAACATCATCAAAAACTTCCCTCCAATAAGATAGTCTACCAAGCTGAGTGTAATGAAGATAGTCATGATACAGATAAGCATAAGGATCATGTGCATCCCTACCCCGCATACCCTCTAGTCGAGTGATGAAAATCCTCTCCTAGGACCAAAAATACAGCAACTTAGCTCCGACTGATATACTACTGCTAGCTTGGT
This sequence comes from Sequoiadendron giganteum, assembly GCA_007115665.2. NCBI lineage: Eukaryota > Viridiplantae > Streptophyta > Pinopsida > Cupressales > Cupressaceae > Sequoiadendron > Sequoiadendron giganteum. Next base: position 343,372,857 of record CM021110.1, read on the forward strand.
ACATGACCTCATGCATATCTATGTATAGGTGGGCTAGCACACATTGACCCCAAGCATACATTATGGTCTCCTCCATCATCTACTCGATAAAAATACCCAATTTGATAGGGAACCTCTTAGCCATCCTATTGAGCATTAGAGGTCCAATGATAATACCTACTAACAAGGAACCATAGGTTCAAAACTAACACATAAAGACCCCAAATCAATCTCGAAATCAACAACATGCAAATCATCCATACTAAGTAATCTCTTCATTGCTATAGTACTCCTCTAAACGTCATACTCAATGAGTTCACCATGGATAGGGATCTTGAGAATCCTCCAAACATCCTCTAAAGTAATGGTGCACTCCCTAGTAGGCAAATGAAATGAAGAGGTCTTAGAGTTCCACCTCTCCACCAATGCAATCATCATGGCTTGATGACCCCTCAACAATGGCAAGTGTGCAATATAGCATAAACCCATGGAATCGATAAAGTCTCTCTATGCATCATCAAAATTGGTCAACCCATCCATCAATCAAGGAAATCACTCTCATATAGACAATAGCTTAAAGAGAGCCTGCAACCATTCAACGCACATCATCAAGAATTTTGGGAACTTTAAACTAAAACTAAATGTTGCAAACTAGTTGTTTTGAAGCAAAAGTGACCTTTTTTCTAGGCAATAGTGAGCACTTTTGTCAATACTGCCAATTTTTTTGGTAATTGTGCCCAAATTCTTCAGTAATGTCAAAATTTCTCAATAGTGCTCATATTTGTCAATAATGCCTAAATATATCACTCTATCTTTCTGTTGACCGCTAGGGCATAGTGGAGCACATAATTTTTTTCAAAATTGTTGGTGTAATTAAATGTGTTGTACCTTGTCCTAGATCATAATTACACCTTAGTTAAGTTTACTTAGGGACCACATAGGAGGTAGTTAGAGCTTTTCCACCTTTAGTGGACTTATCATGTTATTACCTTATCACTTCCACCTTTTGTGGACATATCATGTGATTACCTCTCCACCTTTTGTGGGTGATCCACCATTTGTGGTGATAATCACATTATCATTTTCCACTTTAGGTGGAGTGAGAGATTTTCATATTTGTCTCATGTCATAAGATTATGACACTTTTCATAATCTTATGCACTCCTATGTACTCACCTTGGCTATATAACCAAGGGGTCTCTCTCATTTGTACAATCAATCTATCACAATCATTCCATTATCATATTGATGAGAATACAGTTTATTCTTGTCACATTCTATTCTCTCTCTTTTTATGCTTTCCATTTGGTCTCAAGATCTTGGTAGCCATAGCCAATTCTAACATGGTATCAAAGTAGGTAGGGTGCCATTGGAGAGTCTTTTTCTAAAGAGAGATACTAGATTTGGGGAGGTTCCATTTTTGGCTCTTTATTGCAGGTTCATATCCAAGCTTGTTGGTGCAAATTTGAGCTCACCATTGCATTCAGGAGGCTTGAGAAAGTCATATTTGGCTTTTGTTTTACTCAATTTGATCATTATTTGCATTTTTGGCAAAGAAGGGTTTGTTGCAAGCTATTTTATTGGAGTCATCATCAGTTTTGCTTCAAAAATCAAGCTTTCACTCATTTGCAGGAAAAATGGTTTTTGGGTTTTGTAGCCAAGGTTGAAATCTCAAATGGGTATATTTTAGATTTTACATGTCTTGCACGGATCTAGAGAATACAAAAAGCAGCGTGCGCCATTTTTCTCCTAGCTGATGTGGTGCAGACCATTTTTTTAGATTTTTTCATCTACACAAATTTGAGGTTATTTTTCATCATGGAGGCAGATGTGAACATTCATCAATGCATGTACTATTTCCTTTTTTCTATGCATTAGGTTTGAATTTTCTTTGCACTTCATTTAAGGTCCAGATCATTTCTCAATCAACTGTTGCTTCATAGATTCCAGAGTTGTGCCATTTTGTGAGTTTTCTAGTGTTCCTTGGCATCAGGTTTGTTGTTGCTTTATCATGATTCCACCTTGAGTCAATCGGTGACTCTCATATGGTTTCAATAGCAAATAGAAGTATCTTTCCTTGCTTGCTAGATTGAGGATTCTATTATTACTCCATAGTGTACTTCCAGTGCTTCTCTTGCAACAGGTTATCTCATTGAGGGGGGGATACCTTGTCTCTCTTCTACTTCTTTCTTATGGGGGGTTCTTTTTCCTCAAATGGGGTTTTGGCCTTCTCATGCATCATTGAGAGCATTTCATTTTTTGTATTTCATCTCTCTTTTGGGGAGGAGTTTTGTCCCACTGGGTTTTCTCCTTTTCTCCATTTGTGAGAGATTGCATTGCATTTGTACATGGGTACCTAACATGGCCTAGTTGCTGGGACCCATCTTGTATTGTTTTCTTTTGTGTACATTCTCCCTAAGTTGCACTTAAGGGAGGGTGTTGGTGTAATTAAATGTGTTGTACCTTTTCCTAGGTCATAATTACACCTTAGTTAAGTTTACTTAAGGACCACATAGGAGGTAGTTGGAGATTTTCCACCTTGGTGGACTTATCATGTTATTACCTTATCACTTTCATCTTTCATGGACATATCATGTAATTACCTCTCCACCTCTTGTGGGTGATCCACCATTTGTGGTGATTATCACATTATCACTTTTCCACTTTAGGTGGAGTGAGAGATTTTCATAGCTGTCTCATGTCATAAGATTAAGACACTTGTTATAATCTTATGTGCTCCTATACACTCACCTTGGCTATATAACCAAGGGGTCTCTCTCATTTGTACAAGCAATCTATCACAATCATTTCATTATCATATTGATGAGAATAGAGTTTATGGATTTTTATAAAAAAGTAGGGTTTTATTGATTTTTATTTAAAACTAGAGTTTACAATGGATTTTTTTATTAAAAATTAATGTTTTTAATGGATTTTGATTAAAAACTAGTGTTGTTTATGTATTTTTATTAAAAACTAGAGTTTGTTATGGATTTTTGTTAAAAAGTAGGGTTTTTTTTGGATTTTTATTAAAAACTAGGGTTTTTTACAATAATTTCATTTATATTGTGTAATTTCAATTAGATTAATTAGTTTTTAACTTTAATCAGGTATTGTAGTTAAGAATAAAAATGCACAAATTCCAAATGCTCCACCACCTCCACAACCATCAATTGAAGACTTAATTGGTGAAAAATTGGAGCAATTGAGGGGCATCTGTGATGTTTATAAGACAATCCCTCGATTCTTCAAGATGACAAACACATTGAAGGAAATAATTAAAAATATAGAAACCCTCTCCACCCAACATAATGCCTTTCATTTGTGGTGATAATACATGAAGGAATATTACTCATGTGGATTATCTTACGATGATGTGAAAGATATCCAAATAACAAAAGCCCAAATAGCCTCTTTATTCGTTAACCCCCACACCGATTTTCAAGTTAATGTTAATAAACCAAAAATTTCTATAAAATGTTGCATAAATAGGGACATTGTAGATAAATTTTGAGATCATTGGTGTATGGTTTTTGATAAACCACCGAACAAAAATTGTGATATACCATTTTAGTTTATTAAAAAATTATACACTGAGTTTGTGTTAGGGCATCATATCAATTAATTTGACATTAAACCTTTCCAGGGAATTGGTGGAGATATGCCCCAAGATAGACCAAGGGTAGTTAGAATAGTCCCAAGCGCATATGTTCCCCTCCTCCCCTTCCTCTTCCACCTCCAGTATATCATCCAGATATTATCCAAGATGCAGCCACACAGACTATTTAGGTTGTTCACTCTTTGAGTGGTCATTTGGTTGAGCATGCTTCTATAGTAGCTCAACCATATTTTGGTGATGTTGGCAATGGCTCGAGTGCTACTGCATTATCCTCCTTAGGTCCACATATTTGTGTGCCACATACTTGCACTATGTGCCACCAGATATGCTTGGGTCCTCTTGTACAGGTCGTTGAGCATCCCTTGGACACTTCTGATTATGACCTCCATGATGTGGACATTATAGATCAGACTTAGGGAAGTGGAGCACACCCTACAAAGTCCTCACCTACTATAGAGGGGGACATTGGAATAGTGACATAGGTCAGATTTAACTTGTAAATTCATAACTTGCATTTATTTTTAAATGAGTATTAACAAGAGATGGTATCAAGTACTAATATTTATTTACATGGTCTATTTAACAGTTGATGTCTGAGGAGGAGCTCAATAGGTGACCGATAGCACCCTTAGGGCCATTTCGTTTGGCCTCAACATGCACACAGTATATATTTTCGCACTCACTCATTTACATTTCTTTATTATATACTTGCTTGTCATTTGAATTGTCATTAATGAAATTATACAATAACTTGTATGTTTATCTTATTTTCCTCATACCTAGTGCGGGTGAGGTGCAGCCTTGTCTAGACTATGGAGGTGCAAAGTTAGATAAGGGGAAGGTAATTGAACTCAAATTGGATTGAATTAAGATATTTAAGATCTAATATTGATTATACATACATAGACATAGATTGGTAGTGTAGACACCGAAAATTGGTCTTGGCTTGCGAGTACCACTTTCGACATAATTTTCTATTATCCATGGTCATGATTAAATAATGTTTATTATTTAATTACCTTTCTAACACATCTTTTCTCTATTAATTAAATAACCCTTTTTAATTAAATCATTAATTCATTATGACCCTTATTCAACCTTGATTAATTAAATAAATCATATTTATTTAATTATGTCGCTAACTAATTAATTCTCCTTCTTAATTAAATAATTTATTACTTAATTACCCCTTTGTCATACTTCAACTATAATTCAATATTTATTATTTAATTATTCATTTAACCTTTTCAACAGTCAATTAAATAAATTACATTATTTATTTAATTAAATTCATTTCAATTTCGAATGTTGAATTAAATTAACATTTAATTGATTATTAATTGTTTATGTCACATTCTTCTATCATTTAGTTATCTAATCATTCACTCATCTTCTGACTCAAGATCTATTTAAATCTACCAATTATCTTTAGATTTGATGTCTAATCGTCTCTGCGAGAGGGCTCTTTGTCACAACCAGTCAGTTAAAAAGTTCTAACTCATATGCATGAATGTGTTTATTAATTAAATATCTTTATTTAATTAATTAATTCATGTGTGCATTCAAACTCTTTATTCTTCGAGTTCTAACTTTGTCTTTTTCATTCAAAGTCGATTTCTTCTATTTTCGAAGACTCTTAACTAAAGATTAATTTTTTTATTTAATCTAGAACTCATGTTCTTTCTATTTTTGAACAGTCTTGATGGAAGATTAAGTTATCATTCTAATTTAATCTTTATCCTACATAATTTTCTAACTCACGTTCTAACTGACGCAGAACTCACATCGCATGACATTCATCAATCTCATATGTCGATATCTCTTTTGAATCTGAGTCGATCATTAGAAAATCCAAAATCTATAAAATGACCTATCATTATCATTATTCCTCCTCTTGAAATCAATACTTTTGAGAAGAAACTTAATCTTCAATATTTTTCTTAGACATTCAACAAGGTTATGCTTGCATCAATACTAAAAATCTGAGGGCAAGAATACTGATACAACAAAATAGAGAAGGACAATCAAGATAATTCGAAGAAGTGGATGCATATTCGGTGAGATCTTTTCAGTTATTTGTTTATTTTCTTATGTTCATTTACTCGTTTTTTGTTGTTTTGATTTAAATTATTTGTTAGATTTGATCATCTTAATCTGTGCAACAATATCTCCAAAAAATCTATGTTACATTTGGTGAACCCAATGTGAATCAACCTTCAAATTCGTGCAATACTTTTCGTTTTCCATTTTTTATTTTGCAGGTTGTCATACGACACACCACATTCGCTCAAATAAATGATGCATTTGTATTCGCGAGCTGCATTTGATACATCCCGCGATGCATCTGACAATCTGCACTGCATCTGAGACATTCCACACCACATCTACCTATCAATATTGAACCGCATCTACTTGTCAACATCGCGACGCATCTGTGGCTCGAAAAGCCACATCTACCTGGTAATAGATCTTTCACTTTTTTATTAACTTCCATACATTCGCGTTTTCATTTTTTGTTTTTTGTGTTATTTTGTTTCTTCGCTAATGTTTGTTTGCAAATGTGTTTAGAGGAGTAACTTAGTTTTTGTAGGACAAAGCATAGAAGGCCAAATGAAAAACCAAAAACATATTTTCTGCAGGACGAAAGCTGAAGACACAAAGGGAACTACTGATCAGTTTGCATGTAGGACCTAATGAAGAATTTGTTTTTTAATATTATTTGTAAAGCTTTTTGTTTGGTAGTTTAGAAAATTATCGTTTGGGTTTAAAAAGAATGTGTGTTTTTCGTGCTTGAAGTTGTTTATATAGAACCCCGATTTAGTATATCGAACTATCCTCTCCCCTTGCGCATTTATGCGATCCTGGGTGTAAGAGAAATGATTATTGACTCTAGAACTTGGGCTTGTCTTGGTGGGAAAAATTACTCACCTTAAGACAACTCAAAATTGGTTATGTGCTTATCACCAGCGACTCCCAACTTGTATACAAATTTTAATAATCGAGGAAAGCTCAATATTATGAGGATCCCAGCAGACCAACACTTGACTCCCCAGTACCCTTGTGGTATCTAAAAACCTGCAGAGCCTAACCTATGCAGAACTGGGATGATATTTCCTCTAGCATGGCTCTTCTAAATAGGTGCTCGAATTAAAAAAGACAAATTGTTGTAGTTTTCCAAAATCTTTTCTATTTGCTAGTGCAACAGGTTCAAACCTATGAAGCCATTTTACATATTTACGGTTCATGTGTGGAGATGAGATGTATGCCATGGGAGTTTCATGGGTATAGAAACTTGGCTGCCCTGTATAAGTGAGTGTCATGGAGGGGAGCCAATCGGGTCAAGCTACTAGTCATCCGCCTTGAATATGTGTAGCTGGATTTATCCAAGAACTTAGCAAGTATTGTCCAACATAGCCTAGGTTGTAAATGTTTTTTGATTTTAACAAATCTATCACTACAAACTGAAAACACATTGTATTATGTGATTTTTTTTGCTATATTCATCAAAAAAACTTCATCATCAAATGGAGTCGGTCGAAAAATCATCAACAGAAAAACTGCAATTGTCAACAAAAGTTACAACTATCATTTTTAGAATTGCATCTATTTTAGAGAGTCGCAACTCTCAATTTAATCACCGCAAGTGTCTATCAACAAAGTACAGTTTTATAGAGTTTAGATACTACACCGCAACTGTCAAATCCTGAGTCGTATGTGTATTTATAGGTTGCATCTATCAAATGAAAAATCACAACTTTTTGTCAACGAGTTTAGGTTCACAAAATCCATATTTCGAGTTGCAACTGTTACTGTGAGTCGCATCTGCAATACATTAAACCGCATCTATTAGAAAACTGCAATTTCTTGTCAACATTTGAAACCTATTTTAGTCAAATCACTGCATTGGCAAACTGAAAAACATCTGTGAAAAATTAGAACTACATCTGATAGGTGAACTGCATTTGACTATCAACATAAAACTGAGAAAACCGTAAAACCAAGTCCGAAAACATAACTGTCATTTTCGCTTATGTTTCTAAAGATTGAATTTGGATAGAAACTAGAAAATATTTGCTCAAAACCTTGCATTATTAGGTTTCATATATATCCTAGTCATAGTCATCCTAAGTTGCATGCATTTAGACACTTCCTAGTAAATTCCATACCGTAGAATAGATAACTTTCCTTGTCATTGGATATGGTCATTCTCTGATTTGTTACTATCATTGAACCTAGTCACTATTATCCTATTTGTGAATCTTTCCATCTCAATAGTCTAGTTTGGGAAATTCACCTTGTCAACTATCTTTGTCCTACAATCAAGTTCCTTGGTCAACTCAAATCATTGCATGCATTTATTCCATAGGTGGTAGGTTATTCCCATCTTAGAATGATTTACCATCATAGTCTACTCGATATTTTTCATATTGTTCGTCCTACCATGCGTCATATTAGTATACGTCATTTTAGAAATCTTTAGCAACATCCTTTATTATCAAAAAATCCAAAAAAACATAGAAATATGACATACTGGTTTTTAGACATAGTTTGCATTACCCCATTTTGAGCAACTTTTCATGGTCGAAACAAGGTCTCAAAAGAAACATAAAGCAATGTCAAACCCTAACGAATTTTTCAATCCTTTTGAAAATCAACCATCAGGAAAAGAAAGACCACACAAACCTTTGCTTGAAAAATATGTCACTAGAGACACACATGGACAAATTTATGTTGAAGACATAGACGCTGCAGTACAAGATCCTGAATTTGCATCATTTATGGATGAGTGTTTGGAAAATGATCCCCAACGATATCTATCAAAGTTTCTAGTAGAAGGTTCCACACTACCACCAGGATTTGATATTCATACTTTGAAAACTCTGTCTACTCAACTTATAAGTGTAGAATAAGTGAATAAGCACAAAAGACACTTCTTAATACGACATTATATCAATAGACAAGTTAAATGAATCAATTCAATGGGATTATCTATCAAAAGTGTCATATTGCTCTCTATCTCCAAAGATTTATTAAATCTTGATTGCTCTCAAATTGTTTAAGCAAATAAGACTATTAAAATGACAATTCAAAGAACGAGATGATGATAATGCAATGTTAAATGATAAAACAATTAAACTAGCATGATATTGATTTGAAACAGATAATTGCAGCTACAGGAGGCAGCCATGGTTGAAAACTTGATTGCTTGATGCTTGATGTGTGAATGCTTGAATTCCTGCAGAGTAAGAGTGCAAAAGTCAGATTATCTGGATCCTTTTCTTGGTTCAATGAGGTTGTATTTATAGAATTCCTGGCTATAGAAATACATAGGGAAAGCTTTGAGAGGCTTGGATTCAATCTAGAAGATTGAATGGTGAGAGATGGAGGAGATTGAGAGAAAGATGGAGATTGTCTCTGCCCATTAGAACACCAGGCAAGAGAAGAGGAAGAATTGATGGAGGAGGATTGAGATATCAAATTCCAAATTTGTCTCCAAAACTTCTCGTGAAGTTTCAAAGCATTAATTGTGTCATATTTTAGACATGGATTAGACATAGGAAATCTAATTCATTTTTGAGGAAATGTAGATTGGAATATTCCTTATGCTCTAATTCAAATATTTTTTATTTATTTAAATTAGGAAAAGGGAGATAAATAATTTAATAAAACGAACTATAGGTTAGTTGTTTATTATATTAAATAGAAGAATATGGAAATTAATCAATAAAGTGTTTTGATCTTTATTTAATTAATTTAGAATCGATGTGATAGATTGAAATAGGGATGCGATAATTAAATTGAACAAAGTATTTAATTTTTTTTATTTAATTAAGATGAATATTAAATGTGAACTATATAAATAAATATTTCTATTTATTCGATAGTAGAGGAAATTAGGATAATTAATCAAATAATTTGTATTTAATTAATCAGATGCTCCAGACCAATTTAAGGTGTATACATTTTGCCCCTCTTTGAAGTGATATTTTTATGCGTTGCTTCGAAGAAATATTTTGCCGCTACTGCCAGGATTGATGATATATAAAAATAATTCCATGTGCCCCAGACATGCCCCAGATTTTGATTTGATGATGATTTGATGATGATATGCCCCCTCAGGAGATAAATTAATGATTTGATGATTTTTAGAATTTTTTCCAAAATTTATGATTTTCTGATGTTTTGATGATGATTCGATGATGAAATAATTTATCTCTCGATATAGAATATTGATTCTGCTAGATGATAAAATGTTGCCCCGCTTTGCCTCCTTGTGTTTGATGATTTTTTATTATGTCAGCCTTTGATTTGATATTGATAGTTGATCCTAATAGATTAGAAGATTATTGATCTCATGATAGGCGAGGATCAATGATAGATTGATGATTGATCTCATGATAGGCGAGGATAAATGATAGATTGATGATTGACCTCATGATAGGTGAGGATCAATGATATATTGATGATTGACCTCATGATAGGTGAGGATCAATGATAGATTGATTGATTGACCTCATGATAGGCGAGGATTAATGATAGATTGATTGATTATAGGAGGATTTTAGAGTTTTTCGCAAAGATGTGGGACATGATTCCGCATCTAGTGCAGGCTGATATAGATATCATTAATTGATGTGAAAAATATATAATGCAGATGCAAAACTAATATGAATACAGTTTAATTTTATCATGCAACTATATGCAAACTATTGTCATTTTAACAATACTTTGTGCTTTTTTGTCATCATAGAGCTTTATTGGATGTTGAAAGTGGGTACAAGCATCAATGGTATATGTTAGACCAATGACGACCTAAGTACTACTTTCATGATTTTTTATATTGCAAGCGAACACAAGCATCAAGGTATAATTGAACCGAGATGACCTGAGCATTCATTGCATAAACAAGCAGTGATTAATCATTTCAATGTGTGAATTTTGAATGTCATCAGTGATATATTTTCATAGCACATCCCCCGACAATTCATACATTCATATGATTAACTTACAGACAGCAGACAATAAAAATATCATTCTCCTTCCTTGCTTCTCTAGTCCAATACATCATCGAGTTGCTCCAAAGATATGATAACAATGATCAAAATGCAACATGTTCAACCTTTTCTTAAAGTATTTCAATCATTATTCAGATTAGATCATCCATCCTAATTTTGTGATGTTTTTGGATTTTTGACTGAATTTTTGACATGTTTTTGGATTTTTGATTGATTTTTGACATGTTTTTGGATTTTTTGACTTATTTTTGACATGTTTTTGGATTTTTGACTGATTTTTGACATGTTTTTGCAGTTTTGACTGAATTTTGACATTTGTTTGGATTTTTTTGACTGATTTTTGACATGTTTTTTTTTGGATTTTTGATATGATACGAATGTTCAAAGTGTTCTGATGGTGATTGATGTTTGCACTTCAATCATTGTTTTTGTTGTGTTTTTCCTAAGCTCATTGTTTTATTGCCCCCAGTGATTTTAGTATTTTTCCCCCAAGCTAGGGTGAGACATGACCACATTGCAATGATTGTTCTTGAGATTTTATTGCACCTTTTTTCAAATTTTATGATTTTTTTGTATTTTTTAGGATATTTTAAGATGAAATGAGATGATATGCCAGATTGAAGGAACAAGATGGCCCGCAATAGGGTTAATGCAACCATGGAAAATTGATATATCAAATTGAAAGTTTCACTACAAAACATGCCACACAAGCAACATATCTCTTGTCAAAAGATGATAATGGTATGATTGATTAAGATGCCAGGAATGATCGATTCAATAAGACATGATGATGATAAGATTGATGATTGTTGATGATTGATTGACAAAAGATATGAGGATTGGATAATTTTTTGTAGCTAGGCTTTAAATATGATTTGTATGATAAGATTCAAGGTTGCAAATGGACACGATGACATGAATTTTGATATGCTAGAAGATATGGAATGGAAGAAAGCAAGGAAAAAAATGATGAATGGAGATGATCAAGATTAACTAGATAAGATACAAAAACAAGGCCCAAGTATTTTGCTCATATTCCTCATCAAGACCAAGGAAAGGAAGAAAGGATGTATTTAGTAAGAATGATGGAATATGGATAAGATAAAACATATGGTATGGAAGATATGGATAAAGCGTATAGGATAAGATATATGATGTTCAAGAAGATCCTTAACCTTGTCAAGATCAAAGCTGGATATGTAAGGAATGAGCATAGAAAGGATAATGACCATGAATGATAAGATGCATGAAACTTGTTCCTAAGTGTAGAGTGCAAGAGGAATATGGAAGATAGGATATGGATGATAGGGAAATGGAGGAAGGACTTAAGCATCAATTTTCACAACAAAATATCCCTCTAATAAACCATGGAAATGGGAATTAGACTCCTAAATTTTGGTAGATTAATGATATGATGGAAGAATCTAAGGACTTATCCAAATGTTTGGATTAAAGGAGAATGATGGGGGATGAATGTTGGATAATGGATAGAAGGTTGGAAGGCTTGTTGACGGATAGATGGAAAGGATGGAAAGATCAACATTGGAACACACCTTGAAGGGTGGTGGAGTGATGGAGGAAAAATGGATTTGGAAGGTGATAGGTTATTAGATGGAAAATTGGAGGAAGCTTTTGGATTAGCAAATTTGGATTCCAATTTATATTTTATTGCTTCTATGAGACTTTTAGGAATCCACATGATTTTTGACTTTGATTTTTTCTTTGTGGGCCTTTGCGGCCTTTCACATTTTTATTTTTGATTTATGGACCTTTGTGGTCTTTGGAAATTTCCTTTTTTCTTTGATGGGCCTTTGTGGCCTTTTGAAATTTTCTATTGATTTATGGACCTTTGTGGTCTTTGAGATTTTTTATTTGATGGGCCCTTGTGGCCTTTTGAAAATTTCTTTTGATTTTGGATCAATTTTTCTTTTATTTTTGCATGTCTCTTCGAGGAGACATGTTGATCCTTTGATACATGTGGATTTTGATATAGAAGCTTTTGATTTTTGGCACCCAAATTGCTTCCAAGAGCAATGGGAGGGGTGGATCGATATGAATGATATGGAGGTATTATGGATGAGTTAATGTGGGTAGAATTTTGAAAGGGTGTCAAGGATGTGTGCCTTTGTTGTTCTTGAGAAATAGGATATGGACCTAGGATAGAGGGAAGGTTTGATGGACTAGGATGAAGACCTAGGATAGATGGTATGGTTGGTGGATTAGGATGAGGACCTAAGATAGATGGTAGGTTTGATGAACTAGGACACTTAGGTGTACAACCAAGGCCATGGTGATATGGATTTCTTTGAAAAAAAAGAGGTTCTAGGATACCTTGTTCATGAAGGCCTAATCCTTTTCCTTTGTAATTCATACTTTGACACATTTGTTTACCAATGGGATATGTATTTTTTGTGAAACAAGATGTGAGTCCATTTTGGGGAGGATATGACATGGATGAGAGGATAGGTGTTGGAAGTAAGCCAGAATGGATAAAAGTGGAGGATCCCAATTTATAGGTGTGGGGTTCATGGATAGCTTGAATAGGTGTGATAGGTTCTTGACATGGGGATGATGGGGTGTTTTGATCTTGATTTGGAAAGGAAATATGAAGTGGTATGAAAGGAATATTTTGATCATGAGAAGGATAAACATCTTCATGGGATGAAAGGGTATCCTTGAATGGAAGCATATCTTGACCTTGATGAGGAAGGGAATCATGAGATTGTGTAGAAAGCATGTCTTGATCATCAGTTGGTAAGACATCATTAGATAGGATGGAAGAACTATCATTCTCTTGTGATGTAATAGAATCATGAGATGGTATGGATTGATGAGATGATATGGATGAAGAACCTGGAAGGATACTTGTCTCTTGAGATGGAAGGGAATCATTTTGGATGAAAAGTGAAAGGAGGGGATCATCATAAGATTCTTGAGAAATGGGATCTTGATCAAAGATTGGAAGAATTTGTGGAATGTTGATAGTGGAAAGAATATTTTGATCTTGATGTGTAGGGGAGTCTATGCTAGCAAGCTTTGGATTGAGAGATTGACATGAATCATTGGATGTTGAAGATACAATAGAAGAGGATGATTTATCTTGATTGAAAGAATCTTGAGGTTTATTTTGGCTTACTGTGGATGGAGATAAATGCATGACATGATAGGATTGCTCAACATCATTTATGTTTGAGGACTTGGATTTGGGCTTATGGATCTTTTGTAAAAATTCAAAGACATCAAACTTGGATGATGTAGTTGTTGGTGGAGAGGGTGTCATGTCAATATTTTTTTAGAGGAATAAGCACAAATGTCTGTCAGCAAATATCTCTTTGTGGTTCTTTCCCTTTGCACATTCCAGATTTGTTGGTGAAGTTTTTTCATTTGATGAGTTAGAGCATTCAATTGATTCTCATCTATTTTGGCCATGGTGGTTTGAGTTTCAATTTCCCGTTCTTTGGATTTTTAGTCTTCGTGACCTTGTTAAAATGGACATACGAACATTTATTGTTTTCAATAAACTTTTGATCTTAGTTTGGTAAAGTGTCGAGGATGTTAACTCAAGTCAAATAGAATGATAGATTCTATTGATTAGACTAAGTTGATAAGTTTGATTATAGGGTTTCGTTTCTTTGATTTAGGATGACTGCTCCTGAAACTTAACTTACTAATCAAATGTGTTTGATTGAGACACTTTTGGAACGTATATCTTGGTTTGATTTGAACAAATTCAATCGTAAAGTCTAGTTTATGCAAGTTTAAGACTTTTTTTTGATTTAAGAAAGTTTATGTTCTAATAAAAATTTAAATTTTGATGTTAACTGGCTGACAAGGGATTCCAATAGCATTATGTTTTCTTGTTTTCTTTGTGTTTTTCAAGATGATCTGATCTGAATTAATGCTTTTAAAACACAAGAAGCATTTGCAAAACAGTTGTTTCTTTAAGATCTAGAGTCTAAAAAAATAGGTGTATGTTTAAGAATTAAAACATGATCCTTCTTGATTTTCACTGGTTTTTGATAAAGAATGCACTTCAAGAAGACTCACTCTTAAGGTCAAAAGGGTCATCATTATACTCACAACCCACATCTTGAATTACATTGACTCACATAGCAATGTCACCCCCTAGAGGGCGCCCATGTTTTTGTCATTGTCAGGTGTGTACTCAAAGTGACGGAAGTAGATACCGAATCCCTTGAGCAAGCAGTCCTTGGTAATTATATGGTGAGTGTCTTGGGGGCAGATTCTTCCCTCCCCTTGCACTATGAGTATGAAAATGTATGGATACTGACTTGGTGAGAAACTACTCTATGGTTCACAGATAGGGTTCTGTTTGGTGTGGCAAATAGATAAACTCCCTCAGGAGGCCTCCCAATCTTTAGAACAAAGATTTTGGGGATGGTTATCTTGCTCACTACCATCAAGTTGGACTTTCATCAACAAATTTCATTTTTATTATAGTGGGTTGGAAAACCTGGCTTTGGTTGTTCCCACTTAGGTCGTTCCTGTAGGGTGAGTACTTTTTCCCACTAAAACAGGCCTGCTAAAGGATTTAATAAAGCCTAAATGACATGAAATAAAAGTGAATCTAGCACTTTGGTCACCTAGTTAAGGGGAGAGCATAAGCCTAATCACCACAAACAGAACATATAAGTTTGTTCTATTTTAAAAGCCCAAAAAGAAATTTTCTAATCTATGTGAAGGTGTTGCTTCACAGAAATCATGATGTTCTTTTTAACTTATACTATAAAAATGCGATGACTATACTAGGATTGATCAATTTTAGAAACTTTGAAGTGGCTATCCTAGATTGATCAATTTTAGAGAACTTTGAAGTGACTATCCTAGATTGATCAATTTTAGAAACGTTGAAGTGACTATCTTAGATTGATACGTTTTAGTCCAACTATGAAAAAATTAAAATCTGGCCGCAGATGCATCGGATCCAAACTGATTTTACAAAAGCGCTGAAATATTGCACCGAAGCGCTAAAATAGTTACTTGATGTGCTAAAACCCAAAAGCACTGAAATAGGGTACCGAAGTGCCAAAGTTTGCCATGGAAGCACTAAATTACCCAATGTGCTAAAACAGTGACCGTAAGTGCTAGAACAGTGACCGGAAGCGCTAAAACAATGACCAGAAGCACTAAAACTTTTAACGGAAGTGCTACAAGAAAAACAAGCAGAGAACCTGCATGACACTTTCCAGAAAATTGATAATTTTGATAAAATTGGGGTTAATGCCCCATGGTGGGTGCCAAATTGTACGTGTAGAATAAGTGAATAAGCACAAAAGACACTTCTTAATATGACATTATATCAATAGACAAATTAAATGAATCAATTCAAAGGGATTATCTATCAAAAGCATCATATTGCTCTCTATCTCCAAAGATTTATTAAATCTTGATCGCTCTCAGATTGTTTAAGCAAATAAGACTATTAAAATGACAATTCAAAGAACGAGATGATGATAATGCAATGTTAAATGATAAAATAATTAAACTAGCATGATATTGATGTGAAATAGATAATTGCAGCTATAGGAGGCAACCATGGTTGAAAAATTGATTGCTTGATGCTTGATGTGTGAATGCTTGAATTCCTGCAGAGTAAGAGTGCAAAAGTCAGATTATCTGGATCCTTTTCTTGGTTCAATGAGGTTGTATTTATAGAATTCCTGGGTGTAGAAATGCACAGGGAAAGCTTTGAGAGGCTTGGATTCAATCTGGAGGATTGAATGGTGAGAGATGGAGGAGATTAAGAGAAAGATGGAGATTGTCTCTACCCATGAAAACACCAGGCAAGAGAAGAGGAAGAATTGATGGAGGAGGATTAAGAGATCAAATTCCAAATTTGTCTCCAATTTGTCTCCAAAACTTCCCGTGAAGTTTCAAAGCATTAATTGTGACATATTTTAGACATGGATTAGACATAGGAAATCTAATTCATTTTTGAGGAAATGTAGATTGGAATATTCCTTATGCTCTAATTCAAATATTTTTGATTTATTTAAATTAGGAAAAGGGAGATAAATAATTTAATAAAACGAACTATAGGATAGTTGTTTATTAAATAAAATAGAAGAATATGGCAATTAATCAATAAAGTGTTTTGATCTTTATTTAATTAATTTAGAATCGATGTGATAGATTGAAATAGGGATGTGATAATTAAATCGAACAAAGTATTAATTTTTTTTATTTAATTAAGATGAATATTAAATGTGAACTATATAAATAAATATTTCTATTTATTCGATAGTAGAGGAAATTAGGATAATTAATCAAATAATTTGTATTTAATTAATCAGATGCTCTAGACCAATTTTAGGTGTATACACAACCAATACAAACTATGACATCAAGTGTTTCTATTCCCCCAAATTAGAGCAGCAATACCAACTAGCATATCTACTCAAACATCATCAATTGTAAGCACAATCCCTTTCAACATAGCACAAGGTTTACAATTTATTGCGGAAGCAACTTCATCAAACCCCTTTGGCACAAACACTACTTGTAAGAGATCTAAAGTTGGCATGAATATTCCTATACCAAATCAGAACATTCAGACAGGAAAAATTCCTATACCAACTCAGAACATTCAGACAGGAAATATCTCCACATTGAATCAAAACATTCTAAAAGGATATATTCCCTCACCAAATCATAACCCATCACAGAACACGATATTTTAAGACACCTACATTGATCCAAACAACGCAAACAACATGTCCTTGACGCAAGTAGATGTTCTCCAAAACCAAATGCAAATGCTTCAACAACAGATGACAACATTTCTATGTTAGGCAAATGAACTATCTCAATGCAAGATCTATGTCCATGTCCTTTTGACAAAGTGCTCTACATGACACCCTTCCCCCATGGATACATCATACCGAATTTTTCTAAGTATAATGGGAGGAAAAATCCTTTGGAACACATTAGAGAATTCTCAACGACATGCATGGACATATCATATGACTCCACATACTTGATGAGACTATTTATGTGAACCCTTATCAGGATAGCACTAGAATGGTTCTCTAAATTGCCATATGGCATACGATCCTAGGGTGAATTAGCTGAGAATGTTGTCGAACACTTTGCCTTTAACATAGACAATGAAGTAACAATAGCTACCTTGTGCCACACAACACAAGAAGATAGTGAAACTTTCACCACTTTCTTCCAAAGATGGAGAAGTCTAGATAGCAGATGTCTAGTTGAAATACCAGAAAAACAAAAGGTCACGATATTCCTTGAAATAATCAATCCAAAACTGAGAGGTGACTTAAGATTAAATTGTTGTACTTCATTCCTAGACTTAGTACAAAAGGGCACCATCCTTGAAAAAGGCCTTATTGACAAAGGATAAATTAAAGTACCAAGTAGAAACCTAGTGGTTCAACATCAAAACATTCCCAATAATAGAAACAAACTCTGGTCTAGAAACAAAAATGTTACAAATGACGAAATTGTTGATGCTAAGACCATACATACAGGACCAATTATCACCATTAGAGGTTACAACCCCAATCAAGACATGACAAATAGTCCAGATCAAACAACAAATTCTATCCAAAATTCACAACAACAACGACCACAAAGGAGATTTCCTACGCATGAATTTACCCCTTTGGGGCAACCAATCAAGATAATTTTCAAAGAGTTGATTAAACATGATCTCATTAAACCTTTGGAACCAAGAGAGTATGATCCTGGACAGTTTAAACCTTCATGGTGGGACAATAATGCCTATTGTGACTATCATCGAACAAAAGGACACAACCTATAATAATGTCGACAACTTAAGAATATTATACAAGACTTTGTTGAAAATGGAACCATAGAGGTCAATGGGAAAAAAATACCAAGA
This sequence comes from Sequoiadendron giganteum, assembly GCA_007115665.2. NCBI lineage: Eukaryota > Viridiplantae > Streptophyta > Pinopsida > Cupressales > Cupressaceae > Sequoiadendron > Sequoiadendron giganteum. The sequence goes on from CM021110.1 coordinate 343,391,353, forward strand.
ACAGTGAACATAAGGTCTTCACAGACCCATTACATGACCACACGAAAGGAAAGGCCTCTAGTTCGGGAACCAAGAATACTCCATCAACCAATTATGCAAATACTAAGTATGACTATGGAAAAGGAAAGATCATAAATCACCTCTGAGCTAAAAATGAAAATTTCCATATCATCACCATTAAGAAGCATCCTAAATGTGTTGTAAACATATGTAGAACTAAGATAATTCTTCTAGGTCCTTCTTCTGAGCCACCTAAACAACTTTCCGAGTCTAAGTACAATCTCCTTGATCAACTAAGTAAAACCCCTGCATAGATATCCATTTTGGAAATATTGATTTTATCACCTGAGCATCGAGCCATTCTTAACAAATCTTTATAGAACATGACTGTTCCTACAGACTTAAATGTCAATCATTTCGAAGAAATGGTGGGATATTTAACCAACTCACATCATGCCACATTTTCCCAACCAGATTACTCAACCGAAAAGACTGATCATAATGACCCATTACATCTTGAAGTCCTAGTCCATCAAACCAAAGTAAGACGAGTCTTGGTAGATGGAGGAGCGATTTTGAACCTGTGTACCCTAAAATTGATTAAGGCATTAGGATTCTTGGAAGAATATGTAGACACCTCTAAGAGTATATTCATCAAGGCTTATGATGATGAGGAAAGATCATCTAAAGGAGTTGTCACACTCCCTATCAGAATTGGCCCAACAGTTATGAAGACCAGCTTCCATGTCTTGGATCTCACCCTTCCGTATAACTTGTTGTTAGGTAGACCTTGGATACACACAATGAAAGCCATACCTTCCACATATCACCAATGTATTAAATTCCCATATAATGGCATTGAGATCATGATTGATGGTGATCCGGATCCTTTTCAATATTGTACAAGCCTAAGGGAAATTCCACAATGACAAGTACTAGTTAACCAAGAAGCTTCATCATCCACTTTATCCCTATACGTTGATCCATCACATCTTACCAAGTCCATTTCATTCAAACCACCATCATCCACTCCTAAGGTCGAGATCCAAGACAAGGGTTGTGGAGAATATCACATGAAGGCATCCTATTATGTCAGTCAACTGGTTCCACCTAAGGCATATGGTCTACCCATGGTAGATAGAAGACAATCAGTGGTCACATTTCATGTTCCCCCTACAATGGAATTGACCAAATGGGGAGAGTTAAGTGAAGAAATTATGGACCAAGGTGATATTACCTCCTGGTTGTACAAAGAAGACAATGAATGCCCCTCATCATCTATTCAAATAGCTAAGGACCAATATGTAAAAGGCTTTAAGATGATGCAAAGAAAAGGCTATGATAGACATAGTGGGTTAGGACTATGTCAAAATGGAAGGATGGAACCAATCGTTGTCTCACCACGACCGAAATACCTAGGGCTAGGGTTTCAACTGCTTAGAATTGGTTTTCCTAGTACTTCGTCACCATTTCAAGAGGAAGTGAGTGCTTATGCACACATTGAGATATCTCATGAACCACTTCCCCTAGTTTATGATGAATCCCCTGAATCAAGCAATTATGAATGGGATTCCTTTCCTCTACTAGTACCATGAACCTAGATAATCTATTTGGAGAATTGGACCAAATGATAAAACCCTTACCAAAGTCATCTAGTCCCCGTAATAAGAAGTCCTTTTCCAAAGAAGAATGGATTAAGCACTATTATTGGGAAACCCTTGATCATGCATCTTGGGCACCTGACAAACCATCTTCTGATGACCTAGCCATTGCAATTATTCCACATCAAAGTTTACCTACCAATAGGAAAAACAAGGAGTTAGTCCAAAATTTCTGTGACCATGTCAATCACTCTATATTCACCTTGTCAGCTTCCACATTTTATAACTATGATGATGACATGCCTCTCATATAACCCCAACTTATCAACTCGGATCAACAAGGTACACCCATCTTAGACACATTCAAGAACGATGAAGTAGTAGCTAAGTTCATGGGACTTAGAGAAGGTATACCAAGAGGGGATCGTAAAGCTAGTTTTACCATAGACTTGGATGATAAAGCATATTTTGGGGAGTCTATTTACACCTCTAGTCACAAAAATGAAAATACAAATCAAAATGATAAAAGGGAGAAAAATGATGAGTCCCTAGGTGAAAACCGAAAGGCGCCTTTGGACGAAGAAACAGTAAAAATAAAGGACGTATCCGAGGGCGAAAACCTCTCTAAGGCACCCAAGGATGGAGGTTTAAATATTATCTTAGTTGAATAGGAAAAGTCACCAATGCTAGTAGAGGAGTCTATTGAAGTCAACATAAATATAGAAGAAAACCCTCAGAACATATACTTTGCAGCCTCTTTGATAGGGATAGAAAAACAAGAATTTCAAGACTTCTTCACAAAGAGATAGGTAAACTTTGCATGGTCATACGCTGACATGTCTGGGCTAGATCCAGAACTTATATAACAACATCTACCATTACAACCATGTATTAAGCCAGTCAAATAGAAGTTAAGGAAAATGCATCCACAAATTGCTCTACTGGTCAAAGAAAAACTTAAGAAACTCTTGGATGTCAGATTCATAAGAACCAAAGACTATGGAGACTGGATTTCAAATCTTGTGCCAGTGACTAAACCAAATGGGGGCATCCACATTTGTACAGACTTTAGAGACATCAACAAGGCATGTCCTAAGGATGACTTCCCTTTGTCGAACATAGACATGATAGTAGATCTTACAATGGGATACAATATGCTATACCTCATGGATGGTTTCTATGGATATAACCAAATCAAAATCATAGCTGAAGACCAACACAAGACAACATTCACGTGTCCATGGGGAACATACTGTTGGAATGTTATGCCTTTTGGGCTTAAGAACGCAGGAGCTACCTATCAATGAGCAATGACTAATATTTTCCATGACTTTGTACATACTCTCATGGAAGATTATGTCAATGAAATTATAGCTAAAATCATAAACAAGGGAAAATCATTTGAAGGTTCTAGACAAGATATTCTAAAGGCTAGAGAATGACAAAGTCAGGCTATATCCAAAGAAATGTGTCTTTGGAGTGAAATCAGGAAAACTTCTAGGGTATATCATTTCCAGAAGAGGCATTGAAGTAGATCCAAAGAAGGTAGGAGTTATCATAGAAATGCCTCCTCCAGTTAGTGTTGGTCAACTATGAACACTACAGGGAAGATTACAGTCCATCAGGCATTCCATTGTACAACTGGCAAACAAAATACACCCATTTCAACATTTACTCAAGAAAGGAGTACCATTTGTGTGGACACCTAAATGTCAGGAAGCTTTCCAAGAGATCAAGGATTATCTACTCACTCCACTAGTCTTAATGCCACCTATAGATGGAAAATCATTGATACTATACATTTCAGCAACTCAGTCAACATTAGGAGCTCTTCTCGCAAAAAATGATGATCAAGGTCATGAAAGAGAAGTGTATTACATCAGTCATACCTTGGTGGGATATGAATTAAATTACAACAAAATTAAACATTTCTATCTTGCGGTAGTCTTTGCTACTCAAAAACTTTGGCACTATATGCTAAATTGCCAAACAATGCTAGTTGCAAAGATTGATCCCCTCAAATATATCCTAAGTAAAGCAGCATTAACAAGCCGATTGGATAAATGGGTTATGATACTTAGCGAGTATGACATCCAATATGTGGAGAGGAAGGCTATAAAAGGACAAGTGATTGTAGATTAGTTAGCAGATGCATCCATGAAGGCAGAACATCCTTTAGTGGTGGATTTTCCTGATGAATTTATCTTCACAGTTGACACTAGAACCAAATGGAAATTATACTTTGACGAGTCACATACAAATCGTGGTTCAAGAGCAGGTATCCTATTTGTTACACCTTAGGGTGATACTATTCCTAAATCATTCAGGATTTCTTTCCCTTGTACCAACAACATAGTAGAGTATGAAGCCTTAGCGACAGGATTAAGAATGGCAACCCAGTGGAAGATTAAGAGTCTACATGTTTTTGGCGATTCTCAGCTAGTAGTCCGGAAAGTAAATGATGATTATGAGACTAAGGATGAGAAAATTTCCCCCTACAAGCACATGGCTGATAGTTTCAAGCAGTGCTTTGATGACATTACCTTTCAACAAATACCACATATTCATAATAGGGATGCAGATGCTATGGCAATCATGGGTTCCTTATTGGATATTCCGAGCAACGTGCCTGAGTTTGAGTTTTTGGTTGAATAGCTGTTGGTCCCCACCTATGATGTCCCCAATTCTATGATGGTGTGTACAATATTTGGTCTTACTTCCCCTTGGTACAAAGACGTATTCGACTATTTGAATGACCAAACCTTACCTCTGGACCTATCAAACAACCAACGTAGAACCTTTATCCGTAAGTCAACTAAGTACACCATCATCAAAGATACCCTATATAGATGTACCTTAGATAACACCCTAATGAGATGTCTTGATGCTAAAGAAGCACAAACAACCTTGCAAGCAGTACACGAGGGTATATGTGGATCCCATTCAAGTGGTCCTACTTTAGCCCATAAGATTATGAGATTAGGTTATTATTGGCCTACAATGGAAAAAGAATCATATATATTTGTAAAGAAATGTAGACAGTGTCAGATACATAGATATTTGATTAGATCACTAGCACAAGAGCTTCATCTGATTACATCACCATGGCCCTTTGCCCAATGGGGAGTTGACCTCATAGGTAAGATACATCCTCCATCATCCAATGGCCATAAATTCATCATAACTGCCACCGAATACTTCACCAAATGGATTGAAGCTATTCCCATGACCTACATCACTGACACACAAATATCCAAGTTTATCCTAAACTATATCATTTGTCGATATGGTATACCCCAATCCATTATCACAGATAATGGCTGCCCATTCAAAAACCAATAAGTATGCTATTTATGTGAAGAATTCCATATCAAACATCATTTTTCCACCCCATATTACCCACAAGGTAATGGCCAATCTGAGGCGTCTAATAAAACCATTGTTAGAATCCTAAAAAAGATTGTCAATGATGTTTGTCATGACTGACACCTACAGCTAAATCCTGCCTTATGGGCTTACTGCACAAGTATTTGTACTACCACTGGCACCACTCCATACTCCCTAGTATTCGGATCTGAAGCTATCTTACCTATTGAGGTTGAAATTCCTTCCTTGAGGGTGTCCTTGAAAGGTCATGTTGATGATGAAGAATACCATGTATCCAAATTACAAGAGTTAGAATTATTGGATGAATGAAGACAGAAAGCACTAGACCATTTGCAAGTATATCAGAATCGTCTTCGTCGTAGCTATAATAGGAAAGTTCTAAATGGACACTTTGACATTGGTGACTTGGTTTTAATGGAGAATCCAAAGAATCAAGCTGAATGAGAAAAGCCAAGTAAGTTTGAACCTAACTGGTTAGGGCCTTATATTGTATCAGAAGCTTTTGGATCAGGAGCGTACCAACTATCTACCCCTGAAGGAGAGCCACTTTTGTCACCAATTAACAACCTTCATCTGAAGAGGTTCTATGTGTAGCTTCTGAGAGTCTTTGTCTTAATCGAAAAAATACAAAAAAATGGAAAAACCAAAAAATTGTTACCTTGATGAAAACCTGGCAAACAACCATCTTTGTAACACCAAAAAAATAAAAAAATCAACAAATAGTAAAGAGAAATAATATGACCACTTCGGTGGTGCTATGGATAAGTACCATGCTGAAAACTTGGAAAACAGGTGCCATGTGTAGTCAAACTCGCTCTTTCATCTACCATCATTCCAATCAGACTTTTTCACCATCCCTCATAATAAATGGTTATCTTATCCATTGCTTGTAATGGCTGATATCAAGTCCATTCTGTCACATTTGCTACTCCATCTCACAAGTCTTATTCCCGACTGGGGGAAAATCTTTGTTTCGTGCCATGAGGACCTTGTACATAGCATTACACCATCGGAAAATGTCCTGGAAAAATTCAAAAATAGTAGAAAACTTAAAAAACACAAAAAAAATCAAAACATGTCAGAAAATCCCCAAAATAGAGTCAGAGTCAGTCATGTTAAGTGAGTCGTAGACATAGTCGAGCTACGTTGCCTCTACGACTAGACGTAGGCAAGGCCATCAATCGATGTGCCCTTGATGCATTAGGTCTATCTGTCTAGGTTTTTCATGTCTCACCCACATTAAAATCATGACTCTTTTTACATACAAAGTCATCAGTTGTGTCGAACTACGAGGTGTTTAGGTGTACAACGTAGGCAAGGCTAATCAATTGATGAGCTCCCAAGACTGCACTAGGTCAGTCCAATAGGGTTTATCACATTAACAATCACACATGTTGCATATCATCAACTTAACTACATATCTTCAGTCAGTTATGTCAGTTAAAGTTTGGTCAAACTACGAGGTCTCTGCATGTGCATCATAGGCAAGGCTAATCAATTGATGAGCCCCCGAGGCCGCATTAGGTTAGTCCTTTAGGGTATATCATCTCAAGTCATACACTGTCAATAAATACACACATTTTTAATCAGTCAAGGAATCAAAACAAGCCATGCATCAACAAGGAAAACATCTCAAAACTATCATCAAGTCAAAATCAAACACATTGTCAGAGTGATCAACTTATGTCTTAGCAAGATATGTATTTCTTGTCAACAAACATCATCATTTGTCATGGCCTCATGTAGCTTGTCACATCAACATCATCAAGATCCAACATCTTATATGGCACGTGTCTTTTTGAAACCAGGCTTTGTCATGCCTTTACACAGATAGTCACCAAGTCAAAACTAGACTCAATGTCTTATTGCAGTATGTGTCATCCCTCACATTACGCTATGTCAAACAATCAAACAATCCCCCAAGATCAAGTTTTGGCAAATACTTTTATTTGGCTTTATGACTTTATATCTTATTCTATCTTATCTTTCTATCGATTTGTACATGAGTCTGGTTACTATCTTTCTCAAAGATGTCCTATCAAGGATTTAGAGAAGCAAGGATGTCTCGGGACTCTTTTTCTTTGGCTGTTGTTTGTCAACTGTCTTTTTAACTTTGGATTTTGAGTCATGTTCCTAGTTTTCTCAAGGATGTCCTATCAAGGATTTAGAGGAGCAAAGACGTCTCATGACCCATCTTTTATTTGTTTGTTGTCTATGGTTTTTCAAGACAAAACAACTAGGGAATTTTTTTCCTTAGAATGAGTTAAGACACTCCTTGTCTATGACTGTCTGTTTTTCACAGATATATGACTTTGTACACTATAGTCTATCTCATATCATGGTATGTACTATCCATTTGTGTCATTCAGTTCCCAATGATGATAAAAAAATTAAGCTTAGAATATTTGGAAAAATATCAAAGATCATATGTTTTTCAATCAACCACCTTCGTTGTTTCTTACTAACATTCTGAAATCATCTATGCTAACATTTATCTTTTTTGACATAATGATAAAGTCCCGTGACACAACAAAAACATTAGATAATCTCCATACATTCTATAAGCATTTCGTATAGTTACATTGCATTTCCAATGAATAGGAGAATTAACATCTTCATTACATATCTACTAAATCATTGCATAATAGGCATTAAATCATCATAAGATACATAATGAAAACATTACATGTATATAACCCTCACATATAAAATAACATCACATAGAACATTGCATCCATCATCATATAGAATCATCATAACATCAGAGATTGCATAAACTCATCATATGTAGAAACATTCATTCATAACACATATACATACATCATCTAGGAAACATCATATAGAAAAAAACGTCATCATAAAATAGAACTAAATATCATTTAGAAGCTGCCAAAAATCATATATATATCGCTCAAAATAACGTGTCACTATACAATGTCATAATGTATCCATAAATAAAAATGAGCTCACAAGCTCTTTGATCAAAATACAATGTTTGCGAATATAAAATGTCAACGTGTCCCACTACCACTGTTGTCACATGGTGAAGGTGGAGGAAAGTGCCTCGAAGGTACTCTATGTGAGGTTGAAGGCCTGTCATATGGACCTATCCTTTGTGGTCCTACCACACCCTCTGTACTCTATGTCCTAGTCTAACTCTTGCTCTGTGATCTATTGCTACGAACCTCTGAAAAGCTAGGAGCTCGTCTCTCTACTAGCACCACTGACTCATATAGATCCATATGATAGGTAGCCCTCTCTACTGATCTAACTAGCTCATGAACCATACCATTAGATGAACTTCCACTGCAAAGGTGTCTAACATCAATAAACTTCTACTTTGTCTCCTATCTATGGGCTATGGCCTGATCTCTCTCCATGAGTGTAATGTGTCTCTCTCTATCTACAAGGCATGTAGCTTTGTTGTGACCCATATTAGTCTCTCCTTCAATTCCTCCCTGTCACTGTCCCTAGGAGAATCATCATCCCATCTCCCCTCTATAGTCCAATCTCAGAGCTCTCTCTCGTGCTCCTCCATAGGCACCTCCTCCTCAATATCATCCTCCCCATAGCCTACCAGAATACCAAGAGGATCAATATCAACATCAGCCTCCTCATCCTCTGCAGGGTCCTCTCTTCCAACCTCTACCTCTGCATGCTCCTCTACTATTTCCTCCTCAGTAGCATTCTCATCTCCAACCTGTGCCTTTGCTCAACCTCCAAGGTCCAACATCGGTACATCCTCAGCCTCCACCTCTCAAATAGATGATAATCCACCCACTCGACAACCTCTCTGATCTCTCTATCCTTGCCTACCACCACCACCTCTCCCTCTATGTTGCCCTCTCATCCTTGTACCTCATCTCTCCACTAGTGCCAGCTGGTCCGGATCTGTATAAGGAATCAGATGATGCTCTACCCACCATGTGTCATACGCAGCTGTAGTCCCTAGATCTACTATTTTGCCTCTCCATTTCCACTATAATGGATGTAATGCCTAAATATCTGCCTCTACAGTAGCCACTGGTATCATAGGCCCCCAGTGTGGAACCTCTCTAGAAGATCGATAAAACTCTGCTCTACCTCTAGGCTCATCCTAAACCTCCCCAAACTATCTCAAAACCCGATCAAGTAGGTGTCTCTTAATAATGTGTATGCTTGAAATAGTTCTACAAATCAGATACTGTGTCTGCCTATAGTAATTCAAATGTCTATCCTCATTTGACCATCTCTCACAATCCATTTATGGCCTCCAAGTAAACTGATCCAATGTATCCAATGCATGTCTCCAGTAGCTGATGTCTCTGACATGAATCTGAGTAATGTTTCCCATATACCAGAAAACATAAGGAGATCTAGCCTCTCACTCTGTAGTAACAAGAGGACAAAATATAGCTATCTACTCCCATGCCCAAACCATGAGAAGAGTGGTACTACAACTCATAGACTATGCATCTTTGTACACTCTATCATGTAGATGAAATTATAACATTCCTAATAAACACGGACCCCAGGCATACATGGTCTCTCTCTCCAACATACCCACTAGCATCTCACCCCATGCGATAGGAAAACCATGACCCTGTTGATCAGGAAGAACTATACCCCCTATCAATGTACATAGGATGCAATCAATCCTCTCGTACCTATCAGCCAAAACCTGCCATCTGATCTCATAATGCTCTATCTCTAGACTCCTAATGTCATCGTACACATAGTATCTAGTCAACTCGCTAAATCCGCATTGGGTATCATAAATAACCCACTCTCCTCTGATAGGAAGTCTCAGAATCCTATAGATGTCCTCCAAAGTGGCTATCACCTCCCTAGTCGGCAAATGAAATGATGAAGTCTCAAAATGCCATTGCTCGCACAAAGCGATCAACATGCCTCTGTTTGCCCTAATCGTGGGCATAGTCAGCACATGTTGTAGTCCAAGTCTCCACAATAACCATGTCTCCGCACTGACCAATCAGGATCTCAAATCGAAGGTATTCAAATGTGTCTCCTGAGTATAGATAGGATCTAAAACAACCTGCATTTCAACCAAGATGTCAAATTTTTTAAGTTTTTCCTAGAATTTTTTTCAGAACATTTGCTAGCCAAATGCGGCTCACTATGGCACATGTGGCACATTCATACAAATGTGTTGTATCACAAGCATTTACAGTGGACATATCATATGTGTTGCACACAATCCCAACCATTTCTAACAAATGCACATGTGTTGCAAACATTCACATGCAGTGAATTATTTAAACTGCCTACCAAAATGCATATGTGTTTCAAACATCATATGTGTTGCATAATCCTACATGCGTTTATCCTAAATGCAGATGCGATTCACAAATAAAAATGTGGTTCATTTTATATCATTTGCATTGAATTCCTCAATGACCGAACCTAGCCTAGATGTCTTTTAACATATGCATCGTTCTGTAGGTAGATGCGTTGCGTACGATCACATATGCGTTGAATGTGAAAGACTGCATGTGCAAATTAAATTTTTAGGTGCCTAAAACTACATGCAAAATGAAATTTCAAAAGCTCATTTTAGGGTACATATAGATGGTCCTGCATCAACTGGTCATCTAAATGTCTGGATCCGATATCCAGGATGTGCATCATAGGGAACTGGAGACATCTTCGTCCAATGCTCAAAGCAAATTTCTCAATTCTTCAACTCTTGCGGGTGCAAATGAATGTGTTTATTAATTAAATATCTTTATTTAATTAATTAATTCATGTGTGCATTCGAACTCTTTATTCTTCAAGTTCTAACTTTGTCTTTTCTATTCAAATTCTATTTCTTCTATTTTTGAAGACTCTTAACTAAGGATTAAATTATTTATTTAATCTGGAACTCGTGTTCTTTCTATTTTTGAATAGTCTTGATGCAAGATTAAGTTATCATTCTATTTTAATCTTTATCCTAGAGAATTTTCTAACTCACGTTCTAACTAACACAGAACTCACATCGCATGACATTCATCAATCTCATCCATCGATCTCTATTTTGAATCTGAGTCAATCATTCAAAAATCCAAAATCTATAAAATGACCTATCATTATCATTATTCCTCCTCCCGAAATGAATACTTTTGAGAAGAAACTTAATCATCGATATTTTTCTTAGACATTCAACAAGGTTATGCTTGCATCAATACTAAAAATCTGAGGGCGAAAGTACTAATACAGAAAAATGGAGGACAATTGAGATAATTAAAAGAAGTGGATGCATATTCGGTGAGATCTTTTTAGTTATTTGTTTATTGTTTTGATTTAGATTATTTGTTAGATTTGATCATCTTAATTTGTGCAAGAACATCTCTAGAAAATCTATCTTACAGGTAGTTTCATATGTACTTGTCATTTTTATGTACAAGCAGTTATGAGCTATACATCATTGTTGACAAGTGTCGAAATGCCTAAAGGAGTAGGTATTGGAGCACCTCAAGGAGTAGGTATTGAAACACCTCAAGGAGGAGGTGTCGAAACATTTGAAGGAGATAAAGAAAAAGATCAGCCTAAAGAGGTATGTGTTTATTTTATTTTGTGTTTGGTAAATATGTTCCTATTACCAACAATCGTATGCTAACTTGAATCAATTTTAAGTTTTTGTTCACATATATAGATTGACATTTCAAAAGTTTATTTGGTTGGTTGTTTGAGAGGGGCGTATTCTAGGACTCCTTACCCTTTGAAGAGACGTATATTTCAGGTAATCAAGATTTCAATTTTAGAGTTCAATTAAAATTCAATGTATATTGATTTTGATGTTAATTATTCAATTTTAAATTATATACTATAACTAATCTCAATTGTGGTTTGAATTTTTCTTGTGCAACTACCTTTAGAGCCAACAAGTGCTTCAAAGAGGCTCCATTTTGATGATCCACCAATAGTTTAGGATGAGATAGAAGTTTTGGCATGTAAATTTTGAATAGATATTGAGATGGCATATGCCACATTTTGTAAAACTTTGTTTGAGTTGGCATTGATGCCATTTTTGTATATTTACATACACTTGATTACTGGATAATTTGATATATAGAAGTTGACAATCGAAATTTAATTTGTTCCTCATGTGCATGATTAAACTCTTTGAAAATTTAATCTTGAGAAATGGTTAAATATCAATGTACAATAGCATAAAAAAGAATGGTTATGTTATGTAGTTTATATTCATATCGCTGATTACATTGCATTGCACATCTTTCAAACTCAAAGCATTACTTCACATGCATAACTAACAACTAGAAGTTGATAAATGAAAAAATACAATTACAATATAGTTTTTACAAAGTCAACCTAAGCAATTATGCAATTACTTCACGTTGCATAACTAATAACTAGGATAAGCTATCAATTGCATTTGTTTCTCATGGAATTCTATGAGACCACATTTCTTTGAGACTTTTTTTCAAATAGTCAACTGCCTTGTCTATGTTACCACATTTTTCATACATGTCTACCAAATCTTTTTATCAAATAGTTCACTGGCTTGTTGCTATGGCTAAAAGCCTAAAACAAGTGCTTTCAAGCAAGCTATAGATGCTTGGAAAATTTTTATCAAAGCATAATAGTAAGCAATAGCATAGACAAGGTAATGAACTATTTGAAAAAATTTCTCAAAGAAATGAGGTCTCATGGTGATGGAATGCCATGACAATCAAAAGAAATTTTTATTCTCATGGAATTCCATCACCATGAAACCTCATTTCTTTGAGGTGTTCTTTCAAACACTTGACTGCCTTGTAGATTGTCATGGCATTCCATCACCATGTGACCTCATTTCATTGGGGCATTTTTTTCAAATAGTTCATTTCCTTGTCTATGCTACTACATTTTTCATACATGTTTATCAAAGCATTCTATCAAACATTTAATTTCCTTGCTTCTATGGCCAAAAGCCTACAACAAGTGCTTTCGAACAAGCTATGGATGCTTGGAAAGAATATAACAAAGCATAATAGTAAACAATAATATAGACAAGGCAATGAACTATTTATATAAAATTCATCAAAGAAATGTGGTCTCATGGTGATGGAATGACATGAAAAGAAAATTTCTATAGATTGTCATTGCATTCCATCACCATCAAACCACCTTTTTTTGAGGCATTTTTTCAAACAATTCACTGTCTTGTATATGCTACCACATTTTTCATACATCTACCAAAGCATTTTATCAAAGAGTTCGTTGCCTTGCTGCTATGGCTAAAATCCTAAAATAGGTGCTTTCAAAAAAGCTATATGGATGCTTGAAAAATGGTGCAGGAGCACCTTGGAAATAGAGGACTAGTAGATGGTTAGTTGATGCAACCAAGGATGGAAAACCACTCACTTTCATAATACAAGGGATTCCTAAACACCTTTCTCAACTTAACTCTTAGATATCTTTAACAACTCCTACAACTAATCATCATTTTAGACACCCATTTTAGTCCCCTTCAACATACTTCCAACTCACATAGGACTCCATTGGAACTACTCTCACAAATCATTAAAACTATGTGCTCAACCTAGCCAAATATGCCAAATTTCCAAACCAACCACCCTTGGAACACTTCACAGACCCTATAACTTGTTGGAGAAGCACTCAACAGATGAAAAAACCTCAAATTTTCCAATTTATCCTCTGGAACTTGCCCTCTAAGACCCTATTCCATAAAACCCTCAAATTGCTCAAATTTGGCAAGGGTTTATTGAAAAATCTACTTGTATACTTCCCCGGACTTTACCAAAAACTCCAACATCCTTGAAGAACCCTGCACAAACTTAAAAGAACAAGAAAAGTGTCCGCCCTCAAACAATTCCCACTTTTACCCTCTCTAACCTCACTTTTTCATGCAAAAACACCCCAAATGACATCTAGGGCATCACAAAAAATTGTAATGTTGACCTCCCCTACACAAGAAACAATTTTAACATGTTTATCTATCCTAAATAATCCTATCCACTAAGTTATAGTACCATACAATGGGTGGAAGGCTTGAAAGTCCATTTTAAATGCACTTAAACCCTTGGAATAGGGCTCATAGACTAACCTCTAGTAAAATTCCTCTTAAATGCACAAAAATGAATGAAATTAATTGAAACCAAGTTTTTTAAGAAGTTAACTTTGTTTCCCACCAGTTTCCATTAAAAATAAAGCAACAAGCTATGGTCTCATGGCTTTTTTCGCATGAAAATTAGTGTTGGAGTTCTATTGGAGGTTGAAAACTACTTGTAAGGGCATAATAAAATCTGGTTCTACAACTCGTATAGCTAAACCAACTATTCCATCACATATATATGGGTACATTTAGGTTAGGTATGGTCCCCTTTTTCACCCAAATAGGCTGAAGTAATCTGAGCTACGTTTAATCAGTGAAATCCCTTAAGAGTCCAAAGTGCTAAAAGGAAGCAATATTTGAAGGGTTATTTCTTAGAAATCATGATGCATATAGACTCTTTGTCTAAGGATATGGTATCATGTTGGGACCATCTATAATAACCTCTCTCAGTTTTTGCTATCTTGGAGGCGTTTTGTAGTGGTGACGAGTTTTCAGTTGAGGGAAAGTTGTTAGATGCAAGCAGTGTAAAGTTGTAAAGTGGTGCAACTTTCATTCTACAACTTGTACGACCAAACAAACTATTCCAACATATCTGGGTGGGTACATTTATGCTATGGATTTTTCTCTTTTTCACCCAAATACGTTGAATCACTCTAAGCTATATTGGACTAACGATTTCCCTTAAGAGTCAAAAGTGTTAAAAGGAAGCAATCTTTGAAGGGATATTTCTCAGAAATCATGATTCTTACAAACAGTTCATTTAATTATATCGGATCATGTTGGGACCATCTACAATAACCTCTCTCAGTTTTTTCTATCTCGGAGGCGTTTTCCTGTGGTGATGAGTTTTCAGTTGAGGAAGTTGCCAAATGGAAACAGTGTAAGTTGCAAAATGGTGCAAATTTCATTCCCCAACTCATGCGACCAAACAAATTATCCAACACATCTAGATGGGTACTTTTACGCTATGGATGGTCCTCTTTTGCACCCAAATATGATGAATCACTCTGAGCTACATTGGATCGACGATTTCCCTTAAGAGTCCAAAGTGCTAAAAGGTGGAAATATTTGATGGGCTATTTCTCAGAAATTGTGATGCTTATAGACTCTTTGTCTGAAGCTATGGGATCATGTTGGTACCATCTACAATAACCTCTCTTGGTTTTTCTATCTCGGAGGCATTTTCTTGTGGTGATTAGTTTTCAGTTGAAGGAAAAGTTGCCAAATGCAAGAAGTGTAAAGTTGCAAAGTGGTGCAAATTTCATTCTCCAACTCGTACGACCAAATGGATTGTTCCAACACATCTGGATGGGTACTATTACGCTATGGATGGCCCTCTTTTGCACCCAAATACACCGAATCTCTCCAAGCTACATTGGACCGGTGATTTCCCTTAAAAGTCTAAAGTGCTAAAAAGAAGCAATCTTTGAAGAGCTATTTCTTAGAAATTGTGATGCTTACAGAATCTCCATTTGAGGCTATGGGATCATATTGGGACCATATACAATAACCTCTCTTGGTTTTTTTCTCTCTCAGAGGCATTTTCTCGTAGTGATGAGTTTTTAGTTGAGGGAAAAGTTGTTAGATGCAAGCAATGTAAAGTTGCAAAGTGGTGCAACTTTCATTCTACAACTCGTACAACCAAACAAATAGTTCCAACACATTTGGATGGGTACGTTTACACTAGGTATGGTCCTCTTTTTCACCCAAATACGTCGAATCACTCTAAGCTATATGTGACCAACGATTTCCCTTAAGAGTCCAAAGTGCCAAAAGGCAGCAATCTTTGAAGGGTTATATCTCAAAAACCATGATTCTTACAAACCCCCTGTCTAAGGCTTTAGGATCATTTTGGGACCATCTACAATAACCTCTCTTAGTTTTTTCTATTTTGGAGGCGTTTTCTCATGGTGATGAGTTTCCAGTTAACGGAAAAGTTGTCAAATACATGTGTAAAGTTGCAAAGTGGTGCAACTTTCATTCTACAATTTTTACAACCAAATGAACTATTCCCACACATCTAGATGGGTACATTTACACTAGGTATGGTCCTTTTTTGCACCCAAATACACTGAAACACTCTGAGCTACATTGGATTGACGATTCCTTTAAGAGTCCAAAGTACTAAAAGGCCATACCATCTATTGTATGATCTGTAGCTTGATGCTATCGCCATGGTATATGTTATTAGGATTGTATAAGGTGAATATGTGGGTTTAAAGATCTAGAAAGTTCTATAGTTGAGTTGGTGAGTTTCCATGCATGGAAAAAATGAGTGAAATTAGGTGAAAAATGGTGGTTACAACATGCTAATGTCAATAAAATGTGGGGGCAGCAATATTTAAGGTTGGATCAAGCTTGTGTAGGTCATAATAGATGTGTTTGATGAATTTATAGGCTCTGGCAAGGTTGGAAACATTGATTTCCTAAAAAACCTCATGAAAGTTGCTAAAAATGAGGGTTTGTTGAAATAGAGATTTAGAAAGTGTATCTCACGAAAACAAATTGTGGTTTTGGTAGTTTGGCAGGATTTTTAATGTTGCCCCATTAAAATTTTAGGTTTGGGAAGTGTTTAAATATGAGTCTCTTTGTAAAATGAGCCTATTTTAGTGAAGTTGCACCCAAATTTGGGTTTGAGGATCAAATTGGAGTTTGAATCATCTTTAATTGTAATTGTGTTGTTTAAAGCTACCTAGATTTTGCATTATAAAATTTATGCAATCAAATTGAATATTATGCACACCAAAATACCTTGTTTCCACTTTGCTAGAGCAAAGACTCAATTACATTGGAAATTTCTTTCACATGACCTTTTTTTTTGGAAATAGTGGCAAGCCATTGTAATTTATTATATATAAATAGGAGATATTACAAAACCTGGTTCAAATGAGCATACCGACAGGAAAGAACTAGGAAGAAAACCTCTGGTTGTAGCTCAATTAAGTACAAAAATCTCTTACAAAATTGTCCCAATAACAGTAACAAAGCGTACACCCGTATGACTATTTCAACCTATGAGTTTCCAAAATACATACCCCTTTATATTTTAGACATACCCTTTATAAAATTCTAGACATTTGACCCATATTTCAAAAAAAATCACTAGATATAGATTATGCCCATACACAATTATGACCTTTTTACATTATTTCACATTTCAAAATTCAAATTTTACAAAATTTGCCTATTGGAGGCATTCAAGGCACAGTCTTCCACAAGAGTAGTATTTTGACGTTCTAGAGTGACAAGCTCCTATACAAACCGTCAAGGTAGCAATTAAACTACATACAATAGAAAAGATGCTTAGAATAAAAGACGCTTAGAATAACATATCTATACTATTGTAATCTATCCCATAACTCTCTGAAAGGATCAGAGCTGCCTATTCTTGCAGTAGGTCCATGATCAATCATGCCAAGAATATCGCAAAATTTTTCAAATGAGAAATCTATATTGTCACAATAGAAAATATTCTTAGACTAACAAATCTATATTAATCTAAACAACCTGAGTGATGATGAATTGGTAATGAAAACTATAAAAGATGCTTAAAATAACCAATCTATATTATTCTAAATGACCTAATTGATGATGAAAAACTATAAAAGACTCTTTGAGTAACCAATCTATATTATTGTTATCTGTCGCATACCTCTCTGAAAGGATCAGAACTGGCTATTTTTACAGCAAGTACATGATCAATCATGTCAAAAATATTGTAAAAGTAGATACAAAATATCACTATTAAAGACACTTGAATTGCAATAGTATACAAAATATTAGTATTAAATAAAGAACACTAATGAACTTAAGCATAATGAAACTTAACATTGTACCTTCAATTCTTGAATATTCTATTCAAGTGTGCTTGAAGGTTCAACTCTTCACTTAAGAGTATCCAATATTGCTTCATGATCAACATTACTAAGTGTCCATAGTTTTTTTGTCTTTGGTTTGGCATGATGCTTCAACAACTTAGAATTTATTGCTATAACAAGGTGTGAATACATGAGAATGGTTTGGTGTTTCTTGTAGTCTTCAAATGCAGGTATGTGATTCTTTCTAATCATGTATGTTCATAACCAAGTTCTTGCAACCCCAGGTGAACTTGTAGGATACACGAACCAATCATCATCTTCCATCAGTTGTGTTAGCTTGTGCTTTACCCACACACATCGAGCCAACTAATAGTCTGATCTCTCTTTATTCCCCTGTGGTGCAACAACTACAAAAACATGTCTTGGCTATAGTAAATTTGAAAGCCAACCATAATCAACTGAACTTTCCATTATTTCATTTATCATGGATATAGTTTTAGATAAAGGAGATACTGTGGAACCCATGTGTCCACCAACTCAATTGACTCGCACTGAATATAATTCTAACAAAAACAAGCCAACTATTGTGTCCAAATGGTCCATGTTCTTGCATTTGAGCTTTGAAATGAATGCATATTTGAAGAATATTTGAGTGTATGATAGTCCAATTTGCATCCCACTATACCCTCCTCAACCAACCAAAATAATCTACGCCCTGTTGAATCAAGTGTCCCTCCTTGTGACAATGTTGAACTACAACAATCAACAATAGAATGTGCATCACTAATTTTTTCTCCTGAAATTTTTAATTTCTCCTTAACTAGATCTCTCTTTACACATGCACCTGCTCCATCATGCTTCCCTTTCCCATGCCCAGCTTCAAAAAAACTCCAAATATGAGGTACACCCCTCTCTACATGCATTCTACTCATCCAATAAAAAACATGAGAATTCTTGAATTGACTTGTGTAGTTATCTGACCAAATGAGATGTCAACCCAGTGTTATATCATGCTCCTGCAAGAACGCAAAAACATTCTTGAAAGAATGTTGGGCATACTCGAATGAGTGAGATCTATCATCACTCATATAAAAATGATACTCTGATTATCTTTCGATCCTCCTCTGTACTATCAGGTGCATGTCTAAATGTTATGTGGACAAAAATAGCAATTTGAATGGAATTGTAATACTAAGATTGTACCTCATTTTGTGGTTGTAATGTGTATTTTTCTTCAAAATCAACCATTGATATAATAGTTCCAATCGGAAAAGAGTCCTTACACATCCTGAATTATTGATCCAATCACTGAGACCTATGACTATGCCTTGCATACTTGTAGAAATGATTGTCTTTAAAATCTAAAATAAAATCAACAACACTACATTGTTTTGTAACCAACTCACATCTAGAACCTTTGCCTCCACTCTACAAAGTATATTTGACTATCTCATATCTCTTTTTCTCAACAAGCTTCTTTCCAAATTCATGTTCGGAACCCTCATGAAAACATTGATCAAACTTTGAAAATCCCCTACATTGTGAGCACTTTGCATTTAAACAATCATTTCTATAGAAAAAGAAACCATCATCTCTCAAACATAAAAATAGATCTAGCAAGTCCCTTGATGATTTCAAAAGATGCATTGCACCACACTCCTACAACATTTCATTAGTATGAAAATTAGAATGGATATAGCATAATATTTAATGGTACATTGAAAAATCTACATGGTATTTGCAACAAGTATTACGAATCTTAAGAGGCACACAATAAAATGGCTTCAAACCTTCAAAAGGCCTTTGCGAGATTTTCATATTTGGATGTGTTTCAATAAAAAAAATTGAACATTGTTTGGCTTGATTCCAAGAAATGATTAGGATGTTGTGTATAGTCTTGATTTCCAATTATTAACTTTAAAACATCTTTTTCATTGGGTGATACTCTAGAGTTATCATGCCAAAATTTCTGAATTACTTGCTTTACATTATCGGTTAGCTTCTTATCAACACGTGGAAGCCTCCCGATAAAATCCCATGTATCATTTTGAAGAGGATCATCTATTCTTTGTCTTCTTGCAAGTGCTCTATCCAAATTTTTATGATTTATGTCGAAATCAATACAAGTTTGTCTAATAAAGCGATCATTTTTCAATTGATGGCTTACTAGGGCGGTTGTAATGACTCTCTGAGAAGCTCTCTTATCTTTTTCCTTGTTATTTTTTCCAATAGACTTGAGAGCATTAAAAATATTTTTGACTATAATAGAATTTTTTTTGGTCTTCTTGTTCACACAAATCTTTAATTTGGCTAGCAAAGGTCATCTTTTGCATCTTTAGCAACTGTACAAAAAATTGGCATTGCTCGGTCAATGTCTTATCACTAAAATATTGGTTAAAAATTCTTGTAGCCCACAACCGAATAGTTTGTGTTGACCTCTTGCCTTCGAAATTGTTTCTAATGTTCTCATCAATTTCAAGTAACCATTTAGGGGTTCTTGAAGGTCTTGAATTTGAAATATGTCTTTCTTCCACACAAGGTTCTTCATTTCTCATGTAATCTGATGAAACATATTTTACACTTGGTTCAATATTATGTTCAACATCTTCAATTCCAACATTTTCACCTTGAACATTTTCAATACCAATTTGAATAATTTCATTCTCAATTTTAATATCATGTTCAACATCTTCAATTACAACATTTTCACCTTGAACATTTTCATTATCAATTTCAATATTTTCATTCCCAATTTGAATATCATGTTCAACATCTTCAATTCCAACATTTTCACCTTGAACATTTTCAATATCAATTTGAACATTTTCATTCCCAATTTCAATATCATGTTCAACATTTTCACCTTAAATATTTTCACCTTGAACATATTCAATTTCCTCTTCACTTGAAAGACCATAGGGCTTAGGTTCACCAATATTTAACATACATTGTTCTCTCTTCCTATGACTTCCTCTATCTCTTTGTCTATATCCTTATATTTGTTCTTTTGTAAGCTTTCTCTTATTTTTTTGCTTCTGATGACTGCTGCTCCCCATTATACCTCATAAAAGATGCTAAAATATCATTGCTTATGAAAAATTTGAGTAGAAGATGCTCCAAAAAGTTGATATTTGTCTCTTCCTATCTGAAACCATGCATTTTTCACCTGCAAAGCCTACAAACAAAATGTAGGGTTTGTTGGAATACACAAAACAACCCACATGGGGTTTTTCTATGGCCCACAAATCCAATATCCGATTTGAAAAAAAAATAAAAATATTTTGTAACAGTAGGATTTAGTGCTACAAATCGGATATCCATGCACACATAGACCTAAGGTTTAATGGTAGAGGGTAGAGGGTTTAAGGGTTAACAATTTAGGGTTAAGGGTTAAGGGTTTAGGGTATAGGATTTAGGGTTAAGGGTTAAGGGTTTAGGGTTTAGTTTTAAGGGTTTAGGTATAGGGTAGATAGTTTAAGGGTTAAGGGTTAAGGGTTTAGGGTGGCATAGGGTTTAGGTTAGAGGATTATAAGGTTTCAGGGTTTAAGGGTTAAGGGTTTAAGGTTTAAGGGTATAAGGGAGAGAGAGACCTGAGAGAGGGAGAGGGGGTACAAGGGAGAGACTTGAGAGAGAGTAGAGGGTAGATGGTTTAAGGTTTAAGGGTTTAGGGTTAAGGGTAGAGGAAGAGAGAGAGAGAGGGTAGATGGTTAAGGGTAGAGGGTTTAAGGGTTTAGGGTTTAAGGGTAGAGGGCAGAGAGAGACCTGAGAGAGGGAGAGACTTGAGAGAGAGAGGGTAGATGGTTAAGGGTAGAGGGTTTAAGGGTTTAGGGTTTAAGGGTAGAGGGCAGAGAGAGACCTGAGAGAGGGAGAGACTTGAGAGAGAGAGAGTAGAGGGTAGAGGGTTTAAGGGTTAAGGGTTAAGGGTTTTGGGTAGAGGGGAGAGAGACAGAGGGAGTGAGAGAAAGAGAGATAGAGTAAGTTAGTGAAAAAGAGGGAGAAAAGGATTGGGAGAGAGATAAGGAAGGGAGGGATAATGGTATAGGGTAGAGGCTTTTAAGGGTTAAGGGTATAGGGGAGAGATAGATCGAGTGAGTGAGAGAGAGAGACCTGAGAGAGGGAGAGGGGGTATGAGGGAGAGATGAGAGAGAGAGAGTGTGTGTGGGAGAGAGATAGAGGCTACAGGGTTTAAGGGTTAAGGGGAGAGGGAGAGATATAGAGGGAGTGAGAGAGAGAGACCTGAGAGAGGGAGAGGATATGTGAGGGAGAGAATTGAGAGAGAGAGTAGAGGGTAGAGGGTTTCAGGGTTAACAATTTAGAGTTTAGGGTTAAGGGTTACAGAGGGAAGAGAAATAGAGGGATTCAGTGAAAGAGAGGGATGGAGGGAGTGGGAGAGAGATAGAGGGTAGAGGGGAGAGAGATAGGAGTGATTAAGTGAGATAATTGAGAGAGAGAGAGAGGGAGTGGGAGAGAGATAGAGGGTATAGAGTTGATGGTAGAGGGTAGAGGGTTATAAGGGTTTAGTGTCTAATGGTTAAGGGTAGAGGGTAGAGGGTTTAAGGGATTATAGTTTAATGGTTAAGAGTATCTAGGGGAAAGAGATAAAGGGAGTGACTCTGAGAGAGAGATCTGGTAGAGGGAGAGGGGGTAAGAGGGAGATACTTGAGAGAGAGAGGTAGTGGGAGAGAGATAGAGGGTATATAGGGTTAATGGGAGAGGGTAGAGGATTTAAGGTTTTATATTTTAAGGGCTAAGGATTTAGGGTTTAGGGTTAAGGGTGGAGGGAGAGATATTTAGGGAATGAGAGAGAGAGAGTTGAGAGATGGAGAGGGGGTATGAGGGAGAGAGAGAGAGGGTAGAGGGTTTAGGGTCTAGGCTATGAGAGAGAGAGATGGTAGAGGGTTAAGGGTAGAGGGTAGAGATATCTAGGGGGAGTGACTTTGAGAGAGATAGCTAAGAGCGGGAGAGGGGGTTGGAGGGAGGGAGGGAGGGAGAGAGAGAGCGAGATAGGGTAGAGGGTTAAATGGTTTCATATTTAAGGGTTAAGGGTAGAGGGGAGAGATATAAAGAAAGTGAATGAGAGAGAGAGAGATAGACCCGAGAGGATAGGGGATAGGAGGGAGAGACTTGAGAGAGAGAGAGAGATTAGAGGGTAGAGGGTTTAAGGGTTAAGGGTTTAGGGTTAAGGGTGGAGGGAGAGATATAAAGGGAGTGAGTGAGAGAGAGAGAGAGAGATACTTAAGAGAGGGAGAGGGGGTAAGAGGAAGAGAGAGAGATAGAGGGTAGAGGATTAAGAGTAGAGGGTAGAGGGTTTAGGGTTTAGGTCCTACATGAGGGAGAGAGAGAGAGAGATTGCTGGTAGTAGAGAGATCTAAAGGGAGTGACTCTAAGAGAGAGACCTAAGAGAGGGAGAGGGGGTAGGAGGGAGGGAAGGAGGGAGGGAGGGAGAGAGAGAGAGGGTAGTGTTGGCCTTTCAGTCGCACCAAAAGATTGACCTATCAATACTCGATACAAGTGTCTGTTAAGATCCACAGGAGGCAATTAAATCATGTCGTGAACCCTAAGGGAGATGTTGGCGGTTAGTCCAATGATTCCCTCAATGTCACCTGAGGGGTTCGAACCTATGACTGGCTCTGATACCAATTGTTGGCCTTGTCATTGCACCAAAATATTGACCTATCAATGCCCGATACAAGTGTTAGTTAAGATACATGGGAGATGGTTAAACCATGCCACGAACCCGAAGGGAGATATTGATGGTTAGTCCAACCATCCCCCCCTTAGCATCACCTAAGGGGTTCGAACCTGTGACTATCTCTAATACCAATTGTTGACCTTGCCATTACACCAAAAGATCAATCTATCAATGCCTGATACAAGCATCAGTTAAGATCCATGGGAGGCGGTTAAACCATGTCATGAACCTGAAGAGAGATGTTGGTGGTTAGTACAAAAGGTAGAGGGTTAAGGGTATAGGGTTTAAGGGTTTGGGGTTTAAGGGTTTAAGGTTTAAGGGTCAAGGGCAGAGGGGAGAGAAATAGATAGAGTGAATGAGAGAAAGAGAGACCTAAGAGAAGGAGAGGGGGTACGAGGGAGAGAGATAGATGGTATAGGGTTTAAGGGTTAAGGGTAGAGGGAGAGAGAGAGAGGGAGTGAGTGAGAGAGAGAGAGAGGGGATAGGAGGGAGAGACTTGAGAGAGAGAGAGAGTAGAGGGTAGAGGGTTTAAGGGTTAAGGGTTAAGGGTTTAGGGTTAAGGGTTTAGGGTTAAGGGTTAAGGGTTACAGAGGGGAGAGAGATGGAGGGAGTGACTGTGAGAGAGAGATAGAGGGAGTGAAGTTCTAAGAGGGTAGAGGGTTAAGGGTAGAGGGTAGATGGTTTAAGGGTAAAGAGATAGAAGGAGTGACTCTAAGAGAGAGACCTAAGAGACAAAGAGGGGGTAGAATGGAAGACTTGAGAGAGAGAGGGAGTGGGATAGTGATAGATGGTATATAGATATCTAGGGTATATAGGGTTAATGGTAGAGGGTAGAAGGTTTAAGGGTTTAGGGTTAAGGGTAGAGGGAGAGATATAGAGGGAGTGAGTGAGAGAGAGACTTGAGAGAGGGAGAGAAGGTAGAGGGAGAGAGAGAGAGAGAGGTAGAGGGTTTAAGGGTTAAGGGTAGAGGGGAAGAGATAGGGGAAGTGACTCTAAGAGAGAGACCTGAGAGAGGGAGAGGGGGTAGGAGGGAGACTTGAGAGAGAGAGGGAGTAGGAGAGAGATAAAGGGTAGAGGGGAGAGAGATAGGATTGATTGAGTGAGAGACTTGGGAGAGAGAGATGGAGAGAGAGGGAAATAGATACTATTTAAATATTTTATATATGGGTAAGTGCACCAATCTGTGACACAATTTTGGCTTTTAAGATGCCACTTATTTTTTTGAAAACAAGAATATCTGATTTGCATGAGAAAATGAAGATAGTTACGCTCAAAATTTCAAGATGTGGCAACAAAAAAAGTTGAAGTGCTCCGAGTCTAGTTTCTAAGCTACTATTGTTTTTTAAAATTAATGAAGATTAAGGGTCTCAAAAAGGGGGGGGGGCAAAATAGCTCCTATTTTTATCAAAAAAAATAGCATAGCGCTTGAGGGCTCCCCCCTTTTTGGTCAACTTTTTATTAAAATTTTAAAAATCCCAATGGTGAGAAACTAGCTAACACCATGTAGTTTATCCTCCTTCTTTCAGATAATTTTTTTAATGAATATATAATATTTTATGAATTTTCAAAGTGGACACATCCTGAAAAGCTAAAATTTGAGCGTGCTCCTGCCCAATTTTTTCGCAAACTAATCGAAAATTGATTTTATTTTTTTCATTATGTGTAGAATGGAGTCTAGTTTCAAAAAACATAATTTATTTCACGTTTCAATGAACATGTAAAAATCTATCCTAAACCTAGCACATGTTGGTTTTTGACCAAAAACAAAGGCATTTACAATAGAAGCCATGGATCAAAACCTTAACTAAATCAAAATGAAAAAATAATTATATATTTAGATAGCTGAGATAGAGGTTAACGCTATCACGGTTTTTTTAATAAACTTGCATTGAAAGACGAGCAAATGAGATGGGGAGCACGGTCAAAAATATAAGAAAATTTAGCAAATCTTGTTAATTAACACGTCTAAAGCAGGCCTTTTGGCGAGCACCAAATGACTCATCACATTTGGCATGCACCAAATGTGATGAGTCATTTGGTAAGCACCAAATGGCCTACTTTGCATAGAACTAGATTTTTGCTTTCTCGGTCAAGGAAATTATATACATGAAATAAACATTTAAGATGAAATTACATATGGACATTTACTTTCTTATACTTTAAGTTATATTTCATGTATATATATGCAGGATGTTTGAGAGTGGTTTCAGATCTCTAAGAGTTATAATACAAATTCTAGTTTTTGGAAGATCTTAAAAATTTCAGACTTAGTCAAAATTCAGTAATCAACATGTCAAATTTCAGTAATCAGGAGGTCAAATTTTAGTACTCAGGAGGTCGAATTTCATCTCTCTCTCTCTATCTCACTCATTTTCATCTTTTATTCTCTAGACCTCTCTCTCTCTCTCTCACTATCTCCATCCCTTTATCTAACAATATCTTCCTTGAGCTCAAGAACTATGTCTCTACATGTCCATCTCTCTCTCCTTCCCTCTCCAATATCTATCTCCCTCCCTCCTTCCCTCTCTACATTTTTCTATCTCTCATCCCTCTCCTTTAATCTCTATATATATCTCTCTCTACTCTCTATACCTACCTATCTCTCCCTCTCCTTTCTTTCTCTCTCTCTTTGCTTCCCTCGCTCTCTCCTCCCCTCTCTACTCTCTATCTTGTCATTCTCTCTCTCCTTCCCTCTCTAGTTCTCTCTACCTCACTTCTCTCTCCTTCCCTCCCTCCCTCTCTAATTTTCTCTATCTCCCTCTCTCTCTCCTTCCCTTTCTACTTCTCTTTATCTCACCTCTCTTTCTCCCCCTCTCTCTCTCCCTCTCTCTTCCTTTCACCCACCTTTGCTCTCTACTTCTCTCTATCTAACCTATCCCTCTATACATCTCTCTCTCTCCCCCTCCTTCCATCTCAATCTCTCCACCTTCCTCTTATCTCTCTAATTTTAAGCTCCATCACACATCTCTATCACCTATCTCACTTCTCTCTTTCCCCTTCCCTCTCTACTCTCTTTCTCTCTATCTCACCCCTCTCTCCCTACCTATTCCTCACTCCTCTCTCTTATCTCTCTCACCTCTCTCTCTCCATCCCTACCTCCTCCTCCCTCTCTCTTTCCCTCTATCTACCTAGACCTCTCTCTATTTTTGTCTCACCTCTCTCTCCATCCCTACCTCTCCCTATATCTCTCCTTTCATATCTACTTCTCTCTACCTAGTTGTCCCTCTATACCTATTTTTCTCTCCCTCCTTGCCTCATCTCTCTCAATATCTCCACCTTCTTTCCCTCTCTAATTCTCTCTCTATAACCTCTTTGTATCTTTTTCCTCCCTCTCTGCTCTCTCTATCTCTCCCTCCCTCCCCCTCTTTCTATCTCTCCTCTCTCCCTCCCCCTCTTTATATATCTCTTTGCCCTCTCTCTACCTATATCTCTCTCCTATCTATCTCAACTATCCATCTTTACCTATCCCTCCCTCCTCTCTCTCTTCCACCAAAATTCACTCTACATCTCTCTGTCTAGCCTACCCCTATATACCTAATTTTCTCTCCATCTCTCTTTCTCTCTCTCAATCTATCTACCTTTCTCATTATGCCTCTACTTCTCTCTATCACCTCTCTCTCTCCCCCTTCCCTATTTACTTTCTTTCTCTCTATCTCACCCCTCTCTCCTTAAATATCCCTCCCTCCCTCCTCTCTCTCTATCTCACCTATCTCTCTCTCCCTACCTCTTCTTCTCTCTCTTCCATTCTCTACTTCCCTTTATCTCCCCTCCCTCTCCTTACCTACCTCTCTCTCTCTCTATTTCACTCTCTCACCTCTCTATAAATCCTTATCTCTCCCTTGATCCCTACCTCTCCATTCATCTCTCCTTCCCTCTCCACTTCTTTATATCTCTCTTTACTCTCTCTACCTAACTCTCTCTCTCCATCCCTACCTCTCCCTCCAACTCTCCTTACCTCTCTACTTCTCTCTACCTACCTATCCCTCTCTACCTCATTCTCTCTCTCTCTCCCTCTCTCCATCCTTCCCTCTCTCAATCTATCCACCTTCCTTCTCCTCTCTCTAAATTCTCCCTCCTTTCCCCTCTCTCCTTACCTCTCTACTCTATCTCTATCTCAAATCTCTCTACCTACATATATATCATTCCCTCATCTCTCTCTCTCTCTCGCCTACCCTCTCTCCCTCTCTCAAGTCTCTCTATCTCTCTCTCATCTACCCTTAACCCTTAAAACCCTCTACCCTCTATCTCTCTCCCACTCCCTCTTTGTCTTTCTCTCTCTCTCTCACTCACTCACTCTTATATCTCTCTGCTCTACCCTCTATCTCTCTCTTGCTCGCTCCCTCTCTCTCTCAAGACTCTCCCTCCTATCCCCCCTCCCTCTCTCAGGTCTCTCTCTCTCACACTCACTCACTCCATCTATATCTCTCCCCTCTACCCTTAACCCTAAACCCTTAACCCTTAAAATCTAAACCCTTAAACCCTCTACCCTTTATCTCTTTCTCACTCCCTCCCTCCCTCCCTCCATATCTCTCTCTTAGGTCTCTCACTCACTCACTCACTCATTCCTATCTCTCTCCCATATACCTTTAACCCTCTACCCTCTACCCTTAACCCTATACCCTCTATTTGTCTCTAACTCCCTCCCTCTCTCTCTCTCACTAAATCACTTTATCTCTCCCCCATAAACCCTCTACCCTCTCTCTCTCAAGTCTCTCCCTCCTACCCCATCTCCCTCTTTCGAGTCTCTCTTTCTCAGTCACTCCCTCTATCTCTCCCCCCTCTACCCTTAACCCTTAAACCATCTACCCTCTCTCTCTGTCAACCATCTCCCTCCTACACCCTCTCCCTCTCTCAAGTCTCTCTCTCTCTCACTCACTCACTCCTATGTCTCTTCCATCTAACCTTAGCCATATACCCTTAAAACATCTACACTCTACCCTCTATCTCTCTCCCACTCCCTCCCTCTCTCTCTCTCAAGACTTTCCCACCTACCCCCTCTCCCTCTCTCTCGTCTCTCTCTCACTCACTCCATCTCTCTCTCCCCTCTACCCTTAACCCTAAACCCTAAACCCTTAAACATTCTACCCTCCCTCCCTCTATCTCTCTCCCACTCCCTCCATATCTCTCTCTCAACCCTCTCTCAAGTATCTCTCTCTTAGTCACTTCCTTTGTCTCTCCCCTCTACCCTCTACCTAAAAGAGGGAGAGGGGTTAGTAGGGAGATACTTGAGAGAGAGAGGGAGAGAGTGGGAGAGAGATAAAGGGAGGCATGGTTAAGGGTAGAGGGTAGAGGGTAAAATGGCTTAAGGTTTAAGGGTTTAGGGTTTAGGCTTAAGGGTAGAGGAGAGAGAGATAGAGGGAGTGACTGAAAAAGAGACCTAAGAGAGGGATAGGGGGAGAGGGGGTAGGAGGGAGAGGGTTGAGAGAGAGAGATGAATGTAGAGTGTTCGAGAGAGATAGAGGGAGGGATGGTTAAGGGTATAGGGTAGAGGGTTTAGGGTTTAGGTTTAAGGGTAGAGGGTAAAAGGGTTTAATGATTTAGGTTTAGGAGTTGGGATAAAAGGATTAAGGGTTAAGGGTAGAGGAGGAAGAAGATAGAGAATTGAGTGAGTGAGTGAGAGAGACCTAAGAGAGGGAGAGCAAGTAGGAGAGAGAGACTTGGGAGAAAGAAATAGGGTGGTATGGTTAAGGGTAGAGGGGATAGATATAGAGGGAGTGACTGAGAGAGAGAGAGAGAGATAATTGAGAGAGGGAGAGGGGGTATGAGGGAGAGACTTGAGAGAGAGAGGGAGGGGAGATATATAGACTCTCCCTTATCCCTCTCTCTCTCAAGACTCTCCCTCCTTCCCCCTCTCTCTCTCTTAGGTCTCTCACTCACTTACTCCCTCTATCTCTCTCTCAATTCTCTCCCTCCTACTTCCTCTCCCTTTTTTAGGTCTCTCTCTCACTCATTCACTCCTTATATCTCTCTCCCCTCTACCCTTAACCCTCCCTCCCTCTGTATCTCTCTGACTCCCTCCCTCTATCTCTCTTTCAAGTCTCTCCATCCTATGCCCTCTCCCTCTCTCAGGTCTCTCTCTCACTCATTCACTCCTTATATCTCTCTCCCCTCTACCCTTAACCCTCCCTCCCTCTGTATCTCTCTGACTCCCTCCCTCTATCTCTCTTTCAAGTCTCTCCATCCTATGCCCTCTCCCTCTCTCAGGTCTCTCTCTCACTCATTCACTCCTTATATCTCTCTCCCCTCTACCCTTAACCCTCCCTCCCTCTATCTCTCTCTAACTCCCTCCCTCTCTCTCTCTTTCAAGTCTCTCCATCCTACCCCCTCCCCCTCTCTCAGGTCTCTCTCTCACTCATTCAATCCATCTATCTCTCTCCCATCTCCCTTAAACCCTATACCCTCAACCCAATACCCTAAACCATCAACCCTATAGGTCCTCAACCCTATACCTTCAATTCTCAACCATCTAACCTATACATTGGATCCTCAACCCTCATCTATCTTTGTCCCTCCCTCCTCTTATCTCCCTATCTCTATCTCACTTCTCCCTCCATCTCTCCCTCCATACATCCCACCTTCTCTTCCCTAGTCCCTCAACCCTATACCTTCAACCCTTAAAACCTTAAACACTCAACCCTATACCCTAAACCCTAAACCCTCAACCCTTAAATCCTAAACCCTTCTACTTTCTACCCTCTACCCTCTACCCAATAACCTCAACCCTAATCCCTCTCTTAGGTATGTCACTCACTTACTCTATATCTCTCCCATTCCCTCTCTCACTCACTCTATCTCTCTCCCTCTCTCTCTCACTATCTCTTGGGTATCTCCACCCACCCTCTCTCTCTCTCACACACACACACAAACACTCCCTCTCTCTCTCCCACTCCCTATCTCTCTCACTCTCTCCCACTCTGTCTGTCTCTATCTCTGTCTCTGTCTCTGTCTCTCCTACACTCTCTCCCTCTCTCAAGTCTCTCTCTCCTCACTCATCATTTATCTCTCTCCCTGCCCGCCCAACCTAAACCCTTAACCCTTACCCCTATACCCTTAAACCCTCTACCCTTTATCTCTCTTCTAGTCCCACCCTCTCTCTCAAGTCTCTCCCTTTGACCCCCTCTCCCTCTCTCGGGTATCTCTCTCTTACTCACTCTCTCTATCTCTCTCCCCTCTACCCTTAACCCTATACCTCTACCTCTCTATCTCTCTCTCTCTCTCACTAAATCCCTCTATCTCTCCCCCGTATACCCTTAACCCTTAAACCCTTAAACCCTTAAACCCTAAACCATTAAACCCTCTACCCTCTCTCTCTCAAGTCTCTCCCTCCTACCCCATCTCCCTCTCTCAAGTCTCTCTTTCTCAGTCACTCCCTATATCTCTCCCCCCTCTACCCTTAAACCCTCTACCCTCTCTCTCTCTCAACCATCTCCCTCCTACACCCTCTCTCTCTCTCAAGTCTCTCTCACTCACTCACTCACTCACTCCTATGTCTCTTCCATCTACCCTTAGCCCTATACCCTTAAACCATCTATGATCTACCCTCTATCTCTCTCCCACTCCCTCCCTCCCTCTCTCTCAAGACTCTCCCTCCTACCCCCTCTCCCTCTCTCAGGTCTCCCTCTCACTCACTCCATCTCTCTCTCCCCTCTACCCTTAACCCTAAACCCTAAACCCTTAAACCTTCTACCCTCCCTCCCTCTTTATCTCTCCCACTCCCTCCATCTCTCTCTCTCAACCCTCTCCCTCTCTCAAGTATCTCTCTCTTAGTCACTTCCTTTGTCTCTCCCCTCTACCCTCTACCTGAAAGAGGGAGAGGGGTTAGGAGGGAGATACTTGAGAGAGAGAGGGAGGGAGTGGGAGAGAGATAGAGGGAGGCATGGTTAAGGGTAGAGGGTAGAGGGTAAAATGGTCTAATGGTTTAGGTTTTAAGGGTTAAGGGTTAAGGGTAGAGGGGAGAGAGATAGAGGGAGTGAGTGAGTGAGTGAGTGAGTGAGAGAGAGAGACCTAAGAGAGGGAGAGGCGATAGGAGAGAGAGACTTGGGAGAGAGAAAGAGGGTGGGATGGTTAAGGGTAGAGGGTTCAATGTTTAAGGGTTAAGGGTTAAGGGTAGAGGGGATAGAGATAGAGGGAGTGACTGAGAGAGAGAGAGAGAACCCTCTACCCTCCCCTCTACCCTTAACCCTCTCTAGCTCTCTCCCCTCTACACTTAACCCTTAAAACCCTCTACCCTCTACCCCTATCTCTCTCCCACTCCCTCTCTCTCTTTCTCTCTCTATCTCACGTCTCTCCCTCCTACCTGATCTCCCTATCTCAATTCTCTCTCTAACTCACTCACTCATATATCTCTCTGCTCTACCCTTAGCCCTCTACCCTTAACCCTTAAACCCTTAAACTCTCTACCCTCTATCTCTCTCCTGATCACTCCCTCTCTCTCAAGACTCTCCCTACTATCCCTTCTCCCTCTCTTAGGTCTCTCTCTCCTTGACCCTTAATCCTTTATCCTTAACCCTTAAAACCTAAACCATTAAACCCTTTTACCCTCTACCCTTAACCCTTAACCCTAAACCCTTAAACCCTAAACCCTCTACCCTACACCCTTAACCCTCCCTCCCTCTATCTCTCTCTCTAGGTCAAAAAATTCATTAAAAAACCCTAAGGTTTTCCCATTTCAATTTAATATTTTTTATCAAAATATTATTTTTTAATTCATTTATACCCTATACTTTCCTTTACTGTTGTTCAAAAAGGCTAAGAAATGACTTATATCCTATACCGCTGCCCTAAACCCTTTAAATTTTTCTCCCTACTACTTTACTGCTAATAGCCTTCAAATAGTCTGTGGTTGTGCGGTAGAGGGTTGGCCTGGTGGTCATCAAACAACCACCGCTATACCGCGGGTATAGATTTTCTTTATTATTATCTTTATTGTTACCGCTCTACCACGGGCTTGACTTTCCTTCATGCGGTATTGTGGTGTCCTTTTTACTCCCCGTGTTTATTGCCTCAATGAGCCTTTACCGTGCTACCACGATAACTGGCATGACTGCCAGTGGTACCGCGGTAGCCACCCTTAAGCGCTAGTGCCAACCATTAACTGCTCCCTATTGTCCTCCATTGAGTTCCTTCCCCGACCGCTACTGTTACCGCAATCACCACGGTCTGTGGTTTAACCACGTGCGGTACTGCAGTAACCGCTTCGACCGATGCTGCTATAGTTTTCTCACCACCATCGCACTACCGTGGTCACCGACCTGACTACCAGTGATACCGTGGTAGCCACTTTGTAAACTACTAGCTGCATTCACCGATTGTGCACTAACCATCCACTATCACCCTTCGCCAACTACTACCTAATTACCGTGGTCACCACGGTCTGTGGTTTAATTGCACACGGTGGCATGGTAAACATCTCATGCCTACTCAGTTAGCTGCTACCCAACCACCATGCTACCACAGATAGTATGATGTCCCACCATGGTATAGCGGTAAGGGTTAATGTGACTCCCCCAAATAATTACTGCCATACCGTGGGCCCCCATGTATGAGTTCGTGGTTGGGTGATAAATAATACATATAAAGTGATTTTTTAAGGGAGCGGTAGTGATATAAAGTATATGAGCATTTTTTGGAAAGGGGAAAAATGAATTTTATATGGAAAGATAGGAAAATGATAGGTCTAGATGGAATTAAATGGGGGGAGTATGTGAGGGCA
The DNA here is from genome assembly GCA_007115665.2 of Sequoiadendron giganteum. Classification (NCBI taxonomy): domain Eukaryota; kingdom Viridiplantae; phylum Streptophyta; class Pinopsida; order Cupressales; family Cupressaceae; genus Sequoiadendron; species Sequoiadendron giganteum. The sequence continues at coordinate 343,424,621 of CM021110.1, forward strand.
GATAATGACTTTTATGGGAAAGATAGTGAAAATATAAGGCATGAACAAATAAAATACCTTATGGTTTTGATGGAAATTTATGGAAAATAATAGGAAAACCCTTGGATTTTTTATGGAAATTTTGGGTTCTAACAGTGGCTCCTGTTGGGGATGAGTGATTTTGCAAACCACTACAAGAATCCAAAGTATCTTTGGTAGAGCAGACCAAGAAAAGCCATGAAAAATGAAAGTGATGATAGATAGAGGGAATGAACAAATGAATAATATGAAAATGGAGAAAATGGAGATGTGGAAAACCCTAAACTACTGTGCATGGAAGATAATTTTTTAAAGAGGCATTGCTAAGAATTGTCCATGCAATGGGAATCCTTAATCCACTATACCTTCTTTGGTTTAAAAAATTAAACCATAAGGGATGGCCCCAAGCCACCTCAAAAAGAAAAACCTGCACTTTCCTCTGTCATAAACTTTTTTCTAAATAGAGCTCATCACATTTCTTTTGAAACTATCCATTCCACCTACCCTACAATATGCAATCATTGAAAACCTTTAGGAAATCATTGTATTCAATTTGATTCATATTCATCTCATCAATATGGGGGTCGAGGGATTACGGTTTAAGGGTTGAGGGTTGAGGGATTAGGTTTTAAGGATCTATCTATTTCTCTCTCCCTCCTTGCCTCCTCTCTCTCAAAATCTCTACCTCTCTCTCTCTCTCTACCCTCTACTCTTTATCTCTCTCCCACTCCCTCTCCCTCCCTTTCTCTCTCAATTCTCTCCCTGCTTCCCCCTCTCCCTCTCTCAAGTCTGTCTCAACCCTCACCCCGATACCCTCTACTTTAAACCAAATACCCTCTACCATCAACCCTATACCCTCAAACCTTAAACCCTTAAACCCAAGTAAAATCTATACCCTAATCCATCAACCCTCTACCATCTGCCCTCTACCCTCTACCCTCTACCCTCTACCCTCTACCCTCAACCCTCAACCCTCAACCCTCAACCCCTAACCCTCAACCCTCAACCCTTAAACCCTCTACCCTCTACCCTATAAATTAAACCCTCAACCCTCAACCCTCAATTATCAACCCTAGGTAGGTAGGGAAACATAGGTGAGATATAGAGTGATGAAGGGAGAGGTAGGTAAGAAAAGGGATAGGGGAGATAAATATAGGTAGAGAGGGTAGAAGATGTAGAGAGAGGAGAGATAGAGATAATTAGAGAGGGGAGGGAGGAATAAGTAGGGAGGAGATAGATGTGTTTCTTTGTGCAAGAGAGAGAGAGAGAGGAGACACAGTTGAGATATAGTGATGGAGGGAGAAGTGGATAAAGAGAGGGGGAGGGGAGATAAAGATAAATATAGAGGGAAGGAGATGTAGAGAGAGATGATAGATAGAGAGAAGTTGAGAGTGGAGGGATGGTGGGAGAGGAAAGGAGGAGACTAAGGTGAGTGTGTGTGAGAGGGAGAGAGAGTGAGAGGAGAGAAAATTAGGGGATAGAGGAAGGGTAAGAGAGAGAAATTGATTAGCTAGGGAAAGGGGGACAGATATAGAGTAGAGAGGGAAGGAGAGAGTAAGAGAGAAATATGGGTGAGGGAGAGAGTGGTAGGTAGTGAAGTGAGAGGTAGGTAGAGAGGGAAGGAGAGAGGGAAGGAGGGAGAGTGAGATGGAGAGAGTGGTGAGATAGAGAGTAGAGAGGTAAGGAGAGAGAAATAGGTATAGAGGGACAACTAGGTAGAGAGAACTAGAGAGGGAATCTTAGGTCTTGTTGACGTGCTTTTTATGACAATGCCAGCACAAAATAAAGTTGTCCAACAGTCACTTTATTCTCTCTTGATCAAAGTGTCCCACATGCTAAGATTGCGTGAAAGTTCATGTGTTCGACTCCAAGGTTCCTTTTATCGCGAATAGACTCAGTTGGTTGATGTGTTTTGCTGGTTATTTCAAGGGGACTTACGTAGTTGTTCGACTCTGTAAAGCAATTAGGACATGAATGATTTGGCAATATTGTTCTGGTATCTAGACTGACTCGAAAATGCAGAATTTAAAGGGGATAGGGATAGGAATTCTACAATCTACTCCTAAAGGGTGGAGGACGAGGATCGACTTAAACAATCTTCAAACCAAACTTTGCTTTGTCTCCTTTCGAACAACTCCGACAAAGTTGGTGCAATCTTCAAAGGATGAGAAAAGTGTTCAAACTATGACGCAACATGTTCATACCATCAATACGACGCATACAAACATATGAACCACAATCGAAGTTAAGTGTTGATACTCCAGTTGACCACGCAAGGCGAACTTACCATCAGTAAGCCCGCTAGTGGTATGGATGAAAGAAGCTATGCTCAAATCACAACGCCACACTCCACAATTAACAACTACTTGCATGAAATAAAAATCTACTTTACTCTATCTACCTTGAATTGGAAAGATGAAATGGCCTTGCTAGCTACTCATAACAAAGAAGAAATCACCAAGCAATGAAACTCTTTGTATTATGAAAAGTGTTCACAACAACCTTTTACAAAACTTTCAAAGGAAAGTTCTCTTCCCTCCTCAATCTAAAGCTAACTTCTAAGCTAAATGCTATATGCCTTCTACTCTCTAGCTCTGATCCAATTCCAATTCTAATCTCTATCTCCTATGTTACAAATGAGGGGGGATGCCCCTTTTATAATAAGTCCAATTCAGCAGACGGTTTAGATCGAATTACAATGAAGGGCTCAGATCGAGCCACCTATGCCCTGATTAGGGTTTCTGCCCTAAAAACCGCCACAGAGAGGATGGGGCGATGAATGCACAGAATATTCTCCACTCCCCTGCAGGAATCATAATGAGCAATTAATTCCCACTACCATCATCAAGAAGATCCTCATCAAGTAGCGCAAACTCGATCAGTCGGGCCAATATTGCTTCAACCTCCTGTGCAGAGATTGGTGGAATATGGTTGAGCTGGAACTCCAAGACTGCTACCGTCTGTCGTATCTGGTGTAAGATTTCCTCCATGTCACTAAGGCGTCCTGGGTATGCTGAATTATACTAGAGAATGTGGAGACATTCTCAAAGTCATCCAGGACAAGTGACCTCGCAGCTGAGAAGAATGGAGGCAGTCTACTTTTCAAGCCATCAGCAGTTATCTCCCCTGGGACCAACTTTCTAGCAAATATGGCTTCTAATGTATTGAGGACTCCCCCCAAGATGTTGCCCATTGCTTTCCTCACTTTAGCTGAATCTGCCCTTGCTGCGTCGTGAAATCCACGGCCTGTGACCACCGAGGAGTACCAACTGGTGAAATCATACCTATCACCTCTCTGAATTACACCTCCATCCACCAAGGTTTCTAGAGGTATATGCATCAAAACCCCCAAACGAAGTACAGTCTTCGTTTGATAGATGCGAGTATCACCCCAGGCCTGATCTACTATATCCATCCGTGCCAAAATACTTGAGGCCTGTCGATAAGCATCGGCGAGGTCCTCCATGAATTTCCCTGTCTCAGTATGAACACGGCTAATCCACTTGTCTGCCTCCGTTTCCATTTTCTTCAAATCCTCTAAGGCAACAACTGACTCCTTCGGAAGCTCTGATGGACGTTCCACTGCTGGGTTTGCTGGTTCACCTGGACGTGCTAGATTTTGCATGTATCCTATCAAGGTTTTGTGCTCCTTCTTCAATTTCTTATGCTTCCCCTCCGTGCGGAGCAACTGATCCTTCAATGCCTGATAGGAGTTATCGAACTCCTCGATAACTTGGGCTCCCGTAGGACGACCCAACTCTACTGTGGTGATCACATAATTTTCAGGCCTCTCCTCGGTTCGATCACAATCTTCCCTCAGAATAGCCACCTAAAGCGTGCGAGAGCCTGACTCGTCGGTCGAGATCTTTGAAAACTTTCGGGCCCTTTTCTTCTCTGGTGGCGCACTGATCCTCCTGAGGAACTCTTCCATCTCAATGGCTGGATCCGTGTCATCATCGGGTTCTCTCCTCATTACGTGACCAATGTCGAGGGCACTTGTCTGGCACGTGGATTACAAATGATAAGGGGTTGTTCTTGTTGCCTCCCATCTGCTTCTCCCCTTCTTGCCTTGGTTTGCTCGAGGGCTCCATCACTCATATAATTTGAGAGCTATCTCCAGGTAGCAGGTCACACGTTGTGTTTTCTTCTTCTTCCAAAGTAGGTGTCCAACTTATCTGCTGAAATGGGTGTCGGCCATTGTTTCCTCTTCCTCCTCCTGTTGGCCGCCCCTGGATAGACTGACACTAGCTGATTCCCGGGCGTTGGGCTGATCTACCTCCTCAAGTCCCCGCTCTTCCTCCAATCCTGCCCTCTGATCGGCAAATAATGAAACCACTCTCAAACTTGAAGACTGAGTTTGTGAGTGCACGGGTGATGCTTGTTCTATCCTCAACGGTATCGGTTGGGTTGGCACCTCTACTTGTGCCCTCGATGTCTGAGCAATTTGTTTCCCCCTTTTTACCGATAACGGCCTTGGGTCACCCATCAAGCTATAAGTAAGGGCGATCGACTTGCTCTTGAGTCTGCATACATGTCTGTCGACCCAAGTCCTGGTAAAAGTCATCACCGGGATAGAAAGCGTGTCCAAGTCCATGATCTCTGGCTTGGACCAATCAGGTGGTGGGACAGGAGTATCCCTAACTGAATCATAGTCGGGTTGCATAACGTTGACATCCTCCTCCACCTGGTCGGGAATTGGAATAATCTCACATTCTCTAATCAGCTTGAGAGGAAGTCTGGAAAACATCCTTCTTCTTATCTCAGCCTCATCCACTGCATTTGCCCAAAAGTCCTCCAGATGAGCTCTGTGCCGGTATTCAACGCTCTGTATCATCCGGATGTTCCTATAAGGATCGAAATCCTGCCTGCCTGTGTGATATGACAAATGATAAGATTGCAGCTCGTCCTCTGCCTCTCGGGCTGCCTGCAAAGAGGGACACACCTCAATGGAATTCCCTATGGTGATAGGGAAATCAAGTCCAACCTTCTTTTTCCTTTTCTGAATCTTATCGTAGGCAATCAATTGCCTAGATACCTCAAGCATTACTATGTGATCAGTGGGGTATCGTGGTAACCGATACGGATACGAAGTGAACCTCTGCAGCCTAATATATGTGAATTTCGGGAATTGGATGAGCCAATATCCATATTCCTCAATCAATGTCTGTGCTTCTTTAGATATTCTCTGCTGCGTCCTCTGCTGAAGTGTCCTCGCAATGTGCATTGTGAATGCATCATTTGCCCGTTTATAGTTGGCAATGTTAGCTAAATGTAGCTGTGTGCAGGCTTCGTGGATTTTGAATTGACCAGGGGCACAGCCGATTGGCTCCTTGTACGAAATCCCTCTATACTTAGTCATTCTGGCCAACATGTAAATTACATATGAGCTCATGTAGAAAGTCTTCGTCACCTTCAGGCTCCTGAATTGCTCATCGATGTGGTTGCTAATCATCCTAGCCCAATCGACACACTCCTTCCCCTCCAAGATGATCTCGATGAAGTAGAACATCCAAGGCTCGAAAATGTAAGCCTGTGCACTCCCATTTACCCGGCTCAGCATCATTATCAAATCACAGTATTCTTGTTTCACGTCCTCGGCAATTATTTGCTTTGGGAGCTTAGTGCGGGGTGGCCTCGGCTTCTGCATCCAAACTCTGTTAATGATTGCAGTGACTCTTTCGAAAGAGGAAGAGTACATCTTATCTGCCCTCTTATTTGTCCTGTATAACATCTCCTCAGCAGTCGGAATCCCAAATGCCTCTCTGATGGCATCCGGTGTGAAGTTGGCGAGCAGTTTACCATCCGGAGAGACAATCGTCCTACGTTCTGGCTTGTAGTGATTGGCGCACTCCATAATTAGCTCCGGACACTGAATCGCTGGCGGAAAACTAGCAGCTGCTTAAATTCCACTCTTCATTATATTATGTGCCGTGACTGATGGTTGATGGCCCCCTAGCCCGAACATCCTCGATTTGAGTGCATTAGATTAAATGAACCAAGGTTGGTGTCATTTAATCCCGTCAACTTTGAAACTATTGCTGACTTTGGGAGAAATGGCTTAGCGAGCCTTTTAATCATTGCCTGCCGGGATGAGCTAGCCTTGCCTGCTTCAGTGTTTGCAGCTCTGCCTGCGGCTCTGCTTGTTCCTGCAACATCCTTTGCTCCGGCCATCTGCAAAATAAAATAGAATAGCAATAAGTTAGACTGCAGATTTTTAAATAAAATGAAGTAACCTCCGAGACGGCTGCGAACGTGGAGTTAGCTTTTTGAAAATAAAAACTCTCAGCATAAATTACTAACTCCAAACCTCGTACTGTATAAAAAACTTCAAGCTTATAAAGAAGCTTTCAACGACTGCACTTTCGACTGGCGAAGAAAAACTGCAGCCAACTACCAACTTTCAGCAATTAAATCCTTTGTCTCGACTTCGTCAACCTCAGCAATTTTTCAACTTCTAGCAGCTCGAATAAGTAAAATCTGCAGCAAGCTTCAACTTTCGAAAATAAACCTCCAGCAGCTCCGGAAAACAATTTCAACCTTCAACTTCGAAATTGCAGCAACACACTTTCAGCTTTTCGAAAGAAAGAGTCTCGGCAAATGAAAATTTCTCCAGCACATCGCACTTTCAGCAACTCAATACTCCGAAATAAAATAAACTCTCAAAGAATTTCTCTCCTCAACCACTTGGAAAATATTTCAATCTCTCAAGAACTTCTTCAGCAACTTCAACTTTGAAACAATGTGAGGAGAAATGAGAGAAGAGATTGTTTAAATAACTCTTCTCGGAGAATCCTGCTAAGTAGTGCTGGGGCTATTTTTAGCACCTTCATCAATTTTCCACTCTCTACGTTCGGAATCTTCTAATTCAAGCGCAGTAGTGGGCTAGTCGTCAGCCGGTCATTATGGCAGCTGCCATTAATAATGATTCCTTCTTCTTCAAATTTCGAATTTTCCTTTCTAGTCTGCCAGTTAACTCTTGGTGATTTAAACAACTCGCGAGAAAAATCACTTGACTTGATTGAAAATTCCATTTTAAAATCTTCGCAGTGTTTAAATAAATTTGATTCGAAAAAAAATTGTGGGAGTTGTAGATTCATTTCCAACTTTTAAAATGTCTGCCATTTAAATCCTCAATTTCATAACATTTGCCTTAGACATTTTTAATTCTCTCATTAAAATGTTCAACTCCGGGTGATTTAAAATCACTTGCATGCTCGAAATAATTCATCCTCTGAGATTTAACTTCCATCAGGAAAATAATCTAGGCAAAACGAATTTCTTCTGAAAATATTAAAATTTCCCTTAGGAAATTAATTTTCAAACTCTGTTAACTCATGGGTGCATTTTAAACGGGTTCATTTGATTTTCACTTAGAAAATATTTTATCAAGTCGCCAACCCTGTCTAAATGTCTGGAGAATTTTAAAATTCATCAAATCATCCTTCCATGCCAAGGGCATATTTTTCCCTAGTGAAATGTTATCACTTAGAAAAAATTTCGAACATTTTCTAACTCTGGCGTACTTGACCTCTTGGTATTATTTTATTCTTGCACCCCTCGCCCACATACTTAGAAATAAATTTAAATCCTCACTCCTTGGGCGTATTTCTTTCTCATTCAAATTTAAATTTCCAGGCTTTAGGAATTTTTAATTTCATCAACCCCTTCAAGGGCGCATTCTTACCTTGGCACTTTCGTTTTCAACACTCAGAAACTTTTTCTAAGTCCTCACTTTCAACTTGGGCGCATTTTAGATGTTGAACTTTCGATTTTTCCTTAGGCGTTTTTCAACCCCCTTGACCCCTTGGGCGCATTTAACCTTGTCAACTCCCACTTTTGCCTTAGGCGTTTTTAACCTTCAATCCTCCATGGGCGCAAATGAGGGGTGGTGCTTTTGTTTTTGCCTTAGAATATTTTCCACCCTCTCAACACTTTGACTTGGGCGCATTTCCTTGCTGGAGCTGGGCGCATTTTGCAGCTTCAACTTTCATTTTAAAGTGGGCGAATTTTGAAGGTGTGACTTCCATCTTGTTGCCTTAGAATATTTCAAGGCTCTATTTCCTCTTTATCTCCCTGGGCGCATTTTAGATGGCCTGCTTTCATTTTCTTTTTTGCCTCAGAAACTTTTGAAGTCACTTGCTTGTCTTGAGGGCGCATTTCAGGTGTCATGCTTCATTCTCATGCCTTAGAAATATTTCGGCCCAACCACTCCTAGCACAAGGGCGCATTTGATGGGGTCTACTTCTATCTCACACGCCTTAGTTTATTTTTCACCTTTTCTCCCTCTTCAGGGCGCATTTCACAAGGTGAACTTCTATTTTCAATGCCTTAGCCGCTTTTCACTAGGCAACATCTTCCTTGGGCGCATTTTGATGGGGTAGCTTCAAGATGAGGGCGCATTTCATGAGGTGAGCTTTTATTTTGTAACTTAGGAATTTTCTAAACTCCCTCACCTCAAGCCAAGGGCGCATTTCATGGGTGGAGCTTCTATTTCTCCAACACTTAAAAACTTTTTCAACTTTCATCCCCTTCATGGGCGCATTTGAGGGATCTTACTTTCATTTTGCACACTTAGTAAAATTTTCAAGTCCTCTTGCTTGCCTTGAGGGCGCATTTTAAGTGTCATGCTTTGATTTGTGCCTTAGAATGTTTTTGAAGTCTCCACCTCTCCTTGGGCGCATTTTGAGGTATGAGCTTTTGTTTTCAAAGACTTAGAAACTTTTGAACTCTCCCAACATGACTTGGGCGCATTTAGCATGTTATGCTTTTATTTCATGCCTTAGAAATTTTCAAGGCTTCCATCAAGGTGGGCGCATTTGCTATGTTCAACTTTGAATTTTGCCTTAGACAATTTTCAAGCTATCAATCTGTGAGGTGGGCGCATTTTGAAGGGGATACTTTCATTTTCCCACACTTAGAATATTTTCCATGCCTCTGCCTGCCTTTGTTTATGCATTCTATTTTTAGCAAGTTGTGCTATTTTTAGCAAGTCCCTTGATTTTCAACCTCTAAGGCTCCGTTTTGCCTGAAAATTTCATCATATGATCTTCTTCACCTTGTGAACCTGTTTTGCCAGTCCTCTGCCCTGACCTGCTATTTATAGCCACCTGCTATTTATAGTAAGTTTTGACTTTCTGACTTCAGTAGCTCCGTTTTGCCTGAAAGTTGCAACGCTTGATCTTGATAGCTTGAGGGTCACTCCGATGCCAACCTCGGGTGCAGACCTGCTATTTATAGCCGTGCCCTGACTTACTAAAAATAGTAAGTTCTCCGATTTCGCTCAAATTTTGCCAGCAGGTACCTTGAAGTGTGCTGACATTGGTGGGGTGCTTCGTTTCGGCTATTTTTGGATTTTACCCCCTATAAAAGTGGAAACCCTAATTTGACTTGCATGTATCCCGAACGGTCTCCGTTTGACTTCGTTCCTTCTGCATGTCGTTCTGTTTGCTGAACTGGAGTGTTGGGGGCGGCTGCCAGAGTGTACCTGCTAAAAATAGAAACTGCCTGAAAAGTGACTCATCCACTACCGGATGGTTTTGCATGTCATATTGCCCGTGGGATCTCAAAAAACCCAGAAAAACCCAGAAAACTGGTTTGCATGCATGCACTGGCTAAAAATAGTAAGTCCTCAAAACTCGATCTTCTCCGCTTGCATGTCACACCGTTGCGAAGCTCTCGAAAAACCCATAAAGAAAAACCCGACATGCGTTGAAAAACACTGCATGCGAACCCTAAAAAATAGCCTCCGAAGGCTGAACTCTGAAAGTGATCGTCTCGGTTTGCATGTTACATCACTGCGAAGGTTTTGGAAAACCCAGAAGGATTCTCCAGACATGCATCTGAAAAGCTCATGTGGAAACCCTGAAAATGGCTCTTGAAGCCCGAACTGCCAAAAATAGCAAGTCGTCTGATCTGGCTCAAAATTTACGTGTAGGCAGCTTGATGTTACCCGGATGCAGTGGAACTGACAGCATTCCAAAATCTCAATAAAATAGTCCCAAATTGAATACTTACTAAAAATAGTAAGTTGCCGGAATACAGTGAAAATTTAGGGGGACTCTGCTGGAAGTCTTCTGACTGCTGTACTAAGCTTAGATTTCAATTTCGTGACTCGGTTTGACCCTTAATAAGCCGAAGGATGAAAACTCTAATTACACAGACCTAACCAATACTTTAACCTGGGTCAAACGACAGGACATCCCCGGAAGGACCAGAGACCAGAGAGAGAGCAAACCAAAGCCAAAAGACCAGAATGGAGCAAAATTTAGGGGGTCCCCATCTTGATGGGGTGATGTGTGAAAAAGGTCACAACAAGC
>CM021110.1:343435054-343470981 GCA_007115665.2 Sequoiadendron giganteum
TCCCGTAGGACGACCCAACTCTACTGTGGTGATCACGTAATTCTTTAGCTTTTCCTCCCTCAGCTCATCACAATCTTCTAATAGCCACCGGCGCGGTGGTGAGCTCCTCGACTCACAAAATGGTAGATCTTGAAAACTTCGGCCTCCTTTCTTTCCTTCGTGGTACACCGTGATCTCGAGGAACTCTTCCATCCTCTCAATGGTCGATCCTCTCGTATCATCCTCGGGTTCTCCCTCATTCTCGTCGGAAAGCCAATCGCACCGCTCAGTCAGGATTACAAAATGACATATTATTCTCCTTTTGTTGCCTCTATCTCGCGGCACTTCTTCTTGTGATCAGTTTTGCTCATCCGCTCTATAAGCTGGTATCTCCCCGTAATTCTTTGCCCCCGTTTCTATGTTTCTTCTTCCAGTCGTCCAACATCCGCCGAAAATGGTGTCGTAGCCATTGTTTCTCTCCTCCTCCTTTGTATAATACTGGATATTCTACCACTAATGGTTCGCTGGGCCGATTCCTTACCTCAAGTCCCGCTTCTTCCTCCACCCCGACAAGTAATGCAGAAACCACCAAACTCGGTGACTCATTTGTGAGTACCCGGTGATGCTTCTTGTTCTATCCTCACCCAGATTTGGCTAGTTGGCACTTCCACTTCCAGCTCGAACCGATAATTTGAGCTTCTTTGCATCGTATAACGCCTTTGGGTCACCTATCGTTATGCAGGTGATCGACTTGGTTTTGAGTTCGATATATGTCACTCCAAGTCCTGGTAAAAGTCATCACCGGGATAGAAAGAGTGTCCAAGTCCATGATCTCTGGCTCGGACCAATCAGGTGGTGGGACAGGAGTATCCCTAACTGACCCATAGTCGGGTTGCATGACATTGACATCCTCCTCCACCTAGTCGGGAACTGGAATAATATCACATTCTCTAATCAACTTGAGAGGAAGTCTGGAAAACATCCTTCTTCTTATCTCAGCCTCATCCACTGCATTTGCCCAAAAGTCTTCCAGATGAGCTCTGTGCCGGTATTCAACGCTCTGTATCATCCGGATGTTCCTGTAAGGATCGAAATCCTGCCTGCCTGTGTGATATGACAAATGATAAGATTGCAGCTCGTCCTCTGCCTCTCGGGCTGCCTGCAAAGAGGGACACACCTCAATGGAATTCCCCATGGTGATAGGGAAATCAAGTCCACCCTTCTTTTTCCTTTTCTGAATCTTATCGTAGGCAATCAATTGCCTAGATACCTCAAGCATTACTATGTGATCAATGGGGTATCGCGGTAACCGATACGGATACGAAGTGAACCCCTGCAGCCTAATATATGTGAATTTCGGGAATTGGATGAGCCAATACCCATATTCCTCAATCAATGTCTGTGGTTCTTTAGATATTCTCTGCTGCGTCCTCTGCTGAAGTGTCCTCGTGATGTGCATTGTGAATGCATCATTTGCCCGTTTATAGTTGGCAATGTTAGCTAAATGTAGCTATGTGCAGGCTTCATGGATTTTGAATTGACCAGGGGCACAGTCGATTGGCTCCTTGTACGAAATCCCTCTGTACTTAGTCATTCTGGCCAACATGTAAATTACATATGAGCTCATGTAGAAAGTCTTCGTCACCTTCAGGCTCCTGAATTGCTCATTGATGTCGTTGCTAATCATCCTAGCCCAATCGACACACTCCTTTCCTTCCAAGATGATCTCGATGAAGTAGAACATCCAAGGCTCAAAAATGTAAACCTGTGCACTCCCATTCACCCGGCTCAGCATCATTATCAAATCACAGTATTCTTGTTTCACATCCTCAGCAATTATCTGCTTTGGGAGCTTAGTGCGGGGTGGCCTCAGCTTCTGCATCCAAACTCTGTTGATGACTGCAGTGACTCTTTCGAAAGAGGAAGAGTACATCTTATCTGCCCTTTTGTTTTTCCTATATAACATCTCCTCAGTAGGTTGAATCCCAAATGCCTCTCCGATGGCATCCGGTGTGAAGTTGGCGAGCATTTTACCATCTGGAGAGACAATCGTCCTACGTTCTGGCTTGTAGTGATTGGTGCACTCCATAATTCGCTCCGGACACTGAATTGCTGGCGGAAAAATAGCAGCTACGTAGATTCCACTCTTCATTATATTATGTGTTGTGACTGATGGTTGATGGCCCCCTAGCCCGAACATCCTTGATTTGAGTGCATTTAGATTAAATGAACCAAGGTTGGTGTCATTTAATCCCACCAACTTTGAAACTATTGCTGATTTTGGGAGAAATGGCTTAGCGAGCCTTTTAATCATTGCCTGTCGGGATGAGCTAGCCTTGCCTGCTTTAGTGTTTGCAGCTCTTCCTGCGGCTCTGCTTGTTCCTGCAACATCCTTTGCTCCAGCCATCTGCAAAATAAAATAGAATAGCAATAAGCTAGGCTGCAGATTTTTTAAATAAAATGAAGTAACCTTCGAGACGGCTGCAAATGTGGAGTTAGCTTTTTGAAAATAAAAACTCTCAGCATAAATTACTAACTCCAAACCTCGTACTGGATAAAAAATTTCAAGCTTATAAAGAAGCTTTCAACGACTGCACTTCCGACTGGTGAAGAAAATTGCAGCCAACTACCAACTTTCAACAATGTGGATACTTTCTCAGCACAAAATGAATTAAATCCTTTGTCTTGACTTCGTCAACCTCAACAACTTTCAACTTCTAGCAGCTCGAATAAGTAAAATCTGCAGCAAGCTTCAACTTTCGTGCAACTTCAATACTCAGCAATTTCGAAATAAATCCCCAGCACAATATAAATTTCTGCAACTCAACAAATAAATCTTCCAGCAACTTCGGAAAACAACTTCAACCTTCAACTTCGAAATTGCAGCAACACTTTCAGCTTTTCAAAAGAAAGAGTCTCGGCAAATGAAAATTTCTCCAGCACTTCGCACTTTCGGTAACTCAACACTCCGAAATAAAATAAACTCTCAAAGAATTTCTCTCCTCAACCACTTCGAAAATATTTCAATCTCTCAAGAACTTCTTCAGCAACTTCAACTTCGAAACAATGTGAGGAGAAATGAGAGAAGAGATTGTTTAAATAACTCTTCTCGGAGAATCCTACTAAGTAGTGCTGGGGCTATTTTTAGCACCTTCATCAATTTTCCACTCTCTTCGTTCGGAATCTTCTAATTCAAGTGCAGTAGTGGGCTAGTCGTCAGCCGGTCATTATGGAAGTCGCCATTAATAATGATTCCTTCTTCTTCAAATTTTGAATTTTCCTTTCTAGTCTGCTGGTTAACTCTTGGCGATTTAAACAACTCGTGAGAAAAATCACTTGACTTGATTGAAAATTCCATTTTAAAATCTTCGCAGTGTTTAAATAAATTCAACTCGAAAAATTTCGTGGGAGTTGTAAATTTATTTCCAACTTTTAAAATGTCTGTCATTTAAATCCTTGATTTCATAAAATTTGCCTTAGACATTTTAAATTCTCTCTTTAAGATATTCAACTCCGGGTGATTTAAAATCACTTGCATGCTCGAAATAATTCATCCTCTGAGATTTAACTTCCGTCAGAAAAATAATCTAGGCAAAATGAATTTCCTCTGAAAATATTAAAATTTCCCTTAGGAAATTAATTTTCAAACTATGTTAACTCATGGGTGCATTTTAAATGGGTTCATTTGATTTTCACTTAGAAAATATTTTATCAAGTCGCCAACCCTGTCTAAATGTCTGGAAAATTTTAAAATTCATCAAATCATCCTTCCATGCCAAGGGCGTATTTTTCCCTAGTGAAATGTTATCTCACTTAGAAAAAATTTCAAACATTTTCTAACTCTGGCGTACTTGACCTCTTGGTATTATTTTTCTCTGATAAAAAAAAATCTCCATGCCTTAGGAATTAAAATTTAAATCCCTCTCATTTCTTGGGCGTATTTCTTTCTTATTCAAATTTAAATTTCCAGGCCTTAGGAATTTTTAATTTCATCAACCCCTTCAAGGGCGCATTCTTACATTGGCACTTTCGTTTTCAACACTTAGAAACTTTTTCTAAGTCCTCACTTTCAACTTGGGCGCATTTTAGATGTTGAACTTTCGATTTTGCCTTAGGCATTTTTCAACCCCCTTGACCCCTTGGGCGCATTTAACCTTGTCAACTCCCACTTTTTCCTTAGGCGTTTTTAACCTTCAATCCTCCATGGGTGCAAATGAGGGTTGGTGCTTTTGTTTTTGCCTTAGAATATTTTCCACCCTCTCAACACTTTGACTTGGGCGCATTTTGCAGCTTCAACTTTCATTTTAAAGTGGGCGCATTTTGAAGGTTTGACTTCCATCTTGTTGCCTTAGAATATTTCAAGGCTCTATTTCCTCTTTATCTCCCTGGGCGCATTTTAGATGGCCTGCTTTCATTTTCTTTTTGCCTTAGAAACTTTTGAAGTCACTTGCTTGTCTTGAGGGCGCATTTTAGGTGTCATGCTTCATTCTCATGCCTTAGAAATATTTCGGCCCAACCACTCCTAGCACAAGGGCACATTTGATGGGGTCTACTTCTATCTCACACACCTTAGTTTATTTTTCACCTTTTCTCCCTCTTGAGGGCGCATTTCACAAGGTGAACTTCTATTTTCAATGCCTTAGCCGGTTTTCACTAGGCAACATCTTCCTTGGGCGCATTTTGATGGGGTAGCTTCAAGATGAGGGTGCATTTCATGAGGTGAGCCTTTATTTTGTAACTTAGGAATTTTCTAAACTCCCTCACCTCAAGCCAAGGGTGCATTTCATGGGTGGAGCTTCTATTTCTCCAACACTTAAAAACTTTTTCAACTTTCATCCCCTTCATGGGCGCATTTGAGGGATCTTACTTTCATTTTGCAAACTTAGTAAAATTTTCAAGTCCTCTTGCTTGCCTTGAGGGCGCATTTTAAGTGTCATGCTTTGATTTGTGCCTTAGAATGTTTTTGAAGTCTCCACCTCTCCTTGGGCGCATTTTGAGGTATGAGCTTTTGTTTTCAAAGACCTAGAAACTTTTGAACTCTCCCAACATGACTTGGGCGCATTTAGCATGTTATGCTTTTATTTCATGCCTTAGAAAATTTTCAAGCTATCAATCTGTGAGGTGGGCGCATTTTGAAGGGGATACTTTCATTTTCCCACACTTAGAATATTTTCCATGCCTCTGCCTGCCTTTGTTTATGCATTCTATTTTTAGCAAGTTGTGCTATTTTTAGCAAGTCCCTTGATTTTCAACCTCTAAGGCTCCGTTTTGCCTGAAAATTTCATCATATGATCTTCTTCACCTGGTGAACCCGTTTTGCCAGTCCTCTGCCCTGACCTGCTATTTATAGCCACCTGCTATTTATAGTAAGTTTTGACTTTCTGACTTCAGTAGCTCCGTTTTGCCTGAAAGTTGCAATGCTTGATCTTGATAGCTTGAGGGTCACTCTGATGCCAACCTCGGGTGCAGACCTGCTATTTATAGCCGTGCCCTGACTTACTAAAAATAGTAAGTTCTCCGACTTTCGCTCAAATTTTGCCAGCAGGTACCTTGAAGTGTGCTGACATGGGTGGGGTACTTCGTTTCGGCTATTTTTGGATTTTACCCCCTATAAAAGTGGAAACCCTAATTTGACTTGCATGTATCCCGAACGGTCTCCGTTTGACTTCGTTCCTTCTGCATGTCGTTCTGTCTGCTGAACTGGAGTGTTGGGGGCGGCTGCCAGAGTGTACCTGCTAAAAATAGAAACTGCCTGAAAAGTGACTCATCCACTGCCGGATGGTTTTGCATGTCATATTGCCCGTGGGATCTCAAAAAACCCAGAAAAACCCAGAAAACTGGTCTGCATGCATGCACTGGCTAAAAATAGTAAGTCCTTAAACTTTGATCTTCTCCGCTTGCATGTCACACCGTTGCGAAGCTCTCGAAAAACCCATAAAGAAGAACCCGACACGTGTTGAAAAACACTGCATGCGAACCCTAAAAATAGCCTCTGAAGGCTGAACTCTAAAAGTGGTCGTCTCGGTTTGCATGTTACATCACTGCGAAGGTTTTGGAAAACCCAGAAGGATTCTCCAAACATGCATCTGAAAAGCTCATGTGGAAACCCTGAAAATGGCTCTTGGCCTGAACGCCAAAAATAGCAAGTCGTCTGATCTGGCTCAAAATTTACGTGTAGGCAGCTTGATGTTACCCGGATGCAGTGGAACTGACAGAATTCCAAAATCTCAAAAAAATAGTCCCAAATTGAATACTTACTAAAAATAGTAAGTTGCCGGAATATAGTGAAAATTTAAGGGGACTCTGTTGGAAGCCTTCTGACTGCTGTACTGAGCTTGGATTTCAATTTCGTGACTCGGTTTGACCTGTAATAAGCCTAAAGGATGAAAACCCTAATTACACAGACTTAGCCAATACTTCAACCTAGGTCAAACGACGAGACATCCCCGGAAGGACCAGAGACCAGAGAGAGAGCGAACCAAAGCCAAAAGAACAGAATGGAGAAAAATTTAGGGGGTCCCCATCTTGATGGGGTGATGTGTGAAAAAGGTCACAACAGGTCTCTCACTCACTCACTCACTCCCTCTCTCTATCCTAGGTCTCTCTTTCTCAAACACACTTACTCCCTCTATCTCTCTCCCCTCTACCCTAAACCCTTAACCCTTAAACCCTAAACCATTAAACCCTCTACCCTCTACCCTTAACCCTCCCTCCCTCTCTCTCTCACTCCCTCCCTCCTCTCTCTTTCAAGTCTCTCCATACCACCCCTCTCTCCTCTCTCAGGTCTCTCTCTCACTCACTCAATCCATCTATCTCTCTCCCATCTCCTCTCCTCTCTCTCCCTCTATCTCATGTATCTCCCCCACCCTCCATCTCTCTCGAATCCCTCTATCTTGAGTACTCCTCTCCCTCAGTACTCCTCTCTCCTCCCACCCCTCTCTCTCTCTCTCTCTCTCTCTCTCTCTCTCTCTCTCTCTCTCTCTCCATCCCTCCATCTCTCACTCCCTCTCTCCCCTACTCTCTTAGGTATCTCTTTCGCACCCCCTCCCTCCCACTTTTTCTCCCTTTCCTTCTCTCTCGGGTGTCTCCCTCCCACTCCCTCTCCCTCTCCCTCCCTCTCTCTATCTCTATGGATTAGGGTTTAAGAGTTGAGGGATTAAGCCTCACTTATGTCACAATCCCTCTTTATCAAGCCTCACTTACCTCCCACCCTACTTTCTTAGGTCTCTCCTTCCCACCCCCTCTCTCCCACTTTGACTCCCTCTCTCTGAAGTCTCTCATTTTTCAGAGGAACATATTTCGCAAGCGCCAAATGAGTTTTACCTTCAAAGGGTTTACCCCATGATTCAGGCCCACATTCTCCTGTGTTTGTCTAGTTTAGTGCTTTATTTGAGTCAAAAACACCTTTTTTTCTGCAGTTGACTTCATATTGTACCAATCTATGCTTGATCCATCACCTTTTTACCACCAATCTGCATGGTAGACAATGTAGAATAAGATATTTTGAAGTTTCTACATCATTTTACATTATCTAAGGTAATATATTCATTTTGGTAAATTGAAATGTTTTTCTTTAGTATATTTGTTTGTTTTTGACAATATAAACTAAATTTCCTTAATGATTTTATTAATCATAACAATTGGACTTAGAATTCAACATTGGATTAGATGGGATTTGCATAAAAAAGTTCAATTTTTAGATTTCCACAAAAAAAATCAATTTTTATGAGTTTGAAGAAAAAAATAAATAAATAACACAACATTTATTTAACATAAATTTACTTATGAATTCTATTTGCATTTCTTATAGTAGTCCATTTCTAGCATGGCTAGTGGAATTCACTGTATTTCATTCTTTTTCCAACTAATTTGGAAAACCTCATTCCCAAAGAAATAGTGAATAATAATAAGATATAGCATCACAAACCCTTCTTTGAATCCATATTCTTCATGACTTTGTTGACAATCAAAAAAATGGTTTTGAGAAAAATAAACATGAGTCTCTGGTTTTCATTTAGGTGGCAGCAATTTATACACTAGGTTTGTGATTCTCATTGATTTGATGTATTGAATGGTTTCCACCCCTCTCTGCATCAATTTTTTTGTTAAATGAATTACTTGATTTTATTCTATTTGTGTTTGTGGACATGTAGCATTCAAGGTCATGCCGAGGAAATGACCATAGCCTCTAACACCAGAAGAGTGTGTAGTTAAAAATGCAAGGAGAAGAGAATCAAAAAATGTAGCTTGTGAAGCAAAGGAATTGTAGCCCATACAGCCACAAATTTATGTGCAATCTAAGAGAGATGTCAAATTGGCAAAACAAAGGGCAAGAATGAGGAAAGTTCATGGAAGGATAGGAACGAATACATAATTTGGGGCCACATCATCAACCATAGGTGAAGCTCAATGCACATCTCCAGTTGAAGACACATTGACAACAACATGTGGTTTTCCAGGTACATTGGAAATCACATCTCCAATTGAAGACACAACATCAAAAACATTGTGTTTTGAAATTACATCAACAAACACATCTCCATTTGAAGGAACTCCACAAATGACATCTCAAGTTGGAGGTACAACATCGTTTACATGTCAATCTCAAGGTATGTCATCAATTGCACCTCCAATTAAAGGTACACAATCTATCCCCGATGTTGTTGACCTTCCCAATATTGACACAAATTTACATTTGAGAACTCCTCCTAGATTTTTGCATAGAAAAACTAATTTTTGATTGATATTGATTCCAATGTTTTGAAATGGATGCCTAATAAGATTCCAAAACATACATGTCAAAGATATGCAGAAAGGATATGGAGTTTGTTTTTTTCGAAGCTGAGGGTGGAAGATGCAAATGATGAGGCAACTCAAATTTAGGCCCACCATGAAGGCTCTTGGGCTAAGAGTTTTGAATGACTCAAGTGAAAATTCCATTGTAAGGAACTTGATGAGTGCGTACGAGAGCGTGGGTTCCACCTCACGCATGAAGGACAGTTGTGCCACACGACGTGTGATGACAACAACACTGTTAACTAGTCAAACAAGGAACAAGGTGAACCTTACAAAGGTAATTAATTCTTTGAAAAGAAGTAGATCATCTCTAATGAGAGCAAAAGGAAGGCGTGAAAGAGTGGAGGATCCAAATGGTAATGAGTTATTGGCATTTTCGGGTAGAGTGCCACGGAAAGACACAAGAATTGCTCAAGGCTTGAGATCTTTAATTGTGAATTATTGGAAGGATAACACAAGGACCTCTCCTAATCAAAGAGATGTTGTAAGAAGGAGAATTTGTAGTATAAACCATGAGCCACATCCAATGCATTATTTGGATACCACTCAAACCCAATTTTTTTGCTGATTTTGTACAAAAGTTTCCTGAAATTAAAATATGTCAAAGGTATTTTGAAATGCTAAATCCTTTTTATGTCAAAATAAATCACACACGCACTACTTGTTGTTGTAGGGTTCATATTGAGTTTTCTAACCATTATGATGTTTATTGACGTATATGTGTAGATATGCATACTGACAATGTTTTGCAGGAATGTAACATGTCTCCACCTAAATTGTCAAGGAAATTTTTCTCTTCCATTTTATGTGAAAGAGAGGATGGTAATTTTTTTACAAAAAATAATGTTTGAATGGCACATGTGATCATTGTGGTGGCATGCAACATTTTCCAATTTTCCAACACATGGCTAGTACACACACAATTGGAGACAAAATTGTGGAATTTGGCAAATATATGACGGTGGCATACAGTCTAACAAATGGGAAAGAAGCAAAGAAGTGTGAATTGGTTAGTGATAAGATTCTAGTGTATCAGTTTATGGGCATTTTTCATGATCAGGTGGTTTATGATTATGCAATGCATACAAACATAGCACAATGGTTGGACTCACAATTCAGGTTATGCAAGGACACATTTCCACTTCATCATATCATTTCAGTTGTCGAATTCACTCAGAACTACACACTACAACCACAGAATGAGGTGCAATCATAGTACTACAACTCTGTGTAGGTTTCTATATTTGTACATATAGAATTCATTCATGCAAATGATAGTATAGAGGAAAATAGGAAATTATTGAGGGAATATCACTTTTACATCAGTGATGATCGTACACATTTTGTAGAGTTTGTTCAAGGTTGCTTTCATATGTTTGATGCCAATCTAGCTAGCAGGGGCATACCATTTAGTCAACATATCATATGGTCAGATAATTGTACATCACAATTCAAGAAATCCAAAATGTTTTACTGGTTGAGTAAGATGCATAGGATTAGTGGCGTTCAACATATGTGGAACTTCTCAGAGGCCATGCATGGAAAGGGGGAGCATGATGGAGCAGGTGCATGTATCAAAAGAGCCCTAGCATGATAAGAGTTAAAGTACACAAACAATGTAAAGTTGATAGATGCAAGATCAATTGTCCAGTGGTGCAATGGTTCAATGGGTCCAGGTAGTGAAGGCAATTCTTTAGTTCGTAGATTTTTCATTTTGTAGATGATAATAACATTGCAAAATATGAGGATTGTTGTACACTAAAAGGATCGAGCGAGCTACACTCTTTTAGAAGCTCCAATGCAGGTACATGGACTATCCATACAAGGAAGATGGCATGCTTTCTTTATGCATGTACACTTCAATCATGGAATGATTGCGAGTCAACAGAGTGGGTTGATGAATGGTTTGTAAGAAGTCTAACCCCACTTGACACTTATTAGCTCCCGACGGCTCTACAAATCATGGAGATGCAATCATCCATTGACTTTGATCATGTATCAGACCTACTAGAACCAGGTAATATATCTTACTTACAAGTTTTATTATGTTGCTCAATAAATAAATCTAACAAGATGAACATATCAATGCAGGGCACATTTATACGGTAATTGAAGATGAAGACAATGAAGAGGGTACAAATTATTACCTGTGCCATTGTATCAAGGCCAAAAAGAAATTGGAGTCCCTAGTTATAGACGGAAAAAACATAGAATATCCTACAGGTTCGTGTAACAATGGGATATTTTTCTAGGTTTAGCAAATATCATATGCAGAACATAAAACCCAAAGTAGGTAATGAAGTGCAAACGAATAGATGAAACAATCTCACCATATTGTCTTCATCCTCCATGACTGGCCTCCATTACACCTTCTTAACTTGCTGAAATATGTTTTTTGCCCTCAGTATGAAGAGCAAGCCAATAGAAATGACAAGCCCTAAGCAAATATTAAAGGATTTGAACACTATATGCAATACTATGCCCTAATGCAACTAGTAAGAATCTAAAATGTCTAACTTATGTCAAATGAAATATAAATATGCTATGCCAAAATGAAAGTAACAATGCCAAAATTATGAAAAATGCAAGAGATGAACAATGAAAATGTAAGATTATCTAAAATGCAAGAGATAAGAGATGCAAGATGTGACCAAAATTTCTCTTTTATAGAAGATGCAATTTTGTGTGAATGGCCAAGATTGAAATTTAGCAAGTTCCCTAGAATCAATGGACGAGATTTCATATAGCAACCCACAATTAGGGTTAGGGAAACATTAGGTCAGATTCGAAATAAAGGGTCAAGATTTATTTTTAGAAAATCAAATCAATGGCTGACAATGCATGTGACAAGAGATTCTGGGCATGGAAAATGGAGTTGTTGAGGGAATCAAATAATAATTTAAAATTATTTAATTCAAGAGAGGATGTTGACTTTTTGAATTAAAAATTATTTTAATTCAAAAGGGGTGGGATCATGTGACAGTAAATAATTTAGTTAAAAGAGGGAATTTAAATGGGGACATTTTAAATAAATAATATTTATTTAAAATGAGCACAATAAACGAGGAGAAATTAAATAATAAAATTATTTAATTTAGGTGTTGGGACTTATTTTAAATAAATAAGATTTAGAAGAAATTAAATAATAAAATTTATTTAATTTAGGTGGAATATTAAATAATAAAGATATTATTTAATTATTAGAGGATTGTGACAAATGGAACCTTTTAAATTAAATATAAAGATTTAATTCAAAGTTTAGGAGAGTGGACCAAATTAAATAAATAAAATTTATTTAATTTATGAAAGAAGAGGCTAATGAATAATTAGATAATTAAATATAATTATTTAATTATAGTGGAAGGTGGATTAAATAAATAAGAATTTATTTAATTTTAGGAAGAAGAGGACTTAATTAGTGACATAATTAAATAAATAAATAAAATTATTTATTTAATAATTAGGAAGACATAAAGGGGGAAATAAATTAAGAAATTTATTTAATTATAGGAGGATATTTAGATAATTAGTGATGCATTAAATAAATAATTACAATATTATTTATTTAATAATCATGAGGAATAAACAGATATGAATTAGTTAAATAATTATGAATTATCTAGTTAATAGTTGAGAGTGAGTCAGGGACATAATTAAAATGTCCTAATTAGGGTTAGAAGAAGAGCTTGCAGGCCTAGGTCATTTCTATGTGTCTACAGTTCGGTGTTTGTTACTAGAACATGGCTTTGAAGGTATCCAGTTAAGAATGTTGCAGTTTGGTTGTTTGAGGACTTCGACATGCATCGGAAAATTCTTCAGTACTCGAACCTTGTCGTTGCCACCAATGTTCATTTGATCAAATATAAGGGTAAACCTGCGAACAAGAACTTGTGGAAAGTGCGTGAGTCTGACCACAAGGCAATACTTGACAGAATAAAGACTAGAGCAGACCCAGATGGTTCCTTGGATTGATTTGTAAGTATGCACATTGAATTTGTAAAGCCATGTTATTGATCACTCTTTTGGACCAACACCTTGCAATAAGGCTTTTTCACGATTACTGTTGGATTTCATATGCATTTACGACTGTCATTGATCCTTTTCTGATTGTGACTGTAGGTAATATTGAAGTTTGTCAAAGTATATAAGAAAAGAACAACATCGGTTGCTGGTGCAAGTGTTCAGTGGTATGAGAAACATCGGTTGCTGGTATATTTTCTGGTTGTCAATCTTCTCTTTCTTTTCCATCTCCTAGATTTGCCAGATTGTTATATGCTACATATTTTATGTGAAGCCTTTCAGTGATATATTTGAAATTTATACGTAGGGTCATCAAGAGATGATAAAGTAGTGAAGGGGCACATCACCATTGTAGGACCTTCAATCAACCTCCTTATCTAGCATGCAGGAAGGTGATAGTAGGTCTCGTCAGCTGTATGACTGACATGATTTAGTTATTACTCTTTTAATGATTTTTATGTGAGTCTATGTCTAATAGTAAGAGGCGTTTGCAAGTTTTCTGTGGACCAAATTCCTATGATACTACACAACCACAGAGAGGCTAGTTGAAAGTTGCAAAGTGGTGCAACTTTCATTCTACAGCTCATGTGACCAAACCGATTGTTCCAACACATCCAAATAGGTATGTTTACGCTAGGCATTGTCCTCTTTTGCACCTAAACACGTGGAATTTCTTTGAGCTACATTCAACAGGATCGATCCCTTAAGGGTCCAAAGTGTAAAATGGCTATGAAATTTAACATGCTATTACTTGGACACCATGATGCTTAGAAACTTCTTGTCTAATCCTACAAAATCATGTTGGGCCCATATATAATAACCTCTCTTGGTTTTCGCTATCTTGAAGGCATTTTCCTATGCTGGTGAATTTTCACTCGGGGAAAAAGTTGTCAAATGCAAGTACTTGAAAGTTGCAAAGTGGTGCAACTTTCATTCTGCAGCTCGTGTGACCAAATGGACTGTTCTGATGCATCTGAATAGGTATGGTTATGCTAGGCTTGGTCCTCTTTTTCACCTAAACACACGGAATCGCTCTGAACTATGTTCAATCGGATTGATCCCTTGAGGGTCCAAAGTGCAAAATGGCTATGAAATTCAGCATGCTATTACTCAAACACCATGATGCTTAGAAACTTCTTGTCTAATCCTACAAGATCATGTTGGGCCCATCTATAATAACCTCTCTCAATTTTCACTATCTCGAAGGCATTTTCCTGTGCTGATAAATTTTCACTCAGGGAAAATGTTGTCAAATGCAAGTAGTTGAAAGTTGCAAAGTGGTGCAACTTTTGTTCTACAGCTCGTGTGACCAAAAAAACTATTCCAACGCATCTGGGTGGATACATTTACGCTAGGAATAGTCCTCTTTCACACCTAAACATGCGGAATCGCTCTGAGCTACATTCAACCGGATCGATCCCTTAAGGGTCCAAAGTGCAAAATGGCTACAAAATTCAACATGCTATTACTCGGACACTGTGATGCTTAGAAACTTCTTGTCTGATCCTACAAGATCATGTTGGGCCCATCTACAATAACCTCTCTTTATTTTTTCTATCATGAAGGCATTTTCCTATGCTAGGGAATTTTCACTCGGGGAAAAAGTTGTCAAATGCAAGTAGTTGAAAGTTGCAAAGTGGTGCAAGTTTTGTTTTGCAGCTCATGTGACCAAATAGACTATTCCAATGCATCTGAATAGGTATGTTTATGCTAGGGGGTGGGTGCATGGAAATGGGTAGCAATTCCGTGGACACCCTAAAAAAAAAAAGTTGAAAACCATAACACGAGCGCATTATAACACACTCGTGTTATGTCTTTCGTTAAACCTAGGCAAGGTCCCAGTGGCTACAACTACAAATCCATAACGCGAGTGCATTATAACGCACTCACGTTATCGACTATTAAAAAAAAAAAACAATTTCAAATCTCTCACTTTCATTTCAACTGGTTTTTTTGTGCACCCAGGGCCAAAAACCCCAAAATATCATGCTTGCATTCTAGGAGAAGAATTTCTCCGCAACGATGCTGCAATGACAACGAGGAGCTATAAGAGGTAAGGATTCTATGATTTTTGTTTTGAATTTGTTAGTTTTAGGTTGAATTTGATATCTATTTGTTTGAATTTTTAGGAGATGCAAATCAACCTGCAAACCCTCAAAATCCTCAACAGGAGGACCAACCAAATCCTCAAGATCAAAATCAACCACAACATCAACCTCCTCCACCAATCACTCAACCCCCTCCTGGCACTCAACAAAATTTAATGAGTGAAATTGAGAACAATAAAAAATAAATTGAGGATTTGATCAATAGGTTGAGTGATCCAAATGGTTCAACCACGGAACGAATGACCCTAGCAAATTCCTTGAAAGATATGTTAACAAACGTAGATTCAATTAGCAAACAAATAACTAGATGGAAAGCTAGGAGGTAGGCAGCTAGGGAGTATTATGCAAATAAACTATCATACAAAGATGTGAAAGATTTAAAAATAACAAAAGGTGATTTGTGCTCATTATTCACCGACCCATGCACAAATCAAAATCTTACCCTCAATGCGAAGAGGTTTCCTATCCATTGGTGCCACCACCAACAAATGAAGGAGCGGTTTTATGATAGGTGGTACATGGTCTTCGATTACCCATCGTGTAACAATTGCGAGGTCCCGCAATATTTCCTTAGGAAACTATATAGTGACTTCATATTGAACAAAATCCTAAATTATTTTGATATGAGGGATTTCCAGGGGAGAGGTGGGGGGTCAGCTCAGGTTAGACCTGGTGCATAGTCGGATCCTACGTGGCAAGGTAGACGAGCTCTCACTAGGCCACCTCATGAGCACATTGTTATGCCTTCTATTGTGAAGGAAAGTGCTAGCATAGAGACATTGCAGGCAATCAACACTTTGACCTAGAGTGTCATCCATCATACTAGCCCTATTCTATAGTGCCATCCAGGGGAGTCTTCTAGTGGTGGTCTTCAAACACATGTGTGTCAATCTTGCATGGCTACTTGTTCACATGACCCCACTGACGCTCAGGAGAGTGGTACGTAGGATCCGTCTACAGCTATGGAGATGGAGAGGGCAACTGATATTTTGCATGAGGCATATGGCATTGATAGTCGGGTAAAATTTAGTGCATGTGTTCATTGAATTTAATTTATTAAATTTTGATTTTGAAATGCAAGATTAACTAAAATTTTTTTATGATTTTAATAAAATTACAGGGTCATAGTGTTGAGACTAGATACACCAGCCCCTCACCAAACTATTTTTGCAGTACACCTATCGCTAGGGTATGTAACTAGTAAACAATTATAAGTTTATTGCATATTAATGGCATTATTTTATGAATGGTAATTTAATATGTAATTTTGGATGTTGAACAGACTAATATTAGAGGTTTTGATGGAACACTTCCCAGTGGTGGTGGATTTACTCACACCTTCACATAGGTAATAGAAAAAAGAGTTTAACTAATGAATCAAGTACTTAATAGATTTGTGTAGTTTATACATGCACATCGTTGATCAGTTGAATAATTTGTTATTTTATTTTTAGTTGTTGTGAGATGATACACCTCTGAATGTGATGAGGGCAATGGATATTGGTGTGACATCTGCTATACAATCCTCGATGGCTCTGATAGAAGAGGTATGAGGCAAATTAGTAAATTTTAATTTACATTTGTTGTTATAGATGTTATTTAGTGAGAAATCAAACCATTATTGGTTCACGTAGTTTTTGTCTACTTGTATGGTTTATACAGGGCTTGAGCACGCTTGAGCATGGGCGTGAGGATATTTCCCTTGTGGAGAGAGATCGTGAGATGGCTGTAAGTAATTATTTTGTCAAATATGTCATTTTTTATAATGTAATTTCTATATATTCATGTCTTTACTTCTTATTGTAATAGTTAAAAATTCACCATGAACTAAACCCTAGGAGGAGTAGTAGGAGCACTCCATGAGCGCAACAAAAATGAGTGGCACACCTATCGCCATTTGAGTGAAAAGGAAAGGGAAAGATTTTATTTCCTGGGCATGGAGAGCAATGACTTTTGATTCCAGAGTCCTTTATTGTATGCCTGCATGGTAGTTTTGTACATATTTTTTATTGGACATAATTGACATTGTATGCCTAGATGGCATTCTCGTAAGCCTATATGGCTATTTTTTACATATATTTCATACTTATATCGACATATATTTATGTATGCCTACATGGCTATTTGGTTAATACAAATATCTTTTTTCAATACATATCCATATTTGCATTCTAAATTGATGGTTCAATAGATATGAGCTACGTATATTCAAGTGTATACTTTACAACTTATGTGTATACTTTGTGACTTATGTGCATTCGAGTGTATACTTTGTGGCTTACATGTTTTCATGCATATACCTTGTATTCGTGCATATACTTTGTTTTAATTTGTGTATACTATGTAATCATGTGTATACTTTTTGAGGCTTACGTGTTTATGAGTACTTGTAGTTCCTTTATTGACATGTACATGTTTGACTTATTCACATGTATAATTATTAATTGGTTATCCCTAGCATTGATCTATGTAATCCTCAATGCATGATCCTTGAGATGGAGTAAGTACACCCTCAAGGTCAAAAGGAGTTTCACATGCATTCTTCGTAGGATCATTTTGGTAGTGAAACCAAAAACCTCTTGCATCATTGAAATGAAAAAAAAATTCCTTTATAGCAGGTCTAAAGCCATTATCATTCTCCATCAGTTCTTCATGTATCCACTACCCATTAATGGTTGTCTCATGACCTTCATGAAACCAAGCACTTATCTCATTTGGGATAGAAGAAATGTATGAAGATTTATCTTCCTCCTTATGAACCATTCATTATCATGAGAGATGGGTTCTTGTGAACCACTACTGATGAATCATGGGTCAATGAGTTTGACTTGTAAAACTACATGATTGAATCCTGATAGCAATATCACAATATTTATATATCTAAATGTGTTATTTCCTTTAGCTAAAATTTGTGCTTATACTTATGTGATTGATGTATATTTGTGTATGGGATCATAGTAATTTCTATTTGATGATGCTATTGTGTCTTTAAGGTTTATTTATTAAAGGGTGCATGAAACAAGTTTTAAATCCTTACAAATCTTTGAATTTCTTAGGTTTTACTATTTGTCGAGTCTGGGCTCCAAGCCCGAGTCCAAGTCAAAAAATGGTTTGTCAAGTTTGAGGTGAGTCCTAGTCTTGTAACACTAGTGTGAACACATTGAGGAATAATGTATATGTTGATGAAGAGAGAACCCATCCTTGTTTCCAAACAAACCATGGTATAGATATGGTTGGTCAAAATAAAACATCTCTCCTGGATAGTTCAAACCATAATCTTTCATGGCTACAAACACACCTTCATTATGTGTGTTCTTGATCCTACTGAAGAAATGGTGGAACATGTTGTAGATCAAATATTGCAAACCTAAGTCCACAAGGTTACCTGTCCTGATTTCTACAAATGTCTTTAAGATGTTCATCCTTCTTGAGTAATGTAAACTATTGATGTTATCTAGATCTTTGAAACTATCTGAAATCATGTGCAAAGCTATAGAAGCTAGAGCTATATCTAATACTACAAATGACTGCTCAATGGAATCCTAATAGCAATATCACAATTTGACACATTGTGGAAAATACCTCCTACTTATCAATTGATGAGATAAAGTGATGGGGAGCCCTATCCCTCAAGAGCACTCTTGCTCTTCCCTAGACCTATTCTCTATTCTTCCTAGGGTATTCCTCTCTACCCTACTCAGGGATCACTCCTAAACCCCTCTCACCACGTAAGACTCTCCACTAATTTCAAATTCTTCTCCATCACTCCTAATCCACCACTAAGCTTCCTTGGGCTCCACACTGACCCAAAGTGTCCTAACCACTCCAGGGATAGGGAAGGGTATCCTAGTTGTCCCTTTGTTGATTTTTCTCCTCACTGATCCATCTTATTGGATTCTTTCACCTTTTACCCATCGCTTTCTTGAAAAACTCAATTTTAGGCCTTGTAGCCTTCTGCCCCAATTTGGCCTCCTAGAACCCGTTTTCTTGACTTTTCTCACAATCAGTCTTAACAACCCCCAAATGTTTTTGTAGATTATTTCTTTTGACCATCAAGGCTCCAAGATTTACTAGGCCTTAGGTCCTCCAAGTGTCCATAGATATGATTATCCTCAAACCCCCTATTTTCAAGGGTTCCTAAGGGATTTGGCTCTTTTTCCTTATTTGAGGGCTTCAATGACCTCCTCATCTCTCCTCCTGGAACACACATGACTGAGATACATCTTCCTACACTCCCATACTCTTTATTGGCACAAACCAACCCATTTATCAACTCTCCTTGCTGCTGTCCTCTCCAAGCTACTAGCTAGAATGCACTTGCACTCGCCTAGTTCTTGATGATTTCATCACCTTCCCCACAAAAAAAGACCCCAAAAACTATATGTACACTACTTACACAGTCCCCAACTTGATTCCAAGTGGCCATGAGAGGAAAGCCATGGGAAGTCAAGTGGGACTCATTATTCACAAAACTGGCCTGAATCGACAATGAGACCAAGAACATCAAAAACTTGCAAAAAGATAACCAGTCAGTCTAGATGACTAATCTAATGCTACACAAGGTAAGTAAGTGACAAAAATGGAAGACTCAAAGCATCATATAAGTCCTTTCAATCCATTCTTGACTAGATGAAGGCTCAAACATAGAAATTCAATGAAAACTTGCTCTCTTCCAATCACAAAAATGTACTCTCCAAGTCTCAATTCATGAAAACAATCCTCCAACCCAAGTATTAGGGTTTTTATGACCCTATATACCTTTCTCCCATGTCCTAGGACCCTTGGGTTGGGCTTAGAGCATCATTAATGCCATTTTCCAACTTTTAGGACAAATAGCCAAGGCAACATTGCTCAAAATGCTCATAGTGTCCAAGACTTACCCAAACCGCAAGCCCCTAACAAACCTATTTCCAATTCACTCATCCAAAAAAATCTTGGTACTTTACATCATAGTCCTTATTCCCTTGGTTGTTGGCTAGAACCACCTACAAGCCAAAATTGCAAAGATCTCTCCAAAAGACCTTAAGGTGCTCCTGCACCATTCTCCTCCCTGCAACAAAGAAGTTAAGGAACCTGTGGTGTCAAAAGCTCCTCACTAATTCCATGCTTCTTAAAGTCACTTTCTGCTATCCAAGTAGCCTTTGACTCTAGTTGATGTCTCCACTTCACTAGGTGCTCCATGTATGTCTTGTGTCTAGTCTTCTTCTTCACCCTTGAGTCTAGAATATTGCCCACTTGTGGTTTGATCTAATCAGGTACCTTGAGTTCGTCCACATCCTTACTCACCTCAGCACTATACTGTTCCTCATCCATTTCTAGTCCTTTATACTTCACCAAGTCCTTCACATTGAAGATAGGCGAAATGGACATCTCCTTGGGTAACTCCACCTTGTATGCATTGGATCCATACTTAGCCAGCACTTTACATGGCCCTATCCTTTTCATCTACAGCTTACTTGGTATGCCTTTCTATAGTCTTTCCTTGTTCAAGTATACCATCACCAAATCACCTATTTCAAATTATAGATCTCTCTTCCCTTCATCTCTTTTAGCCTTCAACTTCTGGTTAGCCTCCATTAATGTCTTGTTTACCTGATCATGAACCTCTCTCATTGACTGAGCAAAATCATTAGCATGTCCATTGATTCCTTCATAACCTCTTAGGTCTCTTAGCTCAAGTACACCCCTTGGATGTAACCCATATACAATTTCAAATGGGCTCTTACCAGTAGACCTGTTTGTGCTATCATTGTAGGAAAATTCTACCTGTGAAATGACTTGTTCCCATCCTTGTCCATACTCCTTAGTTGGACACCTCAACAAGTTACCAACTACCCTATTTATCAAGATTTATGGTGAGCTTCTCCTCTTGAAGTTTCTTCAACACAAGTTCTAGGTGCTTCATATGTTCTTCTTTTGTTTTCCTAAAGATGAGGATATCATCTAACTAGACTACCAAAAAGACTCCTATAAAGTCCTTCAAGACCTCATTCATCACCCTCATAAAAGTGTTAGGTTCATTTGTAAGCCCGAATGGCATTACTAATCACTCATATAACCCCTCTATGGTTTTAAAAGTTCACTTCCATTCATCTCCCTCTTTCATCCTAATCTGATAGTAGCCACTTTTCAAATCAATCTTGGAGTAGTACTTAGCACCCCCTAAACAATACATTAAGTCTTCTATCCTAGGAATAGGAAACCTATATCTAATGGTTATCCTATTTATGGCCCTAGAATCAGTACACATTCTCCACTTATCTCCCTTCTTAGGTGCCAACACCACTGGAACAACACATGGGCTTATGCTTTTCCTGATCAACCCTTGGTCCAAAAGTTCTTGAACTTGCCTTGCTATCTCCTTGTTCTGTTCTGGTGTCATTTTTTATGTAGCCTTGTTAGGCAATGTTGCTCTTGGTACAAATTCAATTTGATGATTGATTGCCCTCTTAGGTGGTAGTGTAGTTGATGTGCCTTCACAAATGATATCCCTGAACTGATCCAACAGTTGCTTCACCTCTATTGTCATAGGTAGCCAACTAGGTGACTCCTCCTCCTTTGGCTTCAGCATGATTGCATAGACAACTCCTTCTTCCTCCTTCATGTCTCTTAGGAATTCCTTTCCACTCATCAAAAGTACACTAGATTCTACCTTTTCCACTGGTTAAGCACTTGAGCTGGAGTATACTAGAATGGGTGACCTCCTGGGAAGGCCTAGTGCCTCACCTCTATGAGTATCACTTAGATGCAATGAGTGCTAAGTGGGCCATTCAATATCATTTCAAATGTGTTACTTTAAGCAACTTACAAATTTGCAACTTAAGACTCCTCCAACCTAAGGGATCGATCTGATGGAACATAGCTTGGAGTGATTCCACATGTTTTGATGAAAAAGAGGACCATGCCTAGTGTAAACATACCTATTTAGATGTGTTGGAATAGTCTGCTTGGTCACACAAGTTGCAAAATGGAAGTTGCACCACTCTGCAACTTTGCACTGCTTGCATTTGATGCTTTTTCCATCAAGTGAAAATCCACAACCACTAGAAAACCACTCCAAGATAGCCAAAACCAAGAGAGGTTTTTGTAGATAGCCTCAACGCAATCCTATAGGATTAGACAAGAAGTTTCTAAGCATCACGACATCTAAGTAATAGCATGTTGAAGTTTACAGCCATTTTGCACTTTGAACCCTTAAGGGATCGATCCGGTGGAACATAGCTCAAAGTGATTCCATGTGTTTCAGTGTAAAAGAGGACCATTCCTAGCATAAAAGTACCTATTCAGATATGTTGCAATAGTCCGCTTGGTCACATGATTTGCAGAGCAAAAGTTACACCACTTTGCAACTTTGCACAGCTTGAATTTGACACCTTTTCCATCAAGTGAAAATCTGCCGCCATGAGAAAACCACTCCAAGATAGCCAAAATCAAGAGAGGTTTCTCTAGAGGGTTCCAACGGCTTTCTATAGGATCAAATGAAAATTTTCTAAGTCTCACTATATCCAAGTAATAGCATGCTGAAGTTTGCAGCTATTTTGCACTTTGGACCCTTAAGGGATCGATCTGGTGGAACATATCTCAGAGCGATTCCACGTGTTTCAGTGTGACAAAGGACCATGCCTAGCATAAAAATACCTATTCAAATTGGTTGGAATAGTCCACTTGGTCACACGAGTTGCAGAGCAAAAGTTGCACCACTTAAGAGGACCATGCCTAGCATAAACATACCTATTCGGACGTGTTGGAACAGTCCACTTGGTCACACGAGTTGCAGAGCAAAAGTTGCACCACTTTGCAACTTTGCACAACTTGAATTTGACCACTCTCCCATCAAGTGAAAATCCGCCAGCATGAGAAAACCACTCCAAGATAGCTAAAATTGAAAGATTTTTTTCTAGAGGGGCCCAGTGCCTTTCTATAGGATCAGACGAGAAGTTTCTAAGTGTCACAATATCCAAGTAATAGCATGCTGAATTTTGCAGCTATTTTGCACTTCAGACCCTTAAGGGATCAATCCGGTCGAACATAGCTCAGAGCGATTCCACGTGTTTCAGTGCGAAAGTTGCACCACTTTGCACAGCTTGAATTTGACACCTTTTCCATCAAGTAAAAATCTGCCGCCACGAGAAAACCTCTCCAAGATAGCCAAAACCGAGAGAGGTTTTTCTAGAGGGGCCCAATTGATTTTTTTAGGATCTAATGATATATTTCTAAGTGTCATGGTATCCAAGTAATAGCATACTAAAGTTTGCAGCTATTTTGCACTTTGGACCATTAAGGGATCGATCCGGTGGAACATAGCTCAGAGCGATTCCACGTGTTTCATTGCAAAAGACAACCATGCCTAGTGTAAAAATACCTATTCAAATGTGTTGGAACAGTCTACTTGGTCTCACAAGTTGCAGAGCGAAAGTTGCACCACTTTGCAACTTTGCACAACTTGAATTTGACACCTTTTCCATCAAATGAAAATCCTCTGCCATGAGAAAACCACTCCAAGATAGCCAAAACTGAGAGATTTTTTCTAGAGGGGCCCAACACCTTTCTGTAGGATCTAATGATATGTTTCTAAGTGTCACAGTATCCATGTAATAGCATGCTGAAGTTTGCAGCTATTTTGCACTTTGGACCCTTAAGGGATCGATCCAGTGGAACATAGCTCAGAGCGATTCCACATGTTTTGGTGTGAAAGAGGACCATGCCTAGCATAAACATACCTATTCAGATGTGTTGGAATAGTCTACTTGGTCACACGAGTTGCAGAGCAAAAGTTGCAACACTTTGCAACTTTGCACAGCTTGAATTTGACACCTTTTCCATCAAGTGAAAATTCGGCGCCACGAGAAAACCACTCCAAGATAGCCAAAATCAAGAGAGGATTTTCTAGAGGGGTCCAATGCCTTTCTGTAGGATCTAATGATATGTTTCTAAGTTTCATGGTATCCAAGTAATAGCATGTTGAAGTTTGCAGCTATTTTGCACTTTGGACCCTTAAGGGATCGATCCGGTGGAACATAGCTCAGAGCGATTCCATATGTCTCGGTACGAAAGAGGACCATTCCTAGCATAAAAATACCAATTCGAATGTGTTGGAACAGTCCACTTGGTCACACAAGTTGCAGAGCAAAAGTTGCACCACTTTGCAACTTTGCACAACTTGAATTTGACACATTTTCCATCAAGTGAAAATCCACCGCCACGAGAAAACCACTCCAAGATAGCCAAAACTGAGAGAGTTTTTTCTAGAGGGGCCCAACGCCTTTCTGTAGGATCTAACGATATGTTTCTAAGTGTCATAGTATCCAAGTAATAGCATGTTGAAGTTTGTAGCTATTTTGCACTTTGGACCCTTAAGGGATCGATCCGATGCAACATAGCTCAAAGTGTTTCCACATGTTTTGGTGTGAAAGAGGACCATGCATAGCATAAACATACCTATTCGGACGTGTTGGAATAGTCCGCTTGGTCACTAGAGTTGCAGAGCAAAAGTTGCACCACTTTGCAACTTTGCACAGCTTGAATTTGACACCTTTTCTATCAAGTGAAAATTCGTCGCCACGAGAAAACCACTCTAAGATAGCCAAAATCAGAGAGATTTTTCTAGAGGGGTCCAATGCCTTTCTATAGGATCTAACAATATTTTTCTAAGTTTCATGGTATCCAACTAATAGCATGCTGAAGTTTGTAGCTATTTTGCACTTTGGACCCTTAAGGGATCGATCCGGTGGAACATAGCTCGGAGCAATTCCATGTGTTTCAGTATGAAAGAGGACCATGCCTAGCATAAAAATACCTATTTGGATGTGTTGGAATAGTCCTCTTGGGCACACGAGTTGTAGAGAAAAAGTTGCACCACTTTGCAACTTTGAACAACTTGAATTTGACACTTTTTCCATCAAGTGAAAATCCGCCGCCACGAGAAAACCACTCCAAGATAGCCAAAACCGAGAGAGGTTTTTCTAGAGGGGCCCAATGTCTTTCTATAGGATTAGAAGAGAAGTTTCTAAGTGTCATGGTATCTAATTAATAGCATGCTAAAGTTTGCAGGTATTTTGCACTTTGCACCCTTCAGGGATCGATCCGGTGGAACATAGCTCGGAGCAACTCTACGTGTTTCAATGCGAAAGAGAACCATGCCTAGCATAAACATACCTATTCTGACATGTTGGAATAGTCCACTTGGTCACACAAGTTGCAGAAAAATGTGTACAAATTGTTTACATTTTAAAATTCAAAGTTTGCAAATTTTCCTACTCAAGGCATTTACAGAAAAAGGTGCTACTACACCAAACATGAAATTCAACCTTACAATATTTGAGTATATCTCATTATGTAATTAAATCTAATTACAATGCCTCTGGCACTTAGTTCTCTCAAATCTTTTACAATGTCACTCATACATTCAAGATTCTCTTTAAATGTCTACATCATAGGTGCTCATCATGAGGTTAACTTCAAATGAGTAACTTGATATTCCCTCACTAAGCTTCACATGCTCTCTTATAATGGCTTGAAATCAAAATTGAGATTTCTCAAAATCATCAAAATAAGTATGTTGCATTGCCTTTTTGGCTAAGATTTTCTTTGATGGCTCTTAAATCAGCATTTTCTGCAACGAAAGTTCAATCAACCCTTAGTAGTTTACTTACAAATACATAAAGTAAAAGAGAAAAAGAAAGAGCATTCAAAATGGAAATGAAATAAAAATATTTGGAAGGAACTTACAGATGTTGCATGCAGGCATCAAAATAAGGATGTTGCATTTCTTTTCTGGTTGACATTCTCTTGGATGGCTCATATATCTGCATTTTTTGCAAGGGGACACCAATCATTGTAAAAGAAGATAATAGCATTGGCATCAAAAAAGTTAATGTGCATACAAGTATAAATTAATAAGAACCAATGTGCATATACGTACAAATTAATCCAATGAACCATCCGGGTTTACTCTACACTTTATTGTGTCAAGTATTGCCTCATGGTCAGACTCACAGACCTTCCATAACGTCTTGTTCAAAGGTCTACCCCCATATTTGGTCAAATGAACATTGGATGCCACGACAAGGTTTGAGTAATGAAGAATCTTACGATGCATGTCAAAGTCCTAAAATAGCCAATGTTTAACACTTGAATGTGGGTACCTTCTACGCCATGTTCCAGTAACCACAACTGAGCCTATAGGGTATTTGATATTTTCTCCATCTATAACTGGGGCCTCCAATTTCTTTTTGGTCTCAACACAATGACACAAGTAATAGTTTGTTCCCTCTTCATTGTCTTCATCTGTAATAACTACATAAACATTCCCTGCATTGATATGTGAAAAAAATCTCTTGAAATTTGTCAACATTACGAATACAGTACAAAGGAAGATCTAACAATATGGAATTTCAACAACTAAGAAAGTAGATATATCACCTTGTTGAACTAGATCTGGTATGTGGTCAAAGTCGACCGATGATTCTATATGTGTCAGTTCCAATGCCATCGGAGGGTGATACATGTGAAGTGGGATAAGATATCTTGTGAACCATTTGTCAACCCACTCCCCTAGCTCACAATCATTCCAGTCTTGCATTGTACATGAAGAACAAAAGCATGCCATCTTTCGTGTATCGATACTCCATGAACCTATATTTGAGCTAAGGAAAGAGTGTACCTCACTTGATCCTATTAGTGTACAATAGTCTTCATATGGTGCAATGTTAGTATCATCCATCAACCAAAAAAATCTATGAACTGAAGATGTACCTTCATTACCTGGACCCATCAAAGCATTACACCACTCGACGATTGATTTTGCATCTGTTAACTTTGCACTGTCTTTATACTATAACTCTTCTCGTGCTAATACTCTTTTCACACATGCTCCTGCACCATCATGCTCCCCCTTTCCATGTCCAGCCTCACAAAATTTCCACATATGTTGAACACCTATAATGAAATGCATCCTACACAACCAGTAGAACATAAGCGAGTTCTCGAACTGTGCTGCACAGTTATCAGACCATATTATATGTTGATTGTATTCTATGCCCCTCTAAGCCAAACCACTATAGAACATCTAGAAGCAACCTTGTGCAAACCTGGAGAATGTGTGTGATCATCACTAAGGTAAAAGTGGTACTCCCTCAATATCTTCCTTTGTTCATCTGTACTATCAGATGCATGAATGAATGCTATATGCACAAATATCAAAACTTGTGTAGAGTTTTAATATTGTGACTGCACCTCATGTTGTGGTTGTAGAGTGTAGTTCTCTACAAACTCAACCACAGATACTATGCTTCCAACTGGAAAGGTGTCCTTGCATAGCTTGAACTACGTGTCCAACCATCGGGCTCTATGGGTATGCATTGCATACTCAGATACTATACTATCATGAAATGTGGTCATAAATTTGTACATTGGAATCTTCTCAATAACCAAATCACACCTTTTTGCTTGAGACCCATCTTTTGTAGCATATGCCACTAGTTTATACTTCCTGAACTCTACTAGTTTTTGTCCCACCTCATTTGTGCTTGCCATATGTTGACATACTGGCATACACTGGAAGCCACCACAATGCTCGCATGAACCATCCAAGCATCTTTTCCTATAGAATATCTGGCCATCCTCTATTTCACATAATTTGTTTGATAAGAACTCTCTTGAAGATTTTCGTGGGGCTTCTATGCCACAATCCTACAAAACATCGTTAGTATGCAAATCTAAACATACAGAATGATAAACATCGTAAAGGTTAGAAAATTTAATATGTAGTCTACAACAACAAGTAGTGCGTGTGTGATTTATCTTGACATAAAAAGGTTTAAGCAGTTCAAAAATCTTTGAGAAATACTAATTTGAGGATAATCATTTTCAAATTTCCAAAAAAATTAGGTTTGAGTCATATCAAAAAAATGCTTTGGATGTGGCTCACGATTCCAACTACTGATTCTCCTTCTTACCACATCCCTTTGATTCGGAGATGGCCTTGTGTTATTCTTCCAATACTCTTCAATTAGTGTTCTCAAGGCTTCGACAACTTCTTTATCTTTTCATGATAGTCTCCCCGAGAATGCCCATAATTCATTTGTATCATTGCCCTCAATTCTTTGCCGCCTTTGAATGGATCTTGATAAAGTTTTTCTACTAATTCCACTTTTTTCACTAGTCTTTTTAATTAGGCGAGCTCTCTTTGTTTGACAACTTACCAAAGTCGATGTAATGACACGTCGAGTGACATTACTATCCTTTGAGCGTGACGTCTTACCCACACTCTCATAAGCATCCATTAGATTCTTCATAATAGTGTCTTCACTCGATGCATTTGATGTTCTCAACCCAAGAGTCTTCATGATGTTCCTATACTTTACACCCCGCATCATTTCAACAAATAGTTGACATCTTGCAGTCTCATTTAGCCTTTCAAAGAATTGTTCCCAAATCTTATTAGCATATCTTCTACAAGTGTGTGTTGAAATCTTACCTTCCATGTGCTACAAAATCTCATCATCAATATTAATCAAATACTTTGGCTTTCTATGCAAAATTCTTGGTGGTGTTCTCCTAGGTACATACATCTCAACATTAGGAATTTCATCAATATTTAATTGAGGTGGGCTAGATTGCATACCTTCGATTGAGGGTGGAGAAGAAGACATACCTTTAGGTTCATATGGGAATGATGGCATACCTTCTTCGTCAATTTTAAGTGATGATGTACTCTCAACTTGAGATGTGTTGGATGGTGTCCAACAATATTCACTTGCGGTAAATGGTGTCCCTCCATATTCACTTGTAGTAGATGGTGTCTATCCATATTCACTTGTGCTAGATGGTGTCCCTCCATATTCACTTGTGATTAGTGGTGTCCCTTCATATTCACTTGTCATAGAGGGTGTGTCTCCAACTACGGTATCTGAATCTGTCTTACGATGATGCTTTCCCATTCGTGCTTATTGTGCTGCCAATTCCCATTCTCTTTTTGAAGGTTGAGGATCCTCTACAATCAGGTTGTTTTCATCAATCGTTTCCAATTTCTTCTTTTCACGATATGTCGCCACCCAAAATCTCTCCTTTTCTTTCAAGGTTTCATTCTCTTCGTCTGTTAGTTTCCTCTTTGTCTTTTTCTTTGGCATGGTGGATAATTTTATTTGTACCATGGTAATGAGACAAATATTAGTTCCTAAAAAATGTATCCATTCAAGATAATTGAAAAATATATGTCATTGAAGGCTTCATTTAAATAATACTTACAATCATCGTGTACAAAAGTAGGGTCTTTTATTGTTGAACATGCCTTGGAATGAAACTAATGACAATAGGATATGTTTTTCTTAGCTCAAACAAGCACTTTTCCATGAGAATTTGAGGAACCAAGGAGTGATTTTGAAAAATTGTTGGTGCAGGAGCACCCTAAAGGTCTTTTGGAAGATCTTGGCAATTTTGGCTTGTAGGTGGTTCTAGCAACCCACCAAGGGAATAAGGACTATGATGTAAAGTCCCAACAGTTTTTTTGATGTGTGAGTTAAGGAAAACTTAGGGTATCTAGAGCCTTGAAGTTTGGAGAAGCCTGAATGATGAAATTAGGCAAATTAGTCCATGTAGACTTGGCAATTTGTCCTAAAAGTGGGAAAAGGGAATTAATGATGCTCTAAGCCCAACCCAAGGGTCGTAGAACATGGGATAAAGGTATATAAGGTCATAAAAACCCTAAATGAGCATGTGGGAAATCTATTGTATGATTTGGAGTTTTGGAAGGGGAATTTGTGAGTTGGAAGAGTGCAAATTTCATTGAATTTTTGTTTTTGTGCCTTCATCTAGTCAAGAATGGATTGAAATGACCTATCTAATGCTTTGAGTCTTTCAATTGTGTCACATAATTACTATTTGAAGCATTATATTAGCCATTTAGTTCAATTACTTTATGTTTTGCAAGTTTTTAGAGTTTTTGGTCTCATAGCCAGTCGAGGCTAGTTTTTGGAAATAATGATCCCCACTTGAATTCCCATGGCAAGTATATGATGGCCACTTTGAATAAATTAGGGGACTATTTTTACAGCATAAATATGGTGTGTGGTGTCTTTATTTGTAGGGGAGATGGTGAATTCATCAAGAACTAGGCGAGTGCAAGCGCATTCTGGCTAGTGGCTTGGAGAGGACAGCAGTAAAGAAAGTTGGTAAATGGATTGGTTTGTGCCACTAAATATCAAGAGAGTGTGGGAACATGTATTCTAGACATGTGCATGCAAGGAGGAGAGTTGAGGAGGTCATTGAAGCCCTCAAAGTTGGAAAAAGGAGCCAGAACCCTAGAAACCCTTGAAAATAGGGGGTATGAGGACAGTCCTATGTATGGATGGGAAAGGGACTAAAAACATGGTAAATATTGAAGCCTTGGGTACCACTAGAAATAATCTATAAAAATATTTGGGGTTTGTTAAAACCGTTTTTGAGAAAAGCCAAGAAAATGGGTTCTAGGAGGCTTAATTGGGCAAAAGGCTACAAGGCCTAAAATTAAGTTTTTCAGGAAAGCGATGGGTACAAGGTGAAAGAATCCTATGAGATGGATTAGTGAGGATTGAAATCAACAAGGGGATAGTGATAATACCCTTTCCTAGCCCCTGGAGTGGTTAGGACACTTTGGGTCAGTGTGGAGCCCAGGGAAGCTTAGTGGTGAATTGAGAGCAATGGTGAAGAATTTGAAATTGGTGGAGAGTATTATGAGGTGAGATGGGTTTAGGAGGGATCCCCGAGTAGGGTAGAGAGGAATACCCTAGGAATACCAGAGAATAGGTCTTGGGAAGAGAAAGATCGCTCTTGAAAGATAAGACTACCCATCAATTGTTGAAGGAGTGGTCTATGTAATGAAATTTTGACCTTGTGCAGGGTATTTTGAAGATGTTTGATACTTTGGAATGGTCTGGGAAGGCCCAGGTATAGGAGTTTCTATAAACCCTCCCTCTTTGCATTGAAAAATGGGGGTTTTTGTATTGGAAGCCTAGTTGAGTGGGTAAGGTCCTAAGAACTAGAAATTATCTTGTTTTGACACCTAATTAAAGACTATTTTTGGGTTTGGAAGTTTGGTGTGAAGATCTAAGGGTAGTTCCTTTGTAAAATTGGCCTACTTGGAGGCCTAAAATAGTGAAAAAGGTCAGCTTTCTTAATGTTGTCCCAAAGGATTCATGTGATGGGTTAAGGTATGTCTTGCAACTCTGAAATTGGTGCTACAATCATTCTTTTATTTTCCTGGTGTTTTCGAAAGTTTTGGAGTTAAGGGCCCAAAACTAGTTTTGCACAATAACTAGATTCCAACGGTGAAATTTGGGAAATAATGTTTTTGTTTGTTGTCCAGCTTGGAGGAGTGTTGGGATTGGTCCATTACACCTTTTTAATATTCTTAGATGGCTCTTGAAGGCAAGTTGACATCTTCAATGGTTTTGGGTCCTCTAACTCTGCATAAAATATGAGTATCATAGTTTGAAGTGTGTGCATGGTTTGGGAGATACATGTGAAAGTTTGTAGATGTTTGGCTACTAGTAATGTGGACAGTGAACAAAGGAATTAAGTTTGTGTGTAAGGGCAGACTTCTGAAATGTTTCATTTTTGTTGTACTAACTCAAACAAATATTTATTAAGCAAATAATGGTTTGGTTGTGCCTTAAGAATTATAGTTTTTGTTCGTAAACAATGGTGCCATTATGGAAGATTTAAGACAACTTGCGAATGACATAATCATTGGTTGATGTTTTGATGAACCTAGTTGATTGTAATCAGTTATTGTTAAGATTTTCAAGGTGTTTTGAAGGTCCTTCAGGAATTGGGAACTCCTAATGCTAATTTGAGTATACAAATCAAATGTTTTGTGAAGGGAAATATAGTTGAATAAGTGTGTCAAGAAAGGTTTTGATATCTTCCTTTGTACTGCATCAGTTTGTGCAGAGGTATTGGAAGGTGTTTGGACCCTTCAGAGGAATGCGAGAGACTTGGAGTTGTCTTAAAGGATGAATTTTGGTGAATGGTTCTAAATTTCTATAATTGGCAAGTGTAAATAATTGTGTATATAATTTGGTAATTTAAAATGTGCATTAACAACCTAAGGTTATAATGACAAACAAAAATGAAAGCAAGCCATAATAGAATGAAATAAAATTTGTAAAGACTTCACATACCTTAAAAATCAAACTTTCGAATGGAGGAGTTCAACCCAATTATGTAGCCTTAGCTTCTTCTTTCTTCAAACTCCACAACAATTTGAATTGTTCAAAAGCTTGTTCCCTTCCACACTTCAATTGTATATCAGTTTTCAATGGAATTCAAAATTCAATTGATATTATATGTCTTTCA
This sequence comes from Sequoiadendron giganteum, assembly GCA_007115665.2. NCBI lineage: Eukaryota > Viridiplantae > Streptophyta > Pinopsida > Cupressales > Cupressaceae > Sequoiadendron > Sequoiadendron giganteum. Next base: position 343,467,292 of record CM021110.1, read on the forward strand.
ACGTGGAAACTTTGTTATTTCATGCAAAGGTGGTAAAAAGATCATGGAAAAGGTGATGGAATGTGAAAAATATGCTTGCACACTCACAACATCATCAAAAAGATATTTTTTGTTGAAGCACGCACAGAACCATAGGAAGATGTAGACTGTGGGCCTTCAAATCATAGGTATATAGATTTTATTACCATTTTAGTGGAGTACAAAACATGCTCACGTTATAACACGCACGCATTATAACATGAGCTCATTATGTGAAATTTGGTTTTATTAGTGTATTTTTGAGAGTATAGGAGTTTCTGAGAGAGTGGGAGGGAGAGAGGGGGAGAGTGGAAGATAGTGAGGGAGCGAGAAGGGAAGAGTGGGATAAAGATAGAGGGAGAGACTAGGAGATAGAGTGGGATGGTGAGAGGGGAGAGTGAGAGATAGAGAGGGAGGGAGAGAGGGGGAGAGTGGGAGAGAGTGGGAGAAGGGGAGAAGTGGGGAGTGGGAGATAGAGACCTAAACCCTAAACCCTCAACCCTTAAACCCTAATCCCTCAACCCCTATACCCTCTCAATCCCTCAACCATAAACCCTCAACCCTTAAACCCTAAGCCTTCAATCACTATACCCTCTTAATCCCTCAACCCTCAAACCTCAACCCTTAAACCCAAATCCCTCAACCCCTATACCCTCTTAATCCCTCAACAATCAACCCTAAACCCTTAAAACCTAATCCCTCAACCCCTATACCCTCTTAATACCTAAACCCTTAAACCTTAATCCCTCAACCTTTAACCCCTATACCTTCTTAATCCCTCAACCCTTAAACTATAATCCCTCAACCCTCAATCCTCAACCCTTAAACCCTAATCCTTCAACCCTTAAACCCTAATCCCTCAACCCCTATACCCTCTTAATCCCTCAACCCTCAATCCTCAACCCTTAAACCCTAATCCTTCAACCCCTAAACCCTAATCCCTCAACCCCTATAACCTCTTTAATCCCTCAACCCCTAAACCCCAATCCCTCAACCCTTAACCCCCATACCATCTTAATCCTAGCAGCTACACCCCAATCCTCAACCCTATACCTCTAATCCCTCAACCCCTTAATCCTCACAACCCTCCTAAGCACCCTCAATCCTTCAACCCTAATCACTCAACCCTTAATCCCTCAACCCTCAACCCTTAATCCCTCAACCCTTAACCCTTAAACCCTAATCCCTCAACCCTCAACTCTTAAACCATGATCCCTCAACCCTTAAACCCTGTAATACCTCAACCCTATACCCTCTAATCCCTCAAACCCTAAAACCTAAACCTCCTAAACCTCACACTTGTTCTGTTCTCAACCCCAACCCCATACCCCCAATCCTCAACACTTAAACCCTAATCCCTCAATCTCTATACCCTCTTATACCCTCTAAATCCTTCAACCCTCAACCCTTAAACCCTAATCCTTCAACTCCTATACACTCTTAAACCCTCAACCCCAAACCCTTGGCCCTTAAACCCTAATCCCTCAACCCCTATACCTTCTTAATCCCTCAACCCTTAAACCCTAATCCCTCAACCCTTAACCCCTATACTCCTCCTATCCTCAACCCTTCTACATACCCTAATCCCTCAACCCTATACCTTCTTAATCCCTCAAATCTCTAAACCTCAACCCTTCTTAAACCCTAATCCTCTGGGAACACCCATATACCCTAATCCCAGCAACCTCAATCCTCAACCCTTAAACCCTCTAATCCTTTCAACCCTTAAACTCTAATCCCTCAACCCCTATACCCTTTATCCTCAACCCCTAAACCCTAATCCCTCAACCCTTAACCCTATACCCTCTTAATCCCTCAAGCAACACCTTTTACCCTATTAATCCCTCAACCCTCAATCCTCAACCCTTAAACCCTAATCCTTCAACCCGTAAACCCTAATCCCTCAACCCCTATACCCTCTTAATCCCTCAACCCCTAAACCCTAATCCCTCAACCCTTAACCCCTATACACCTTAATCCCCCAACCGTTAAACCCTAATCACTCAACCCCTATACCCTCTTAATCCCTCAACCCCTAAACACTAATCCCTCAACCCTTAACCCCTATACCCTTTAATCCCCCAACCCTTAAACCCTAATCCCTCAACCCCTATACTCTCTTAATCCATCAACCCTCAATCCTCAACCCTTAAAACATAATCCTTCAACCCTTAAACCCTAATCCCTCAACCCCTATACCCTCTTAATCTCTCAACCCCTAAACCCTAATCCCTCAACCCTGAAACCCTATACCCTCAACCCCTATACCTTCTTAATCCCTCAACCCTCAACCCTCAACCCTTGAACACTAATCCCTCAACCCCTATACCCTCTTAATCCCTCAACCCCTATACACTCTTAATCCCTCAACCCTTAAACCCTAATGCCTCAACCCTTTAACCCTAATCCCTCAACCCCTATACCCTCTTAATCCCTCAACCCTTAAACCCTAATCCCTCAATCCCTATACCCTCTTAATCCCTCAACCCTTAAACACTAATCCCTCAACCCTTAACCCCTATACCCTCCTAATCCCTCAACCCTTAAACCATAATTCGTCAACCCCTATACCCTCTTAATCCCTCAACCCTAAACCCTCAACCCTTAAACCTTAATCCCTCAACACCTATACCCTCTTAATCCCCCAACCCTCAATCCTCAACCCTTCAACCCTTAAACTCTAATCCCTCAACCCCTATACCCTCTTAATCCCTCAACCCCTAAAACCTAATCCCTCAACCCTTAACCCTTATACCCTCCTAATCCCTCAACACCTTTACCCTCTTAATCCCAACCTCAATCCTCAACCCTAAACCCTTTAATCCAACCCTAAACCTAATCTCAAACTCCTATACCTCTTAATCCCAACCCCTAAACCCTAACTTCAACCCTTAACCCCTATACCCCTTAATCCCCCAACCGTTAAACCCTATTCACTCAACCCCTATAACCTCTTAATCCCTCAACCCCTAAACACTAATCCCTCAACCCTTAACCCCTATACCCTTTAATCCCCCAACCCTTAAACCCTAATCCCTCAACCCCTATACTCTCTTAATCCCTCAACCCCTATACCCTCTTAATATCTCAACCCCTAAACCCTAATCCCTCAACCCTGAAACCCTATACCCTCAACCCCTATACCTTCTTAATCCCTCAACCCTAAACCCTCAAACCTTGAACCCTAATCCCTCAACCCCTATACCCTCTTAATCCCTCAACCTTTAAACCGTAATCCCTCAATCCTTAAACCCTAATCCCTCAACCCCTATACCCTCTTAATCCCTCAACCCTTAAAACCTAATCCCCAACCCTTAAACCCTAATCCCTCAACCCCTATAACATCATAATCCCTCAACCCTTAAACCCTAATCCCTCAACCCTTAAACCCTAATCCCTCAACCCTTAACCCCTATACCCTCTTAGTCCCTCAACCCTTAAGCCCTAATCCCTCAACCCTTAACCCCTATAACCTCTTAATCCCTCAACCCTTAAACCCTAATCCCTCAACCCCTATACCCACTTAATCCTTCAACCCTAAACCCTCAACCCTTAAACCCTAATTGCTCAACCCCTATACCCTATTAATCCCTCAACCCTTAAACCCTAATCCCTCAACCACTATACCCTCTTAATCCTTCAACCCTCAATCTTAAACCCCTATACCCTAAT
>CM021110.1:343471081-343508312 GCA_007115665.2 Sequoiadendron giganteum
AATCCCTCAACCCTCAATCCTCAACCCTTAAACCCTAATCCTTCAACCCTTAAACCCTAATCCCTCAACCCCTATACCCTCTTAGTCCCTCAGCCCCTAAACCCTAATCCCTCAACCCTTAAACCTAATCCCTCAACCCCTATACCTTCCTAATCCCTCAACCCTAAACCCTCAACCCTTAAAACCTAATCCCTCAACCCCTATACCCTCTTAATCCCTCAACCTTTAAACCCTAATCCCTGAACCCTTAAACCCTAATCCCTCAACCCCTATATCGTCTTAATCCCTCAACCCTTAAACCCTAATCCCTCAACCCCTATACCCTCTAAATCCCTCAACCCTTAAACCCTAATCCCTCAACCCCTATACCCTCCTAATCCTGACCCTAAACCCTCAGCTTACCAAACCTAATCCCTCAACCCACCTTACCCCTCTTAATCCACTGAACCCATGGGAACCCCTAATCCCTCGACCTATGCCACTCTTGTCCCTCAGCACTTAAACCTGTCCTCAACCCATGAAACCCTAATCCTCAGCCCTATACCCTCTTGTCCCTCAACCCTTAAACCTAATCCCTCAAACCATCAAACCTAATCCCTCAACCTGGGCTCCTCTTAATCCCTCAATGCCTATGCCCTCTCTTAATCCTTAATCCCTATACCCTCTTAATCCCTCGACCATTGTGGTAATTATCAGCCCTTGCCCTATACCCTCTTAATCCTCAACCCTATACCCTATGTAATCCCTCAGCCTTAAACCCTAATCCCTCAGCCCTATACCTCTTAATCCTTCAACCCTCAGTCCTAAAGCCCCTATTTTAATCCCTCTTCTCAGCCTCTTAGTCCCCTCAGCCCCTCAATCCTCAACCCCATTGAACCCTAGGCCCTCAACCCTATACCCTCTTAATCTCAATCCTCAGTCTCAGCCATGCAAACCCTAATCCCTCAATCCCTATGCCCTGGGTGTCTCAGCCTCAGCCTCAGCCATGGCACAGCTAATCCTCAGCCCCTATGCCTCTTGTTGTCCTTAGCCCTGACCCTCGATCGCCAAACCCTGATCTCTCAACCTTAATCCCTCAACCCCTATACCCTCTTAATCCCTCAACCCTTAAACCTAATCCCTCAAACCTTAAACCCTAATCCCTCAACCCCTATACCCTCTTAATCCCTCAACCCCTATCCTCAACCCTTAAACCTTAATCCCTCAACCCCTATACCCTCTTAATCCTTTAACCCTCAACCCTCAACCCTTAAATCATAATGCCTTAACCCCTATACCCTCTTAATCCCTCAACCCTCAACCCTTAAACCCTAATCCCTCAACCCCTATACCCTCTTAATCCCTCAACCCTTAAACCCTCCCTCAATCCCTATACCTTCTTAATCTATCAACTCTCAACCCTCAACCTGTAAACCCTAATCCCTCAACCCCTATACCCTTTTAATCCCTCAACCCTCAACCCTTAAACCATAATTCCTCAACCCTCAACCCTCAACCCTTAAACCCTAATCCCTCAACCCCTATACCCTCTTAATCCCTCAACCCTCAATCCTCAACCCTTAAACGCTAATACCAAAATCCCTATACCCTCTTAATCCCTCAACCCTCCTAATCCCTCTCCATCTCTCTAGACTCTATCTAAATTCTCCCTTCATCTAAAGACATACATAAATGCATACATACAAGCATAATGCATTTGTACATATAATCTTACATCCATACAAGCATACATACATACATGTACATAAAAATATATCAGCATACATTAATATATTAGCATTAAACATAAAGTTAGACATAACGCGAGGGCGTTATAACATGCTCGCGTTATGTGCTAGTAGACATATTTCCTGCAAAAGCAAAAACCATGTCAAAAGCAAGATATAATGCGAGCGCATTATAACGCACTCTCGTTATATCTTGCTTTGGGAATTAATGAACTTTAAGCTTGGTATTGCCTTGGAATTTGAACCCAAAGGCTTGGAGGGAATTCCCAATGACCAAAGACATGTTTTTAAAAATCCACCATATTTCTCATAATTGAGTTCGTGCTCACCGTTAGGATTGCACATGGTTCAATATCGAAAAAATCAAGCATATGGGTAATGTTGGGTTATCTCTTAGCTATCCAACGATGTAATTTTTTTCACTTTCTGAAAATGTTAAGTCTCTCATCCATATTTTATTTTATCTAGTTGTCTTTTTTTTTCCAAAAAGCAGTGTTTGGTATTTTTTTCGTTATAAATTAACCGTTCATCAATTTTTCAAATAAATTACATTTTTTGAAACTAGACTCTATTCTACAAAATTAAAAAATTAAAAAAAAAAACAAATCAATTAGTTTCCAAAGTTTGTAGGGGTAGCATGGCCAAAATTCTATTTTCAGGATATGTCCACTTCACAAATTAGTAAAAAATCAAATATTCATTAAAAAATTATCAGAAAAATTGTGCATCAACTACATACTGTTAGCTAACTCATGACTATTATGATTTTAAAAATACAAAAAAAAGGTTCACTGTATGAGGGTCGTACAAGAGTTGCTATGTCATGTTTTTCTAACAAAAATAACACCAATTTGTGTACATCCCTCATTTGAACCCCTTAATCTCAATCATTTTCAAAATAAATTAGTAGTTTAGAAAGTAGACTCGAAGCACTTGAATCCTTCTTTTTGTTCCATCTCAAAATTTTGAGTCTAAGTATCCTCAATTTCACATCCAAGGTCAGTATTTCCTGATTTCAGAAAAAAGTTTTCCACTTAAGTCCCCTTTTTGGGAACCATCTTGGTTCATTTACCCTAGGCATGGTCCTCTTTTGCACCTAAACAATAGAATCGCTCTGAGCTACATTCAACCAGATTGATCCCTTAAGGGTCCAAAGTGCAAAATGGTTGTGAACTTCAACATACTATTACTCGGACATCGTGATGCTTAGAAACTTCTCGTTTGATCCTATGGGATCATGTTGGGCCCCTCTACAATAACCATGCTCGGTTTTCACTATCTCAGAGGCTTTTTCCTATGGTGGCGAATTTTCACTTGAGGAAAAATTTGTCAAATGCAAGTAGTTGAGGCATATTATCAAACAATTCACTGCCTTGTCTATGGCTTGTCATGGCATTCCATCACCATGAGACCACTTTTCTTTGAGGCATTTTTTGAAAAAGTTCAATGGCTTGTCTATGCTATTGCTTACTATTATGCTTTCCTAGATTTTTTCCAAGAATCCATAGCTTGTTCGAAAGCATATGTTTTAGGCTTTTAGCCATAGCAAGAAGGAAATGAACTATTTGATAAAATGCTTTGGTAGACATATATGAAAAATGTCGTAGCATAGACAAGGGAATGAACTATTTGAAAAAATGCCTCAAAGAAATGTGGTCTCATGGAATGCCTTGACAAGCTAAAGCAATTGGCAGCTGCTCCTACTTATTAGTTATGTAATGTGAGGTAATTGCATAACTACTTAGGTTGACTTTGTCAAAAGCTATATTGTAATTGAAATTTTTTCATCTATCAACATCTAGTCATTCGTTATGCAATGTGAAGTGATGCTTTGAGTTTGAAAGATGTGAAATGCATGAATACAAACTACAAAAATCTATTTTCTACATTTCATTAGTTAAACTCTTTATTTTATTTTCTCTCTATATCTGTATGTTATGGAAATGCCTTTCGATTTCAAAAAAAGATAGTTTTTATCTCTTGTTATACAATTTTTTACGTTTTTTTATATCTTGATATAAAAAGGAGCAGATATACAATGTTAAAGAAGAGTGAAAGCACAACTAAATTTATCATTTCAAAGCAATTTTTTTGGTGCATTTTTTCAAACAGTTCATTGCCTTCTCTATGTTATTGCTTACTATTATGCGTTTGATATATTTTTCTAAGCATCCATAGCTTGTTCAAATCACTTGTTTTAGGCTTTTAGCAATAGCAACAAGGTAGTGAAATGTTTGAGAAGATGCTTTGGTAGACATGTATGAAAAATGTGGTAACATAGACAAGGAAGGGAACTATTTGAAAAAATATCTCAAAGAAATTTGGTCTCATAGAATGCCATGATAAGAAAATGCAATTGGCAGTTGCTCCTACTTATTAGTTATGCAATGTGAAGAAATTGCATAACTGCTTAGGTTGACTTTGTTCAAACTATATTGTAATTAAATTTTCAGCATCTATCAACATCTACTTATTAGTTATGCAAAGTGAAGTAATGTTTTGACTTTGAAAGATGTGCAATGCAATGTAATCAATGACATGAATATAAACTACAAAAGTCCATTTTTTACAATTCATTAGTTAAAATATTTATTGTATTTTCTCTCTATATTTCTATATGCTATGTAAATACCTTGCAATTGTATTTAAAAGGCTTAATAGGTCAATTAGGTGGTATTTGCAGAATCAAGTTGTGAATGAATGGTAATTAAGAGCAAAATTGGCAAATTGCCATCTTAGAAGTCTAACGAAGGGTGGTTATGGTGGTTGATCGGCTCAAGGGGTAGTTGGAAGGTGGTATCAAGATATATTTCTGTAATACCCCGAGTTGAGGGTTGATTTTGTTCAGTTTCTAATAACAAAATATACTTGAAAACGCTAATCACATTTTTTCTTTGTTTTCCTGAATTTTCTTTGCCTTGCACAGGCCCATACAAGTCTATCATGACTTGAGGCTTTGGATACTTGATTGCATATTTTTTTACTCTCTTTGCATCTATTTTGAATGTTTAAATCCACCGTTGGTGTGTGTGGGATCAACAAACTTGGTTACTGATCTATTTTTTGTGTTAGGGGTTTTGAGGGCAACACCATGAAACATTAGCCAATCCACCTATTGTTTTGACCCTATTGCTTGGTGGATTGGCCTGTACCATGATTAGTTTTGTGTATGAATACTTTGGAGGTCGAGAGAATGAATAAACTCAGTGGGGTGTGAAGTTCTAATGTTGTTCAGGGGTGTTTCCACCATGAAATTAAGGAACTCAAGTACTGAATCTGAGAAATATTGAAAGGAATGGGGTTGTGAGTGTCCTTTAAGTTTGGGCAAAGGTATTGTGGTGTTTTTTCACCTTCGAAAGGATTGGGGGAGGTCTGGAGTTATGAGTTTCTTTAAAACCCTTCTTTTTGTGAAGGTTTAGGACGTTTTGTGAGTAGAGGAATAGAACAATTTCTTGGGGCTCTTAAAATGGGATAATACTGAGTTTGGTGAGCATCCCTAAGACTATTTCAAGTTTCCTTGGTTTGGAGGTGAGTTTGTGAGGGGGTTCCTTTGGAAATTAGGCCTAATTGTGAAGCCTAGAGCGAGGGAGGTGTATTCAAAGTTCATGTTGGTCCAAAAGAGTTACTATTGGTTTTGGAATATGTTGTGTAACCCTAAAAAGGGTATCTTAATCCACCTTTAAATGGTTAGGTGTTTTGGAAAGGTTGGGAGAAATTAGGCTTGGACCAGGTTTTGAGTTTGGTGCAGGAGCACCTACACCACATCATCAACTTTTTTTATTTGAATACATCAATAGGGAAATGTTAGTTTATTTAGGTTTATTTTGTCTAATAAGCTTTGAGAGATCAAACATAATGCAAATAAAGGGTGTTTTGTGTCTTAGAAGTCAATTAGAAATCATATAAGTTGTAAAATGCTAACAAAGCAACTTTAACACAAACAAATGTAATTAAGGGACCAACTAATCCCAAGGTTGGTTATGGGAATTGGGGAGAATATGGCTGTTGGAAAATTATTTAAAAAGCCTTACCAAGGCTCGAATGAGAGAGTGGAAGAAGTTTTGTAATAATTTTACACAATAAACAACACAGTTTTGAGCAATTTTCTAGAAAAATAATGTTTTCTTGATCTTTTTGAGTGTTGTACGGGAACATAAAGGTTACTAATGGTCTAATAATTTTATAGGATGTGTCTATATGTTTTATAATTCATTCAATTTTTATTTGGTGTCTTAACTCTTTGTTTGTAGAGAGAACCAACACAAACAGTGATTGTCCCAGTGTTGTTGAATCAAGGGTTTGAGGGGAAATTTATGATGTAACAATCAATCCACCTATTTTTTGCTACTATATCTTAGTGGATTGATTGAAAACATGTTATAATAAGTCTTTCAACTCATTTTGGAATAAGGAGTCATAATTATGTGGTGTTTTTGTGACTGTTCTAAGACTGAACAAGGGTTTTCCAACATGGAAGTGAGGAACCAAAGAGAGGTTTCTAAGAATTAATGCCTATAAGGGTTATGTGAGGGTTTGATGAGTCTATGCAAAAGTATTTTGAGGTGTTTGGGGCTTTGGAAGTGTTGAGAGAGGTCTGGAGTTGTATGTTTCTTTAAAACCCTTGATTTTGTGAAGGTTTAGGAGGGTTTCTTGGGTTTTGTGAGTTAGAGGCTCTGTAGACACAAACTAATGATAAAATTTGAGGTTTGGAACCATGACCTAATATTTTCCAAGGCATTTGGATAGATACCTAAAGTTGGAAGGGTGGTCCCTTTGGAAAAAAAGGGCTAATTGTGAAGCCAAAATTGAAGTAGGTGTGTTGAAAGTCTATGTTGGTCCAAAAGAGAGACCACTAATTATTTGGTATGTTGTGTAGCCCTGAAAAGGGTATCTCAATCCATCTTGTAATTTTCTAGTGTTTTGGAAAGGCTGGGAGAAATCTAGCTAAAATTGAGTTTTGAGTACTACAAGAATAACCAGTCACAAATGTGAGTTTTGGAAACCTTGATGAATCTGACTTAGGGATTGTTGTCAATTGATTCAATTTTCATTGTATGAATTTTGATGGTATTTGTAGGGCCTTGGTGGAGTCTTGTTGTTCATTTGCAAAGTTGAGGAGTTGAGACCCTTGAGGGTGGGTTGATGCCTATTAGGCTGAATCATTATGAAGAAGAGTTCTTGATTGAGAATTGACATTTCCATTGTTGTGAGTCTTCTTCACCTTGGCTCTACATCAAAGTGCTACAAGGGTGGATTGTTGGGTAAGGTGTTGAATGAAGAGTTTGGTTTGATGGGGCTTTGAGGTTGTGTAGATAGCTCAAAATAGGTTGTATTAAAATTGTTAGGAGCCCCTTGAAGGCAGGTTGTTAGACTGATTGGGTTTGATCCTCCTTGCATCTGCATCGGTGAGGCACAAGTAATTGAAGCATTCCAAAGGATACAAACCACCATGAATGGAGATTATTTATATAATACTCTTTAGATGGGGCTTATTGAGCATTCGGAAGTAATTAATTAAGCATTAGATGTAAACAAAATCCATGCCTACAACATTCAAGCATACAACTTACATGATATGCATGATAACATCATTCAAGAATGGCAGTAGTAAAATAAGAGTTTCTTTAATCAAAAATCTGAAAGGCTATACAATGATATATATTGATAAAAGTATATAAATATATCCAAAAAAACCATATAGGCTTAGTACAAAGGAGCCATTTGGAGAAAAAATCACGTATATATATCAATAGTACAAAACATATGTTCCAAAATGCCACATAGGAATACAAGAAACAACACTAATACATAGTCATTTCCCTCTAGAGGAAGGAAATAGATCCCATGCTACCTTCGAAATTCAGCTAGATGAAGTGACTGTTGCTTGTCTTATCTTTCGAACACGCCCGCTACTCCTCCTCTCTTCACTCTAAACCTTCAACTGATACAATTAAAAGTAAAGATGCTAAAACATAGAAATTGAATTATGGAATGACATATAACAAAATATAATCACTTACCGCATACATATAGTCATCATGCACATTTAAAGCATCACCATGTCCACTATCTGGAGTGACAACCACTTGTAGCAACCATGAAGATAGAAATTAAACTACATAAAATTATCATGAAAATTTTCTATAATAGACCATAAAAGAGAAAATGTAATGTCAAATTGACTAATCTATTCCATACCTCTCTCAATGGATTAGAACTAGCTATTGCTACAACAACTCCATGGTCCATCGTGCCACCAAAATCACCAGGGATATCTCTTGTCAATAGCTGCAAATGAAACAATATCTCAGGTATCATGTTGATATAGGAGAACATAATGTGACACGATCAAGGAATACTTGAATGCAATGTTTGTGTTTCTCATCAATTTTTTAGATTTGTATATACGCAAAATTATGAAAACTAGCTAACATAGATTTACAACCCTATTAATGAATAAAGGCTACCTGAGTGTACATTGTTTGAGGATATGAATCACGAGGTATGGAGGAAGAAGGTGCACTAGGAAACTGTTTGAAATCCAAAGCATGTTATGAGACAAACATGCAAATATAACATTCAACTGTTCAAATGCAATAATAATATCTTTAATACTAGTTGAATACCTGTGGACTCATCGTCGAGAATGTATAGGTCTGTAGGAATAGAGCATCCCTCATGAACAGTGCGACCCTGAAATTTCATCATATCAAAATTCTACTAATTTAGTTATTCTTAAATTTCAAAATATATTTTAATAAACAACATTAAAATAACTTGCTAAATTTTACTTGAGTGTCAATGCCGAATGTATCATTCAGAATATCATCTGTGAAATCCATCGCCTCTGCAACTGATGTAGGTTGTGTAGCTGCATCACGAGCACCATGATAATCGTACGTGCAAACAACACCACAAGCGCCACAATGGTGGGGTGGAGCTCGGGGCCTACATGTCACCTCCATACTAGGCTCTACTAGAGGACTCGCACACTGCAAAATGGTCTGGGTGAGTGAGCCAATCGAATTCATCATGTCCACCTCTACACTGTCCTTAACAATGAAAGGAACAATGACATGCTCCACCATGGGTCTGCCCAAGGCTCTTGGTGCCAACTGTGGATTACGTTGTGCAGCAAGTCTATCGTGTGTGGAGCCCCCACCTCTACCCTGAAAGTCTAAGATGTCAAAATAGTTTGGCATTTTATTGAGGACAAACTCGCAATAGAGTTTCCTCAAAAAGTATTGCAGCACCTCATGGTTATTGCATGGAGGTTGGTCAAATACCATCCACCACCGCTCCCAAAATTTGTTTATAATTAAATCATGGTGGCACCAATGGATGGGGAACCTCCTGCATGCATGGGACAAAGGTTCATTGGATTTTGGGTCTTTAAATAGGGCACACAACTTGGCTTTGCTAATTTTTAGTTTTTTGACATCTGCATATGACAAACCATTAGCATAAAATTGCCTCATCTCATCTCTCTTAGTTGACCAAAAATTCATTTGCTCATTCATTTCTCCTACATGAGTTAAAATTGACTTCAATGATTCAACAATCCCTCTCCTATAAGGGTGGGTTTCGGCATGCTCGGTTAGTCTTGCAATTAATTGTTAAATGTCTCTTTTATTGTTTTCAATTTGATTTTGAATATTTTCTTGTGTTCCTTGAGGATGCCTATGAATTGATGGAGGGGTTTCGGGTTGTTTTTGTATAGAAGGCTCTTGATGAGGGGGTGATTGTGAATTCTCAATGTTTTGAGGTGGAGATTCATTCCCTGAGAATTAGAAAAAAGTTTTATTATAAAAATCTATTTAAAGTTGCATTCCAAATCAAATTCCAAATAAAGAGAATAAAAATACACACCTCTTTGCAATCTTCAACCTCTTCGACGTGTTGGCGACATTGTCATGGAAAATGGCAAGCTAAGGATGCAAATAATGGAGGAGATTTGGCAAGCGCGAGTTGCAGACCTGAAATCTTCCTTCTCAAGTTGTGGGTTGAAGACAAAATGAGGGCTCCAAACCCAACTTTTGCATTTTATGTCTAGAAATACATTTGGTGCACGCCAAATTTGGCATGCGCCAACTGTATTTTTAGACATTTGGCGTGCACCAAAGGCCTTATTTCGGGGTTTTTTTGATCTTTTTTTCAATTTGGCACCTAAATTGTGTCACAGACTGGTGCACTTACCCATATTAGTAATATATATATATATATATATATATATTTAAATATTAATACATTAACTAAAATATTGAAATAATATTTAAATATTATACATAATAATATAATATATTATATATTAAATACATAATTTGGTATGAGATTATCATATATTGTATATTATATATTACATTATAAACTATAATGTATATTATATATTAAATTATAAACTTTATTACATTTTTTAAATCGTATATTATAAATTGTATAACGTTTTTTAAACTCATATCTAAAACAGATCGAATGCCCGATTCAAATTGGATGAATTGGATATCTGATATGTCTAACACAAAATTTAATGCCTAGGTATTAGCCTCGGGCTTGCTTGGGAATTTGGTTCGAACCTGCCAATCCTAAGAAGTCAACACAAAAAATGTGTTTAACAATTTACCTTGCTTTTCCAGACTTCGTCTATGTGGTTGACGACCTTTTTTTACCCAAAATTGATGAAACAAAAAGGGTTTGTAAAGAAACTTCTAAGATTTCCACCAATATAAATTATACTTTACTTTGAATCTAATAAATTATTATTATTCATTTTCTATTAGAATTACAACTAAAGTCTTGATTGATAGGCTGATTGAAAAACATCTATAACTTTCAAACGGTATCATATTTTTTGAATCCAAAACATGCATCACATTATATGCTTCACATACTATAGGTTTAAAAAAAATGAATTTGATGCAGTTTTGACCAAGTTAACGTGGTTAGACATACAAGTTTTTATATTTTTTAAAAGTTGCAATAAAAAATTCATAATTAATTATTTACTTGGAAAAAAAATACAAAAAAATATGCATCACATCCGGACATGAGTCCTCTACTTATATCTAAAATATTATAAAAAATAATTATGATTTTATTATGCTTAGGGTGGTCAGACAAACACCTACTTTTTATTTTTTCCCTGAAATTTAAGTACTACTGCATTGAAATTTAAATTTCTCACCAAATAGATTTTTTTTATAAAAAATACACCTAGTAGTTTAGAAACTACATTCAATTTGCCACAAATTCTATTCTTACATATTTTTGAAATAATATAAATAACTTATTCAAATTTTTACGTCAAGTTGCCTAATTCTGATTTTTTTGAATTTTCATTGCCACTTAAGGGCCCGCTTTTTTCATGATGATCCTGCACATACCCATCTAATCATTATCTCTCTTGATTAATTAAATAATATCAATTATTTAATTATGTCACTAATAAACCCTATTCCCCTAAATCAATTAAATTATTATTACTTAATAGTTTAATTAAGATCACTTTCCCCTAAACACATGAATAATTAAATTAATTATTCAAACATCATTCAAATAATGTCAACAAACAAATATAACTTTATTTTTTAAAGTCAAACATGACTTGCACATTCAACTCAAAAATGTTAATTAATTAATTACCTTCACCCCCTTTTTATGATTAAGCAAATCACAACCACTGATCACTCACTCTGATTGGCTAACTGGTTCATCTATTTCCTATCTAATCCATCCACTCTTCAATTCCACTTAATAATCAAATTGATTTCCTCAGTTCCACAGATTATGCAATCCGAATCCCCTAATTGTGCAATTAACATCCTTAACTAATCTGATCACAAAAGCTAATTGAGCAATCTATTTCCTCTCAACGGTTCTCAACCGTTGATCAGGATTTTACATTGTTGCATCTTGATTATTCATCTCAAAATAGGAAATCTATAAAATAACCTTCTACCATCTCACAAATTTCATCTAGAATTTACATAAATGAAGTGTTGCACAATTACCTCTTGAGCACTTTACAATTTATCATCACATTCTAGTTCAACAGGTTTACACACATCGAAACTTTTGCAACATATAATGGAGGCTTTGTATTGATTACAACAATCTGACATTCAACATCGATACAGATACACTTTGACATGAGATGGGTAATGATATGATTTCTTGAATTCATTCTTTGTTCTTCATTTGTTTTTATATTATTAATTTCATGTGAGTAATGGGTTTAGGGATTCTTAATATTGTTTGAATTAGTTTAATTCATTCATTTGTTTTTCGTATGCTTTTCACCCCCCTTTATGACAAATAGTAGCATCCCAATACTTGCAAATTTAACATTCATACAACTCTTCAAGTACTCAATTTATAAACAAATGAAGAAGCTAGAAATCATTTGTAGTTTACAATTCAATGTGCTTAAACCCTAGAAAAGATAGTGCTTAGTTTTGACCCAATTTCCAAAGCATCCTTGGAGATTCCTATCTTATGTTAAGCCCTTAGATCTATTCAATGTTGTTGATCAAGTTTGAACACACCCAAGTAAGAATGTCAAATGCCTATGACTATCCTTATGATCTCATATGTTGATGCAATGCTCCTTAAGTAATGATTTAAAGTGACATGTGAATGAGTTGATAGATTCAATTGGATTAGGTTTGTCCTTTTATATAATGCTCTAATATCAAAATTTAATACTTTATGTTTGACTCAATGGGTAGTGACTAATTGGTAGGAAGTAAAACTAAGCTCATGTAATTAAATTTGAATTTGGAAAAAGAGGTTCAATATTGCATATGTTGTTTTAAATCAAATTTAGTGAGTCACCTATAGTTTTGAACTAGGTTCAAGAATAACAAATTTGAGGGTTAAGTCTAAACCACTAAGGGATAAGGCTTGTTACCTTTTTAATAGGTTTCATTTTATTTTTAACTTTTTAAGGTTAGTTTTACTTGTAAATTTTAATAGAAACGTTAAATTTTTAGCTTCAACAATTTTAATATAGTTTATTTTTTATTTTTTATTTTATTTTAAGTATGATTTAAATATTTTAATTTAATTTATTTAAGAATTTAACTATATTTATGCTAATTTTATAAAAAATGTTAATATATTATCTTTTATTTCATGTTATTTTTTCTTGTAATATATTAATTATATTATTTAGGTACATATTTTATTAATACTTTAATTCTAATAAATTAAAAATTAATTTTTTCTATTTGTTTATTTATTAACTTAAGTTTATTATTTATAATTTTATTTTTTTAATTTTTTTTAATATTTAGATTTTCATATATTTTGACTTTGCATTTATTTTGTTCAATTTTAATTTTTAATTTAGATTTAACTTTGACATATATTTTTATTTTTTGTCATTTTATGAAATTACAAGTAATAATTAAAAAATATTAGAATTAATTTAGTTTTATAATTATTTATTATTATTATGTGTTCATTGATAGCCAAAATTAACTCACTCATTCTAATGAAAAGAATGTTGATATAATTAACCCCAATTGTTAAATACAAATTAACTATTTATGCAATTACTTTAAAAATAATTAGATTGTTTATTGAGTGTACAAACACTCAATTATGAAGCTTTTATGGCTTTATCTACACAACCTCTAAACCTATTTTTTCCATGTGTTTCTTTATAGCCATAAGATTGTATGTGGAACTAAAGCAAAGCAAGTATCGGTATAAGGAAAATAATAGCATAGTCTAATTTAAGACTCCCAAAGGTGAGAAACAAGTATGAACAAGAGAAGTGAGAAAGAAAATACAATAGATCAACTGCAATGGAATCAAGCCAACAAATATTTTGTAACTTCATACATATTCAATGAAAAATGGCACATTCTGTGCAATTTCCAAGTAGCTTCCTCCCTTGGCACTCCCTCCTCTACAAAATCCAACTTACCAATTAGTACAATTATGAATGACATGTCAAATATTGTAGTTACTAATATTTATGTTTTGATCCCTCAAATGTCCCCTCCCTCTCTCTCTCATATTCACTCTATTTCTCCCTCCATCTTTCCTACTCTATATATCTCTCTATCTCTTTCTATCCATATCTTTGTCTACCTCTATCTCCCTATCTCTATATATTTTTGGTATCCCTCTCTATCTCTCTATATTTCCAAGCCTCTCTACCCATTCTCTCTCTCTCCCTCCTCTACCTATCTCCCCCCTTTATCTTCACATATATCTTTATCTCTCTCTTTCTCTTCCCATTTATCTCTATCTCTCCCTCTTTCTCTCTCCCTCTCTCTATCTCCCTTATTTTCTCTCTCCCTCTCTCCATCTCTATTTATCTATCTGGGTGAAGCCACAATAGTGGTTTACAATTCAAGTGAGGAAGGAAAGCTCACAAAAAATGACCCCAAAACAAAAAAAGTGATTTTAGGGGTTTGACCGAACCCCTTTGAATCTTAGCCACCAAAAAAATCAACACAATGTGAACCCCTTCAAGTTTGCTCAAACCCCTATGGGTTCAAACGAACCTCCTTATGCCTCATCCCCTATCTCAGACACAAAAAAAGAAAAATTGGCACTTTGGAGCTCGAGTTGAGGATGAAAATGGAGGAATCTTCACAAACCCAACTAGAATCACATAGTCCTCAGAATGAGCTATCTAACGAATATAATTTTAATATGTTTTGGTTTTATTATGTATGTGTTTTTTTAGATTTATTAAACATAGGTTTTTCATTGAAAATCAAGCTCTATGTTCTACACATGTGGAAGAATAGCAGATTATCAAAATAAAATTTTAAAAAATACGTTCGGGCTGGGTATTGATGTCTTTGATCCATTAAAAAAAAAAAATTGAATTTTGATACATACAAAAAAAGTTATGTTGTATACAGTCCGCCTATGTCTGAATTGCAATTGGTTTGACTTTGAAACTTGATTAAGGAAAAAATATTCAATAAAAAACTATGAGACCAATGAAAGTGCTAAATATCATAGTTACAAATCTAAATTTGAAAAAATTAGAATTTTATCCTTCATACAAAAAAAAGTTATGTTGTATACGATGAACGTCACTTTTTAAAAATCTTGTTTTTTGAAAAAAAACAGTTTTTGTGGGAGATAGAAAAAAAAGTGCAATTTGATTTCAAAAAAATTGAAAAAAATATTTTTAGAATCTACAGTCAAAATGTGATGAGACTCTAGTTTGCATCATCTTCAAATTCCTCACGGTTTAGCCACTATAGGTGTCTGAATATGAAGATTTAGTTAAAAATAATAATTTCAATGTCCAATTTGACCAAAAATTATAAACCACTATTGTGGGATCACCCATCTCTACTTATCTATCTCTCTCTCTCCCTCTTTATATATCTCCTTATATATCTATCTAACCATCTATATCTCTCTTTATATCTCCCTCTTCCTCCATATCTCTTTATTTCTCCCTTTCCATCTCTCCCTTTATCTCTCCCTCTCTATCTCCCTATCTCTCTCTATCTTTATCTATCCACCTCTCTCTCTATCTATTTTCCTCCCTCTTCCTCTCTCACACTATCTTCCTCTCTAGCTTTATCTTCATCTCTCCCTCTCTATCTCTAGACATGTCTCCCTCTCTTTCCATCCATCCATTTCTCTCTCCCCTCTCCCCCTCTCTCTCTTTCTAGACCTCTATACCTATATCTCTTTGCCTCTCTCTATCTATCTATCCACATTTTTTCTTCCATCTCTCCCTCTCTCTATCTTATTATCTCTTCATCTCTCTCCACCATTATATCTCTCCCTCTCTCTACCTCTCCCTACATATCAATTCATATTTCTATATTTATCTTTCTATATATGTCCCTCTCTCATTCTCTCCCTCTCTTTCCCTCTTAATATATTTATCTCTTCACCCCCCCCCCCTCTCTCGGTGAATGTATAGTTGATTTTAAATTATCACTTTTGCATTGAGACATTTGTTACATGCACAACATAATTTGCTAAATGACCTACCATAATGCATCCAATTCAGTATTGAAAGTGCCTCCATATAGGTACAACCACGAAGTTGATGAGCTACTCTACGTGCTTTATTAGAAGACATACGTACATGTTTAGCTACAGCTCGTATTTTTCTAGTTGAAGCCCTATTTATAAATTTCATCTTCATCCTCCACAATGAATTAATGTATACTATTTATAATACAACGATACTTTTTTAATTGTTTCTCGCTTTTTTTTCTTTTGTTGCTTTTATTTTATTTTTATTTTTTATCGTTTTTTGATTTTTTATCCTTTTTCGCATGTCCCTGAAAAATCGAAGTAGGTACAAACTCTCTTAATTTGTGGGACAATATTCGACACAATTCCCACAAAAGATACAAATTCCAAAATCAATACTATAATTTTCCAATCGTTTTTTCCCAATATCTATTCCGACTTTCCAATCCACAACAGGTAGATTTATCGGGCATACACGGACGCATACTTCACAAGCAATACATTTATCAAATTCAAAGTGGATCCTTCCGCGAAATCGTTCTGATGGAATCAATTTTTCATAGGGATATTGAATAGTAATAGGTAAACGATTCATATGATATAAGGTAACCATAAAACACAAATGTATTAAAAGAAACCCATTTTTTCCTAATTTGACCTTCCACACCTCTTCGGCGTACCCATTGCACACAAGGTGCGACTGCTAGTTTATAATGCATATCTCTAAACTCCTCATATCGGGGTCGTTTTCCCATATTTCCGCACATGGACTACTAATTATTTTGTCTTTATTCAACAGTACACTGACTATTTGACTAGAACCTTGACTACATTTTACCGGAAAAAGCCGAAAAAAATGCTAGAAATGACCGTCAACTTTGTATGTCTATGTTACTATCGAATTCCAACCAAGCGTACGTGGCCTTTACGCGTTAAAGTATACTGGCAATACCATGATTACTGTTACAAGTTTAGAAGTTGTCAACTTCATGACCGTCTTACCTTGAACTCTACTGAGACTAGACCACTTCGATACGAATCGTATCCACTGAATCCTATCTAGCTTTCTTCATTGGACCGAAACAAAAAAGCACGTTTCCAGAATTTCAGCGGCGGAGGGACTTTTCAATTCAGCGCTTTCACTCTCACTTTCCTTCGAGCTGAGCATGGAGTGGACTGTGGAGTAATTCACAGGCGTGCTGATATAGTTACTGCGCTCCAGCTGTGATCGTTACTCACCTACATTGTGGGTACCCCTTATATTAATGGCGTTTACTGAACCTTGCTGCCGAGAGGCTTCCTTATATTGTTGCAGCATCGGGTAGTAATTGGTTTATATGGATTCGGGGACTGAGAAAGGATGTGAGAGCTCGAATGGGAGAGAAGAGTACATGGAGTTTAAGTACAGAGGGGTACGTCGTCGGAGTTGGGGCAAATGGGTGTCCGAAATTCGAGAGCCAAAGAAGAAGAGAAGAATATGGCTCGGCTCCTATGATACTCCACACATGGCCGCTCGGGCCTACGACGCCGCTGCCCTCTGTTTGAAGGGGCGTTCCGCAATGCTCAATTTCCCTCACGCTGCGCACTCGCTGCCCCGCCCTTCTTCCTCTCATTCTCGCGACATCCAGGCCGCTGCTTCGCGGGCTGCGCGCGCCTTCGACCCGCACAAGATACTTTTATTTTCTCCCCACTCTTCACACACCCAAGCTCAATCTTTGCCACCTGCTGAAGAAGAAATTAACAGACAAGATTGCTCTGAATCGAGCATTGTAGAGAGTAATGGTGAAGCAGCAATGCAATCAACAGGCGAAGTGGATCCCATGGAGGATATGCTAGTCCAGTCGCCCAATATGTGGACGAATATGGCGGAGGCTCTACTACTCACGCCTCCTCGCCCAAAGGACGAATTTGAGGACACTGATTTTGCGGTTCCTCTGTACTCCCTTTGGAGCGACTGAGCTGTTTAGAAACAATTTGTATCAACTTCAATTTCGATTCAGTTCACTTTTAGATTACGTACTGGTAGAACACGCAGGGCATAATAATCGTTCCCAGCGTATTGTAAGACACGAATATTGTTATAATTTTGTATCTGAAACATCATTAATGGTGCGGGAAGGAAATTATACACTGTGACTTATGATTCAATAGCGACCTTGTTGGTTTCACTTGTCATTTCTGTGTATTCTACTTATTCATGACTTCTAGAGCCTGGATTAGTTTGAGGTTACATGAAGAAATTTTTAATAATAAGGAATTACACAGTAAGTTCCCTTCTTTAGCAGTATTTCTTTTCCGGAAGTTGCAAAATCTCATTGCTTTGGTCTATAATCTGGTTAGGCAAAGATAGTGTCAAATTTGTGTAGGAGTGTGCAGTATGCATAGCTATCGCTTAAATTCTTTAGCTTATCTTATGCAGAGAGCTGATTTATGGTGAGCTTAAGAGTTCTAATTTGTGATTTCAATTTTAGTCCAAATAAATTTCACAAAAAGTCAACATATTCATTATTAGAAAAGAGTGTTCATGGCTTCAAATCTTAATAGTTTGCTTTTGCATATTTGAGAATATATATATATTAGATTGTAGGAATCCCATAGTCTTTTATAAACTGCAGTGCATCTTAAATATTTTTCATGTGACTCCTGATACTGATGCCACACGTCCTCCGGTACGAGGGAGACTAAACCTCATGATCTCTTGCCTACAAAAGAATGCTTTAACCAATCAAACTAGACCCCACCATCATATTTATTAATTAATTTTTTCAATTAATTAAAAAATACAATCAAATGTGTAGTTTGATGGCTGAGTAGAGGTCACCTGTATTTATATTCATTGTGAGGGATTGTTGGTCAATTTTAGTTAGATTGGTGGTATTTTTTTTCTATTTGATTATATAAATTTTGTCTTTGTTACCATTTGATCGTATTTTATCAATTTTCTTGTCCTATTATCTTATTCTACGATGGATCATGAAGTGAGTCAAACTTTATGATTTTTGTCTTATCATTTCACATCAAAGAAGAAAAAATTACATAAACAAATAAAAAATAAATTACCAACTATGGAGATTTCATATCTCTAATTTAATTATATGTACAGTTACATTGCTAAAGCTATTAGGATTGAAAAGGAGACAGGTTTGAGGAGTTGAATTTTTTTATTGACGTGGCCGACTGTTTACCTGCGGCCAACTATAGCAAACCATTTGTGAACTAGTGTTGGGAGATATATAACCAGGAAATTTAAGGGAAGGTCAAAGTAACAGAGCCAGAGAACAGAACTGGGCTATAGCAGATTGTTGTTAACGCTTTGCGTGCTTCTCTAGCCTGCATAAAATGGTCATAAATATTCTACCCGCTGAAAGTATCCACACAAAATATATATTTTTTCAATTCACTAAAGTAGCCGTTATCTGTTGAAGACACCTTTCCTTTGAAAGTACTCAGGAAGTTTTCCTTCATGAGACCAATAGCATTTCGCACATTTCCAATATTATGTCCTTGCTTATATTGTGTACTCCCCACAATTTCGTTAGTCAAATTACATTTGAATAAATTGAAAGTGAGATATTTGATGTTTGCTTTCTTCAAATCTACAAAAGTAAACACAACCTAGCATTGTTTCATGTTTTCATGGCTATGATTTTTCTTTTCAACGATTTTTTTCACAATTTAACCATGTTTGTTTAGTTTTTCAATATTAGAGCTCTTGAATGGACCAAGCTCGTTAGTGGCACATGAATTGGACGAGTAGGTGGTAAGAGAGAATCATATTATTTAAGTGGAGAGTATTTTTTACAAACTTATATAGAGAAATGCGAGAGCTGGAAGATCCATATAAATTACAATGGATTACATAGTCTAGATGGTCTTGTGGGTAGAATACCACAATCTCTGTATATTTCACTTTGACTATATACTTAGATAGTTCAGATTCCCAAGTTTTTACTTCTAAAGCCTTGTATTTGTAGAAAACACTAATGCTTATCATTATAATTAGAAGATATAGATATGACATCCTTTATCTTGTAACTATTGACTAATGATGAGGAGATTAATGAGTTGGTTTAGGTTTCCATGAGAATGGTGCAAGAATTATTGTTACATATAAGGACTTATTGTAGAAGATATGGTCTCACCTTTCTCAATTGAATGCAAGAGAAAAAAGAGGTAAGACACATCTAACAAAAGTTGGTTAGGAGATAGTAGAGAGGAACTCCTAGATTTAGCCCCATTATACTACTTAGGCAACGATGAGTGGGCCAATCCAAGTAAATAATAGTCAATGTTTGATATTTTGTTCTTTCATGTTATAAATGATAATATACTTTATGGTAGTTGATATTGATGAGTGGATTTTTTTATTTGTCCTATTATAGATAATTTAGGAGGTGTGTACAAAATGAGCTTCCAACCAATCACATTTATTGGGTTATTTTTTTTTCTTGTGCTACGTTTGATGAGTGTTTTAGATTTCATTTAATTTGAACGGGTCATGGTATGAACTAGTCATGGGTATAATTGCTACCAATTATCATTTACTCTTGAAATTAGATATAGGAAGAAAACATTAAACTTTAATAGTCATACTCAATGTAATAAGCTATATGTAAAGGGTTATCATGTGTTCAAGGTCTATTACTTCTACCATATAAAGGCTTGGTTAAACAAGTCCATGAATTGGGATTCATATAGTTAAATTAGTGGTTTTTTGTAATAAATAAATCAATATATACCTAAAAGCTTACTTGTCTATGAACCATATTCTATATAGGCTACTTTTTATAATAATTATATGTATTTTCATTACTTACTCAAGTGTTAGATAATTAAACTGAAAAGAGGTATGGATGAACATTATTTTGATGCTATTGCTTTGAAATGGACATCTCTATCAGTATAGTCTAGTTTATGGTAGACATAGTACAAAATAAAAGGATTTTGAGCCATGAATTCAATATAAGACATGTGTTTCTTTTATTTTGTTAACTTTGGGTACTCTAAAACATATGTACATATTACCATAATTATTAAAGAATAGGTCTTGAGGACTATTGCAAGGTTAATATTGATATACTAGAGAATGAATACTTGGTTGAAAACTTCTTGAAGAAATTTTATATTAATAAAAGAATGGAATTGATGGGCAATAGAATGTGATACATAGATTATATTGTTATAGGAGCTTAGAAATTTATGTCTTAGGAATTTTTGGTCATTTAAATGTAAATGTATCTAACTCAATTTATTGTCACTATCTTGTGGACAATGCAGTCTATTTAATTTGTCGAAACACATAGCTCTTTCATGTGATCACATAGATTGATTTATTGTTATATTTAGTTGAGACATAATATATGAACATATTATGATTATATTTTAATGACCTGCAATGAGATGGAGCATATTTTTATTTGTATCATAAGGAATTGGTTAATTTGATTATGAATGTTGAATTCAAAGGTTTTGCTACTATTTAATCCAAACCTATAAGAGGTTCATGAGAACTACAATTAACTATGTCTATGCACTTTAAGAGTGATCAAAATTGTACTGTGGCACTCTTATATTATGGAGAAGTGGTCACAATTGTATTAGATCAAACATCTCAAACCTTGTCCAGGGTATAATTATTTGTGAATTTTAATTTGTTAGATTCCCACATTACATACCTCTTTTTCATATGTGGTACTCTTCAAAGAATTTTTTCGTGAAGGTAGGGTCCTTCCTTTTGGGGTGGCATATAAGGGAGCCTATACAAATCTATGATTGAAGAAAAAGAACCCACATGATGTTCTCTCTCATTTATCTTCATGGAAATATAGAACCAAGCACTAATTATACTGGTAACCAATATAAATATTTTATGTTCTAGTATTTTATTTACTATGTATAAATGACTAACATATAATTAATGTGTGGGTACTTAAAATGTATAGTGTTCTTTTTATGTCCTTTTTTAATAACTTGAAGAATCATATAATTATAAAAATGATGTGTAAACAAGTGATGTAATTGTTTATTATAATGGTTTGATTAGATAAAGTGGGAAGGGCCCAAACCCATTAAAAAATAACCATCGAAGCAAACAAGAGGAGTCTCACAAGAGAGAGACATTAGAAAAAAAAAGAACTTAGCAAAAATTACGAACAACAATAGTCACACAAAGAGAACTAGCCTAAGACTAGCCAACTAAGAAGACCAATAATTGGTTTCCCAAGGGGTGAAGGCCTTTGATGGCCTACAAATCCTTGGTTAAGAAATCCAACTTATCCTTAGAGGATAGATCATTGAGACCACCTTTAATAGTCTTCTCTAGGGTGGTAGGTTAATGGGAATTCTCTTTGAGTTTTCTTTACTTGTTGGAGCTTTAAGGGGAAGCGATAGAAGCTTCATGCATTTCCTACATAACTTTTTTGTTATTTAACTCTTGTTGAAACACCTGAATAGTCACACTCATGTTCTTGATGGTCTCTTTACTATAATTAATGATCTTTTGCATAATGATCAAGATTTTATCCTGGTTGGCTTGAGGGATAGTAATCACTTTTTCTAAATTCTTATGATCCTTAGTCAACCTAATCACCTCCTTAATGCTCTCGACTTATTTGTCTAGCTCAGCCCAATTGTCCAAGGTTGCAACTATTCCTTTCATTATTTCCTAGTACTCCTCATCCACTACCTCTCAAGGCCTATTAGATGTCTTGGATAAAATGACAGGCTCTAGATTTTGAATCATTTTCTTGGTTGTTAACAACTAGGCAAGGTATTGTTTGAGAATATTATTCTAGATATTGGCAACCTTGCATAGGTTATTAACTTTTTCATATAGAGGAACACATTTCTTGCAAGAGGGGGGTTTCAAGAGGATGAGGGATCTTCAATTGTGTCATGAGAAGGTAACTCCTATTTTTGAGGAGAGGGAGTGGGCTAATAGAGGAGTTGTGGGGAGTAGGCAAGTTGGTAGAGGAGAAATCAAGGGAGGGGGACCAAGTAGAATTGGAGTCATCATTTGAGATAGAAATTTGAGGGGGTCCATAAAGGAGACTTTTTTCTTACTAAAGGAAACAAGGGAATTAGTAGCTAGAGCTTTACATTTTAAGGAATGCAAGGGGTTTGGATCATGTTTCCTTTCTCAAAAGGAGGGGATTAGTAACAAAGGAAGGAGTTCCATGATTTTTAACAATGTAGTCCAAGTTCATACCCACTTGGATGAGAGAGGGATTAGTTGTGTCTGGAAGTGAGGAGAAGGTTGGGGTGAGGGCTAGGTTGAACTAGTAGAGAATGTAATTTAACCCCCAAGGGAGAGGAAAATACTTATCACTATTAAGGATAGCTTTCACAGACTAATCCAACGATGAATAAATCTATAAGATAAAATCCATCTTCATATTATGCGACCTAAAATGATTAAGCATAGGAAAAAGTTGAGAATGAAACCTTTTCTAATAACCATCTAGAGTGAAATTATTCATGCTTCATGCTCTCACAATTATTGGGCTCCTCCTGGACAAGGTTGTTCACCATGGTGGTTGGTCTAGTAGGAATGACAAAACAATAATGAAACACCATGAAATAGAGATTCCAAAAACTTCTATCACAAATAATAGAGACAAGATGAAGATTGAGAATGAACTTACAATAATGTTGATTATAATGTTATGATGATGTGATACTGGCATTTAATCTTACTTACCTATACTATTTTTTATTTAGAGAATTTGAAAAGGATAATAAATGATGACATTAGATATATTATAAAAATTTATGTGCATAAGTGTGAATGATTTTATAAAGAGAATATTTTATTTGATAATAATTTTAAATTTTATATATATATATATATATATATATGATACTAAAGGGGTATCCCTAGTGACCCAGCCAAGCAGTCCAATAGCTTGTACCATGGGTACCTAGGTGAACTAGGGCAAGACTAATCCCCTGCGGGTGAGATCCCCCACCCGCAAGAAGTCTCACCTCTTAAACCCAGGAGCGAAGTTGAAATTGAGACCAATGAGGAGAAAACTCACTACCCAAGCCAACTCTACTTACTGGTGTGGGATTTTCTAAATTATATTATTAGATTTTTACTATGGACTATAAGAAAAGGGTGTTGCCACAATACTGGTTTACAATTTTTGGGAGATCCTGATTTTTGTTGAAATCACATACTTTTAGAAAATATAATGATTTAACCCTTGAAATTTTCCATTTAAAGGATTCCAATTGAAGAGGTTTTGATCAAATCACCTTAGATCAAACCCCTTTGGATAGAACCTCACTAGTTTTAAACCATACCTATAGCAAAGTCTCTTTTACACCTATCAAAATGTCGATAAAAAACCACTTTTGATTTATCTTTTGGGGGATCAAATAAATTTATTTAAAGTTTATTATTTGTAAGTATGTATTATTTATTATAAGCTTCCCAAAAAGTATAAATTTAAATAAATTTAAATTGATTATTATATTTATTTTTTATTTCTTGTGAATGTAGGTTTTTCATTGAAAATGAAGCTCTATGTTTTGTACATGTCAAAAAATAGCAGATTATCAAACAAAAAATTGAAAGATATCACTACACTATATATTGAATTCCTTGATCCAAAAATTAAAAAAAAAAAAATTCAATACATACAAAAAAAGTTATGTTGTATATGGTCCGCCTATGTCTAAATTGTAATTGATTTGACTTCAAAACGTGATTAAGTATAAAATATTCAATAAAACACTATGAAACCAAATGAAAGCGCTAGATATCGTAGTTACATATCTAAATTAAAAAAAATAAAAATTTATCCTTCATGGAAAAAAATTTATGCTGTATACAATGAGCATCACTCCTTAAAATGGTGTTTACTGAAAAAAACTAGTTTTTGAAGGAGATGGAAAAAGAAGTGCAATTTGATTCCAAAATTTTTGAAAAAAATATATTTAGAATCTACAAAAAAAATGTCACAAATCACTAGTTTGCATCATCTTCAAATTTCTCATAGTTTAGCCACTGTAGGTGCCCAAAAGTGAAGATTTAGTTAGAAAAAATTAGTTCAGTGTTCAATTTGGCCAAAAAAAGTAAACCAGTATGGTAGGATGACCCAAAATCATTTAAGCTCAACATCTATTAAGATTCTTAGTGGATGAGTACATGTCCTAGGAAGAAGATAGTTAACTTTATGCCATTGGAAACTGAAATTAGAATTCATGGTGTTTTTAACCATAAAGGACCTAAGGCAACTTAATTAATGCAAAATAAAATAAAATTTGTAGGTCTAAACACAAACTTTTCCTTAACTTACAATTGAATTGAGTTGTCTACATAGAGCTCTTCTTACATATATCTTAAGATTAAGTGCTTAGAATAATTACTCGAAATTATTTTATGTAAGGGCATTACTCCTTATTATATTATCCAAGTTGAATTTGATGCCTAACAACTAAAATTGAACATTATTTTTACAGTAGTTTGTTATTTGTATAGGCTATGATATTTTGTAGATAGTCTAAAGTGTAATTTGAGGTATTCTTATTATGTGTGAACTTTTCCTTTTTGGATCTCTTCAAATCAAGAAAAAATGTTGGTTAACTAGTGTAAGCTATGTTCTACAAACTCTTAGTATCTTCTTGGAGGGCCACAAACATTGGAGTGGATTAGAAATATATTTATAACCACATTTAGGATTATATTCATATGGCCTACATCCAATATCCTTGAATTTCTCTACCTAAGTCATTGGGTCCAAAATGGTATCATTATGCACCTACATTTCCCTAAATATGTGATTGAGAGAATTATCCTTGCACAATACCTTTGAAATTGTTGGTCTCATGGACATAGACTTCCCTTTAGCCCAATGCATGTTAAATCCCATTACTTGACGATTGAGATCACTATTTTCCAAAAGAGAAATGATTGTGTCAACTTAACTTTTAGGAGGTAAATACTAGGGATCATTTTATTTACATATGCACATTTTTATAAGTTATATAGAAGATTTTGGTGTCTCTTTATTGATTCATTACAATCTTTAGAAACCTTATTTGAATATCAAGAGCAAAAGTATTTGACAGTACATATAAGAAAAACTCGCATGTTTGAGTTTTATCAATTGAATAAGAGGAAATAAATAGATGCTTCTTCTAACATTAGAACTATCATTTTTTCATCATTGAGATAAATTCTTAGAGTGGCTCGAAACATGTATTTGATAGTCTCTATATAATAAACCTAGCTAAGTAAGCTTTTAGAGAATAATCAAAGAAAACATAAAGTCTCCAAGCCTAATAGATAAAGTAATTTGATTTAAATATGATATTAACTTTAGTTGCTTTTAACTTTTGATTTTGACTATAAACTCTAGACTTGGTATTTATGGATTTTTTTTTTTCCATGGGAGGCCAAAACAGGTTTGACCAAAATGTTGAAACAGTTCCCTTGAAACCGAAAAAAATGGAGAAACGGTCGGCACTGCTATACTAACTCTCTAATTCCAGCCAGGCAAGACTTTCCTCTCCAAACCATTGATACTTAGCAATACCATGACCACTGTTGGAGCTTTGAAACTGTCAATTTCATGACCGTCTTAAGCAATGCTTTCAACTCTCCTGTAACGACCCTGATGCGATCCGCATCCACCAATTGCTCTCCAGATTTGTTGGTTGAACCAATTAAAAAACGTTTCCAGAATTCCCAGGCAGTGAAGCTTTGAATCAAGCGCTTTCAATCTCACTTTCCTGGTAGCTCAGTATGGAATAGAGAAATTCAGAAGCGTGCTTATATAAATACTGCGATCCAGTTGTGATTGTCAATTAGTCATAGGATTTTCTATATGTACTGTGTTGTTAGATTATATTTGACCTAGAAATTCATGTGATCATTATATTATGTAAATTTATATTTAGACTGTATACCAAACACATGATTGAATAAATTTACTGTTACCATTTTGTACTCATTCATTAATACAGATTTGACTTACAAACCTCCATGATAGTTAAGTTGATTGCATTATATTTAAGGTGTTTAAAGAAACTTGCAAAGGTGCTTCCCAATAAGATTGTGATTGATTTCCATGGATTCGACAAGAAAGAAAGGAAGTGGAAGAAAAAAGGATAAAAAGATGACATATTTATAATTGCATTCAAAATGGTAATTTTACACTTTATTCACATTTTATCATGTTTTTATTATTCAAAATTGATTATTGATTATTGAAATGATTGATTTTAAAACCAGTCTATTATAAATTATTACCGGTCAATAAATTTATGAAAAAAAAAATCATAAGTTCAAATCACAATAGTATACTCATATACAACTAGCATATTGATGGATTGAGAGGGAAGATCAATCATTGGTGAATAATTGATAAGAGACATATAACCATGAAATTTCAGTGGAAGGACAAATCAAAAGAAGCGAAAAGCAAAACTGAGCAACTAAAACATATCATTAGTATTAACTCTCTTTTTGTTTCCCTAAGCGCACCTAAAATGGTGATAAAGATTATATACCCTGAAACTATACACATAATAGTAGTTGTTAGCCATTGAAAGACCCCTTCCCTTCTAAAGAACACTTATGAAGCTTTCTCTATGGGACTTCTTGCATTCAACAAATTCTCAATATTATACCTTTATTTATACTATTAGTTCCCACAATGTTGTAAATCTAATTACATTCATATAAATTGAAAATTAAATATTTGATTATATTATTTTGTTCAAATCTACAATTGTAAATACAACTTAGCATTGTCTCATGTTTCCATGGTCATGTATTATTTTTGCTAAGGAACCATGTTTCTTGATTGCATCCTAAAGCCAAGGCCATTTGTCCACCCGTGTAAGATTTACTAAATATTTTTTTATTTTTTAAAAACTTAAGCATATTTCAAATGGTCAATCTCTTTAGAAGTGTAAAGGTGCAAAAGTCTATTTTTAACGCTTTTAATTATTATCTTTGGACCCACTTTGGCTATTTGGTCTTATTGTAATGGTCCTCTATATAATTAACATATTTTTACATAGAATTTTGGTAAAGGGTATGTGCAAGATCATGATGAGCCAAAAAGTGGCGATATGTAAGTGATATGATGGCCCATGTGGCTGACGACTTTTTTTTACCCAAAATTGATGGAAAAAAAAAAGTTTTTAAAGGAGATTATCAGCTTTCCACCAATACAAATTATTCTTTACTTTGAATTTAATAAATAATTATTATTCATTTTCTATTTAAATTATGACTAAAGACCTGATTGACAGACTGATTGAAAAACATCTATAGCTTTCAAACGGTATAACATTTTTTGAATCTGAAACATGCATCACATTCTATGTTTTGCATACTATAGGATAAAAAAAAATAAAAATTGAATTTCTTGAATTTTACACCAAGTTAAGGTGGTTAGACATATCCATTTTTATAATTTTTTTAAGTTGTAATAAAAAAATCATAATTAATTATTTACTTCGAAAAAAATTACAAAAAAATATGCATCACATCAGAACATGAGTCCTCTACTTATATCTAAAATCTTATAAAAAAATATTATCATTTTATTGTGGTTAGGGGGGTTAGAGAGACACCTACTTCTTATTTTTTTCCTGAAATTTAAGTACTATTGCATTGAAATTTTAAATTTTCACCAAATAGATTTTTTTTTTTTAAAAAAAACTTAGTAGTTTACAAATTTCATTCAATTTTCTATAGATCCTATTCTTACATATTTTTGAAATAATATAGATAACTTATTCAAATGTTTACGTCAAGTTGGCTAACTCTAATTTTTTGAATTTTCATTGCCACTTAAGGGCTTGTTTTTCCATGATGATCCTACACATACCCTAAAATTTATCCAGTTTAAATGAAACTAACTTCATATAGCTCAAGGATCTAGATTCTATCTTCAAATTCCTCTTTCTCGTCCTTGATCTTACCACCCACTATGTGTATCTACCTCTAGATATGGGGATTAAATGTATGGGAGATGGATTGTCCATAACAAGTGGGAAAATGCACATTTGAAACTAGAATCACATTTGTGGTTCTGACCCCTTAATTTTTTAAATCAATAATAAACATGGACCTAAGTTGACTTAGTCTCAAATAATTATATT
The DNA here is from genome assembly GCA_007115665.2 of Sequoiadendron giganteum. Classification (NCBI taxonomy): domain Eukaryota; kingdom Viridiplantae; phylum Streptophyta; class Pinopsida; order Cupressales; family Cupressaceae; genus Sequoiadendron; species Sequoiadendron giganteum. Next base: position 343,499,899 of record CM021110.1, read on the forward strand.
TATCAAAATGAGTGTAAAATATTTAAACATACATGCTAGGGCATTGTATAAGAGGATAACTATTAATTTATTTTATAGAGAATGCAAATAAATTTAATAGTATAGTATAAAAAAATATGCAGCATCATAATATGCATTGATAAAGATAGACTAGAAATCTATATTCTTCTTATCATTGTAGTGTAGAAAAATGTTTTCCATTACATTTTCACACTTGTTTGGACCCTTGTGAACTAAATGAACCTAATTTATGACTTAATTTTGGAATGATTAATGTTAAAATTAACTTAATGTCACCTTGATCGAGTGTTTTAATTTTTTTAACAAATTCACATTAGGTCTTGGGCCCTTTTTAAGCTAAATAAACCTAACTTTGCCTTAATATAGTGGTATAAAGTGTATTCATTTACACCTTCACATTAAATTTAGGACCCTTGTAAACTAAATGGACCTAATGTCACCTAGATCTAGTGTTGTAATGTGTTTTCCAAATTCACATTGGATTTAGGGCCCTTTTAAGCTAAATAGGCCTAATTTTTCCTTAATTTAACATTGTAAAGTATATTTATTTATACTTTCACAATGATTTTTGGGCCCTCTTGTATTTATGACCTTAACATCACCATTAATAGGCCCCTAAGACCCTATACTATGCATCTTGAGGCATATTTCAACCAAAATCTCAACAAGATCAATAAATAAACTTAATTTCTTAGTTCCCCAACATTTTCTCAAGCCAAAAGGGCTTGGTGGGACCCATACATCACCTTGGGTGTATGATTCCCATCTAGATGGGACCTATATGCCACAAGTAGCATATGAGTCCCATTTGGCCCCGTTTTAGGGTTTTGTGAGGGAAATCAAGGTTTTAAATTGTATGTCGACCTCTAAGATCTAATAAACGGTAACTTGGATGGATTTCCTATATAGACAAGGTATCAAATAATTATTTGACTAAGACTTCATGATATCATTATAATCCATCAAGAGTTAAGCATTCCAAGACTTCATAATATTAAGTGTCAAGAAAGAATTCAAGATAATTTCTAAGGCATTCAAGGGTAGAATTCTTCATCATTTGTTGCAACAATTCAATATCCATTATCATGTCATGGTTATCAAGAATCAATCATGTTCCTGAGCTAGTGTTGTAATGTTGCATTCAAGATCCAAGATTAAGCATTATTCTACACTTATTTCAAGATCTAGATCTACACCCTTCATGGCCACTTCATGTTAGATTGTTGATTTGTAGGAAATCATTCAAGGTATCATTACTCATGTCTCATTTTCCTTGTTTTATGTTTCATGTCCTCATTTCATTATCTCATCATTTGGTTTAATTACCTAAAAGGGTTTTGACCAAGGCAAATAACCATTTACTAACAAACCAATAATTATTTCTCTCTCTACATGTGTAATTGTAGACTAGGTGTCTTAGAGCTTCAAGATCCTTTCAAGATTAGATTACAAGTTTGAAGAAGGTCATCAAGTTGTCACAAGGTTGTCATATTCACAAAAAATTACCTACAGACTACAAATCAGGGTTTCAAATATGAAAATGAAGTGTGGAAGGAAGAGTAGAGATAGGAGAGTAGAATCATGCCTTAACCCTCCAAAAAATTTAAGTGGTACGGATACGCCACTTGTGGCGTATGAGTCCCAGTACAAGGATTTTCCCAGATTTCAAGAGATTCAAATTCAACACTTTCAGATTCCTGTTTCTACCTAGAAAGCCTAGTCTGGGACTAAATCACCTAGATTGGGGTATGAGTCCTAGTAGGCATTAAAAAAATATATTTTAGGGTTTTAGAGATTTTTTTGACCTCATCCTACTTCTAGGTGCACCTCTCTTAATCCTAAGTCTTTTATTCTATATTTTAGTTTCATTTTCTAGGTCATTTAGTAAAGTTTTGCATTGAACTAGGTTTAAAAATTAGGTCGATTATATTTCATTATTATTTCCAAGCCCTAGCTTTGTAGTGAGCCCTATTTTAGTTTCTAATCAGAACCTATGACAGTACCTTGCAATATCTCTTTCCTCTACTTCATCCTTGGATTGAAATCTCTAGAGTTTCCTTGAATGAGAATGGAGAAGATTGTTGTTTTATGTCCTAAACCATAAGAAATGACAATTTTCCACCTTTCATTTTGGCGAACCTACATTTAGAATATCTTAATTATGATTTGGAGTGCATCATCATCCTAGATCTATCTTGCATTAGCATTGCATTAGATTTTGCATTAGTTACTTGGAATTCTAGGGTTTTTAAATCTTGCATTAGTGAAAGTGCATATATAGGTGGCATTTTTGCATCTTTCATCATTGAAAACCATCTAAAATATGTATTTGCACTTAGCCTAGGCATCACTCAAAACAAAAAAATAACATTCACACATAATTTGCTGAAAATGGTGTAAAAACCCTAATCTAGTACTCATACACCCCTTTGGGTGATTTATTCCCAGTACAGGTGGTTTGCCTAGTTTTTTGGGTATTTTGTGGTGACTATTATTCAACATTCAGACCCTTGAAAAACCTTGACTAGGACTCATATGCCCTCTAGGCGATTTAATCCTAGATCAGGCCTAAAACTACCTTTTACATCATTAAAAACTTTATTTTTGTGCTTCCTAAGCTTGTTGGTAACATATAGTATCAGTCTGGAAAGTTTCAATAACTTCCATTTTATGCATCTAGGTCAAAAAAATCAATTTAGGGCAGTCATTTTTGAAATCATTTGAATAATAAGGGTATGTGCAGGATCATGATGGACCAGAAAGTGGCGATATCTAAGTGATATGATGGCCCATGTGGCTGACGACTTTTTTTTTACCCAAAATTGATGAAACAAAAAGGGTTTTTAAAGGATATTCTCAGATTTACACCAATATAAATTATGCTTTACTTTGAATTTAATAACTAATTATTATTCATTTTCTATTTGAATTACGACTAAAGTCCTGGTTGATAGGCTGATTGAAAAAAATCTATAGCTTTCAAACGATATCACATTTTTTGAATCCAAAACATGTGTCACATTCTATGCTTCACATACTATAGGATTAAAAACAAAATAATTTAATTTCATGAAGTTTTTACCAAGTTAAGGCGGTCAGACATACGAGTTTTTATATTTTTTTAAAGTTGTAATAAACAATTCATAACTAATTATTTACTTGGAAAAAAATTACAAAAAAATATGCATCACATAGGGACACGAGTCCCCTACTTATATCTAAACTATTATTAAAAAATATTATCATTTTATTGTGGTTAGGGTGGTCAAACAGACACCTACTTCTTATTTGTTTCCTAAAATTTAAGTACTACTACATTGAAATTTCAAATTTTCACCAAATAGATTTTATTTAAAAATAAATAAACCCAATAGTTTAGAAACTACATTCAATTTTCTACAGATTCTATTCTTACATAGTTTTGAAATAATATAGATAACTTATTCAAATTTTTACGTGAAGTTTCCTAACTTTGATTTTCTGAATTTTATTGCCATTTAAGGGCCTATTTTTTCCATGATGATCCTGCACATACCCATAACAATCATCAAATCTGAAAATGTTCAAATTTATGAAACTTTTCATAATATGGATAAAATTACTTTTCACTTTTGCATATACAATGTTTACATTCATGAAGCTTTACATAAGTTTGATAAAAGTGTTTTTCATTTTTAGATACACATTGTTTTCATTCTTACATCTTTGCATACATTGGATAAAAGTATTTTTCATCTTTGGATATACATTGTTTACATTATTGAAGCATTGCATGAGATGTTTAGAAGTACTTTTAATTCTTGGTCAAACAATGTTAGTATCCCACCTATTTAGGCATGCTAAGGAAAATTTCATATCCCCTCCCTATGAGAATGCTTTAGCGAAAGAGAATACAATCTTGGGCAATCATAACAATCATATTCATTCTTCTCCTAATATCTCTCCTATGTGTGAAGAAGATATTTCGATGTTAGAAGAACCAATCAATGAGTTTTGAGAGTCCTAGTTGTTTCTCTCCTCCTACCTCTCTTATTAGGAATCACATTGATGAACAAGAGGACACAATCATAGGTAATCATGATGATCACATAACACAACAAGAAACCATTGAAACTTCAACTAGTCTACATTCATCTCCCGACATCTTCCCCTCTCGTGATATTTTTGTACATGATGAGGATATGTTGGTGTTAGATAGTCAAATATGTAATATCTATGACAACCCTCTTTATGTTTCTTCCCCCACCTATCCTATTTTATAAGACATTATGGGACAATGGGTTTAGAGTTTAGGGTTTAGGGTTTAGGGTATTGGGTTGAGGGTATAGGGTTGATGGATTAGGGTTGTGGGTACATATGGTTGAAGGATTGGGTTTAAGATTCCAATGTATAGGGTAGAGGGTATCGGGGTTGAGGGTTGAGGATTGGGGGATTAAGGGTTGAGGGTTTAGGGTTTGAGGGTTGAGGATTGAGGGATTAAGGGTTGAGGGTTGGGTGTTTAATGTAAGGGTAAAGGGTAGAGGGTAGAGGGTTTAAGGGTTGAGGGTTGAGGGTGGACGATTGAGGGTATAGGGTTGGGGGGATTAGGTTTGAGGGTCCAATGTATATGGTAGAGGGTATAGGGGTTGAGGGATTAGGGTAGAGAGTTTACTAAGTGGGTTTAAGGGTTTAGGTATTAGGGTTGAGGGTAGAGGGTAGATGATTGAGGGTAGAGGGTAGAGGGTTTAAGGGTTTAGGGTTTAAGGGATGAGGGTTTAGGGTTTAGGGTTTAGGGTTTAGGGTTGAGTGTTGGTTTATAGGGAAGATGGTATCTAGGGTTGAGGGTTTAAGGGTTGATGGTTTAGAGTTGAGGGTAGAGGATTGAGGGTATAGGGTTGGGGGATTAAGGTTGAGGGTCAAATGTATAGGGTAGAGGGTATAGGGTATAGGGGTTGAGGGATTAGTGTTTAAGGGTTGAAGGATTAAGGGTCAAGAGGGTAGATGGATTAGGGTAGAGAGTTTACTAAGTGGGTTTAAGGGTTGGGGGATTAGGGTTAAGGGTAGAGGGTAGAGGGTTTAAGGGTTTAGGGTTTAAGGGATGAGGGTTTAGGGTTTAGGGTTTACGGTTGAGTGTTTAAAGGTTTATAGGGTAGATGGTAGAGGTTTTAGGGTTTAAGGGTTGAAGGATTAGGGTTGAGGGTAGAGGATTGAGGGTATAGGGTTGGGGGATTAGGTTTGAGGGTCAAATGTATAAGGTAGAGGGTATAGGGGTTGAGGGATTAGTGTTTAAGGTTTGAGGGATCAAGGGTCAAGAGGCTAGAGGGATTAGGGTAGAGAGTTTACTAAGTGGGTTTAAGGGTTTAAGGGTTGGGGGATTAGGGTTAAGGGTAAAGGGTAGATGATTGAGGGTAGAGGTTTTAAGGGTTTAGGTTTGAGGGTTGAGGGATTAAGAGGTTATAGGGTAGAGGGTTTGAGGGTTGAGGTTTTAAGGTTGAGGGTAGAGGATTGAGGGTATAGGGTTAGGGGATTAGGGATGAGGGTCCAATGTATAGGGTAGAGGGTATATGGGTTGAGGGAATAGGGTTTAAGGTTTGAGGGATTAAGAGGGGATAGGGGTTGGAAGGATTAGGAGTTTAGGGTTGGTGAGTTGGGGATTAAGAGGTATAGGGAGGTTGAGGCAGGGGGTTTTAAGGAGTTGAGGGGGTGAGAGTTGAGAGTTAGCCTTGAGGATTAATAGGAGTATAGGGGTGCCGAGGGGATTGGAGTTTTAAGGGTTGAGGCATTAAGGGTCAAGAGGGTTGAGGGATTAGGGTAAAGATTTTACTAAGTAGGTTTAAGGGTTTAAGGTTTGGGGGATTAGGGTTGAGGGCAAAGAGTAGAGGATGGGGGTAGAGGGTAGAGGGTTTAAGGGTTAAGGGTTTAGGGTTTAGGTTTGAGTGTTTGAGGGTTTATAAGGTACAGGGTATAGGGTACAGGGTTTGAGGGTTGAGGGTTTAAGGTTGAGGGTAGAGGATTGAGCGTATAGGGTTAGGGGATTAGGGTTGAGGGTCCAATCTATAGTGTAGAGGGTATAGGGGTTAAGGGAATAGGGTTTAAGGGTTTAAGGGTTAAGGGATTAAGATGGTATATGGGTTGAGAGATTAGGGTTTAAGGGTTGAAGGTTGAGGGTTGAGGGATTAAGAGGGTATAGGGGTTGAGGGATTAGGGTTTAAGTGTTGAGGGTTGAGGGTTGAGGGATTAAGAGGGTATAGGGGTTGACGGATTAAGGTTTAAGGGTTGAGAGATTAAGGGTCAAGAGGGTTGAGGGATTAGGGTGGAGAGCTTACGAAGTGTGTTTAAGGGCTTAAGGCTTGGGGGATTAGGGTTGAGGGTAGAGAGTAGAGAATTGAGAGTAGAGGGTTTAAGGGTTTAGGGTTTAAGGGTTGAGGGTTTAGGGTTGTTTGTTTCAGGGTTAATAGGGTAGAGGGTAGAGGGTAGAGGGTTTGAGGATTGAGTGTATAAGGTTACAAGATTAGGTTTGAGGGTCCGATGTATAGGGTAGAGGGTATAGGGATTGAGGGAATAGGGTTTAAGGGCTGAGGGATTAAGAGGGTGTAGGGGTTGAGATATTAGGGTTTAAGGGTTGAGGGTTGAGGGTTGATTGATTAAGAGGGTATATGGGTTGAGGGATTAGGGTTTAAGGGTTGAGGGTTGAGGGATTAAGATGGTATAGGGGTTGATGGATTAGGGTTTTAGGGTTGAGGGTTTAAGTGTTGAGGGATTAAGGGTTAAGAGGGTTAAGGGATTAGGGTAGAGAGTTTACTAAGTGGGTTTAAGGGTTTAATGGTTGGGAGATTATGGTTGAGGGTAGAGGGTAGAGGGTTTAAGAGTTTAGGGTTTAAGGGTTGAGGGTTTAGGGTTTAGGGTTTAGGGTTTAAGGGTTGAGGGTTTAGGGTTTAGGGTTTAGGGTTGAGTATTTAAGGGTTTATAGGGTAGAGGGTAGATGGTTGAGGGTTCATGGTAGAGGATTGAGCGTATAGGGTTAGGGGATTAGGGTTGAGGGTCCAATGTATAGGTTTGAGGGTATAGGGGTTGAGGGAATAGGGTTAAAGGGTTGAGGGATTGAGAGGGTATAGGGGTTGAGGGATTAGGGTTTAAGGGTTGAGGGTTGAGGGTTGATGGATTAAGATGGTATATGGGTTGAGGTATTAGGGTTTAAGGGTTGAGGGTTGAGGGATTAAGAGGGTATAGGGGTAAAGGGATTAGGGTTTAAAGGTTGAGGGTTGAGGGTTGAGGGATTAAGATGGTATAGGGGTTGAGGGATTAGGGTTTAAGTGTTGAGGGATTAAGGGTCAAGAGGGTTGAGGGATTAGGGTAGAGATTTTACTAAGTGGTTTTAAGGGTTTAAGGGTTGGGGGATTAAGGTTGAGTGTAGAGAGTAGAGGATTGAGGATAGAGGGTAGAGGGTTTAGGGTTTAGGGTTTAAGGGTTGAGGGTTGAGGGTTTAGGGTTGAGTGTCTATGAGTTTATAGGGTATAGGGTAGAAGGTAGAAGGTAGAGGGTAGAGGGTTTGAGGGTAGAGGGTTTAAGGTTGAGGGTAGAGGATTGAGCATATAGGGTTAGGGGATTAGGGTTCAGGGTCCAATGTATAGGGCAGAGGGTATAGGGGTTGAGGGAATAGGGATAAAGGTTTGAAGGTTTAAGAGGGTATAGGGGTTGATGGATTAGGGTTTAAGGGTTGAGGGTTGAGGGATTAAGAGGGTATAGGGTTTGAGGGATTAGTGTTTAAGGGTTCAGGGTTCAGGGTTCAGGGTTCAGGGATTAAGAGGGTATAGGGGTTCAAGGTTTGAGTTTAAGGGTTGAGGGTTGAGGGTTGAGGATTAAGAGGGTATAGGGGTTGAGGGATTAGAGTTTAAGGGTTGAGGGATTAAGAGGTTATAGGGGTTGAGGGAATAGGGTTTAAGGGTTGAGGGTTGAGGGTTGAGGGATTAAGAGGGTATAGGGGTTGAGGGATTAGGGTTTAAGGGTTGAGGGTTGAGGGTTGATGGATTAAGAGGTTATAGGGGTTGAGGGATTAGGGTGTAAGGGTGGAGGGTTGAGGGTTGAGGGATTAAGAGGGTATAGGGGTTGAGGGATTAGGGTTTAAGGGTTGAGGGTTGAAGGTTGAGGTATTGAGAGGGTATAGGGGTTGAGGGATTAGGGTTTAAGGGTTTTCGACTGAAGGATTAAGAGGGTATAAAGGTTGAGGGATTAGGGTTTAAGGTTTGAGGGATAAGGGTTTAGGGATTAAGAGGTTAGAGGGGTTGAGGGATTAGGGTTTAAGTGTTGAGGGTTGAGAAGTGAGGGATTAGGGTTTAAATGTTGAGGGTTGAGGGTTTAACAGGACATATGGGTTGAGGGATTAGGGTGTAAGGGTTGAGGATTGAGGGATTGAG
>CM021110.1:343508412-343526134 GCA_007115665.2 Sequoiadendron giganteum
GGTTGAGGGATTAGGGTTTAAGGTTTGAGGGATAAGGGTTTAGGGATTAAGAGGTTAGAGGGGTTGAGGGATTAGGGTAAGTGTTGAGGGTTGAGAAGTGAGGGATTAGGGTTTAAATGTTGAGGGTTGAGGGTTTAACAGGACATATGGGTTGAGGGATTAGGGTGTAAGGGTTGAGGATTGAGGGATTGAGAGGGTATATGGGTTGAGGGATTAGGGTTTAAGGGTTGAAATTTGAGGGTTGAGGGATTAAGAGGGTATAAGGGTTGAGGGATTATGGTTTAAGGGTTGAGGGTTGAGGGATTAAAAGGGTATAGGGGTTGAGGGATTAGGGTTTAAGGGTTGAGGGTTGAGAGTTGAGGGTTGAGGGATTAAGAGGCTATAGGGGTTGAGGGTTGAGGTATTAAGAGGCTATAGGTTTTGAGGGATTAAGAGGGTATAGGGGTTGAGGGATTAGGGTTTAAGGGTTGAGGGATGTGGGTTGAGGGATTAAGAGGGTATAGGGGTTTAGGGATTAGGGTTTAAGGGTTGAGGGTTGAGGGTTGAGGGTTGAGGGTTGAGGGTTGAGGGTTGAGGGATTAAGAGGGTATAGGTGTTGAGGGATTAGGCTTTAATCACTCCCTCCTACCCCCTCTCCCTCTCTTAGGTCACTCTCTCATTGTTCAATCAATCCTCCTCTCTCTTTGTCCCACTCTCTGTCTTCCTCCCTCTCTCCCTCTCTCTCCCTCTTTCTCCCTCTATCTCTCTCTCCCTCTCTCCAACTCTCTATCACTACTATCTCTCTCCCCTCTATCCTTAATATTTAACCCTTTGAACCTTTAACCCTTAACCATTTAAACCCTTAACCCTTAAACCCTTAAATCTTAACCCTCTACCCTCTATCTCTCTCCCACTCCCTCTTTCTCTTCCCTTTATCCTTAACCCTTAACCGTTTAAACCATTAACCCTCAAATGCTTAAAGCTTAACCCTTTAAACCCTTAACCCTTAAAACCTTAACTCTTAACCCTCTACCCTCTATCTCTCTCTCCCTCTCTCCCACTCTCTCTCTCACTCATATCTCTCTCCACTCTATCCTTAACCCTTAACCATTAACCCCTTAATCGTTAACCATTTAAACCCTTAACCCTTAAACCCTTAACTCTTAACCCTCTACCCTCTATATCTCTCCCATTCCCTCTCTCTCTCCCCTCTATCCTTAACCCTTAACCATTTAAACCCTTAACCCTTAAACCCTTAACTCTTAACTGTCTACCCTTTATCTCTCTCCCACTCCCTCTCTATCTCCCATCTATCCTTAATTCTTAATGCTTTAAACCCTCTACCCTCTATCTCTTTCTCACTCCCTCTCACTCTCCCCTCTATCCTTAACCCTTAACCCTTTAAACCCTTAACCCTTAAACCCTTAACCCTTAACCCTTTAAACCATTAACCCTTAAACCCTTAATTCTTAACCCTCTACCCTCTATCTCTCTCCCACTCCCTCTATCTCTCCTCTGTATCCTTAACCCTTAACCCTTAACCCTTTAAACCCTTAAACCCTTAACCCTTAACCATTTAAACCCTTAACCCTTAAACCCTTAACTCTTGACCCTCTACCCTCTATCTCTCTCCCACTCCGCCTCTTTCTACTACTCTCCCTCTCCCTCCCTCTCTCCCTCTCTCCTTCTTTCTCTCTCTCACTCTCTTAACCATCTACCCTCTATCTCTCTCCCACTCCTCTCTCTCTATCAAATATTTCCCTCCTACCCCCTCTCCCTCTCCTAGGTCTCTCTCTCATTGTTCAATCACTCCCACTCAACCTCTCCCTCCCTCTCTCCCTCTCTCTCAATTTTTCCCCCTCTCCCTCTCTCTCCCTCTCTCTCTCACTCCTATCTCTCCCCTCTATCCTTAACCCTTAACCCTTTAAACCCTTAACCCTTAACCCTTTAAATCCTTAACCCTTAAGCCCTTAACTCTTAACCCTCTACCCTCTATCTTTCTCCCACTCTCCCTCTCCCTCCCTCTCCCCCACTCTCTCCCATTATTTCTTTCTCACCCTCTCCCACTCTCCCACTCTCTCCCACTCTCCCCCTCTCTCCCTGCCTTTTTGTCTCCATATCTCCCACTATCTCTTTCTCCTCTCCCTCCCTCTCTCCCTCTCTCTCCCTCTATCTCCCTCTTTCTCTCCCTCTCTCTCCCTCTAACTCTTACCCCTCTGCCCTCTATCTCTCTCCCACTCTCCCTCTCTCCAACTCTCCCACTCTCTCCTAATCTCTCTTTCTCCCACTCTCCTCCTCTGTCTATCTGTCTGTCTATTTCTCTCTCTCTCTCTCTCACACACACACTCTCTCTTTCTCTCTCTCTCTCTCTCTTTCTCCCACTCTCTTTCTCTCAATCATACACCCTCTACCCTTAAACCCTAAAACCCTTATACTCTCAACCCTACATCCCTCTCTACTATATATCTCTCCTCTCCCTCCCTATACCTCTCTATCTCTCTCACACACACACTCACCTCTATATCCTCTACTATAAGGGTACATGGGAGAGATATAGAATTAGGATAGAGGGTATAGACAAAGAGGCAGAAAATAAATCTATTAAAAAAATCATATTTCATATAACGTGAGTGCGTTTTGAAGAAGTAGAGATATGTCCATTTTAGCAAGAAATAAAATGCTCACGTTATAACGTGAGCGTGTTTTGTCTTCCACTAAAAATGGTAAAAAAACTCAATATACCCGTGATCTCAAGGCCCACATTCTACATATTCTCCTAGTTCTACTCATGCTTTGACAAAAAGTAGCTTTTTGATGATGTTGTGTAGTGTGCAAGCATGTTTTTCACATTCCACCACCTTTTCCATGATCTTTCTACCACCTTTGCATGAAATAGCAGATTTTTCACATTGAAAGACATATAATATTAATTAAAGTTTGAATTCCATTGAAAACTGATATACAATTGAAGTTTGGAGGCAAACAAGCTTTTGAAAAAGTTAAATTGTTGAGGAGTTTAAAGAAAGAAGAAGCTAAGGCTACATAATTGGGTTGAAATACTCCATTTGAAAGTTTGGTTTTTTAGGTATGTGAAGTCATTACATATTTTCTTTCATTCTATTATGGATTGCTTTCATTTTTGTTATTTTGCATATTCCATGTTGAGCATTGTTTGTTTGTCATTATAACCTTAGGTTGTTAATGCACATTTTCAATTACACAATTATATACACTTTCCAATAAAAATTTTAAACCTGATGCCAAACATCTACTAGGATCCACAAATCATCAAGGGTACTTCTGACCCTAACTTAAAATGAAGAAGATCAACCAACAAAGTCAATCATCTTTTCATCAAAATCCTTCAATTTCACTTGATTTCATATTTCCACAAAATATTAGAAATGGCTTCAAATCTTTGTCAGACTCAAAAATAGATTAGCCATCATAAAATTGATTGTAACATAGCATAAACTTGATTAGAAACTCATAACCATTCAATTCGTTTAGGATTCACTAATTCACTCTTTAATGTTGAAACTTACATGACAAAATAACAAAAAATCATGGAAGGTAACTACCAACCTTTATCCAGACATCCAAGACACTATAATCAGCAATGTTATTGATTGAAATAAACCAAATACACATTCACAAACCACTGATCCATCAAGCTCGTTAATTCTTTTAGTCATAACATCATTCTGCACAAGGAGTCAACTTATGTATTTCTTGAGAGCACAACAACCAAATGATGAATTCTTATTTTCCCCTACACAAAACAACAAACACACACCTTACACAGCCCAAAACTAACCTAATCCACCAAACTACAGAGCCTAGATTGTGGAGTAGTCATAATGAACCTTCTTAGACTCTCAAACCCCCTAGTGCATGAAAACCACATGTCTTTCAGCCATTTTGTTATTTAACAATTGAATTACCTTGTGTATTGATGCAATCACGGGAGGTCCTATAACACAACTCAACACAAGATCAACCAAAAACAACAATTCACAATTAACAATTCATATAATCCACGATAGGCTTCTTTGTTACAACTTCATCAAAACTACATTTATACACCAACTAGGCCTCAAATTAGGCCTCTTTTACAAAGGACCTTATCTTAAATCCTTTTCCAAAACACCAAAATCAATAGGGAAGTAGTCTATATGTTATGAAACCAAGGATTCCACCATTTTGTTTTCATAAAATCACTCACCAAAGTGCCAAATCACAAAACCCTCCTTTCTACCCAAGAAACTAGTGGTTTATTGAAAAACACTCATCCAACCCTCACACAATATTTTGAATACTTCAAACAGGTCTAAAATGGCCTGAAAAAACTCAATTCAACAAGAAACCATGCTTCCCTAATGCAAAACACACTTTATCATATCAAAACCACTCCAAATCTCATGGAAAACTCAAAATTTCACTATAGGGCTTCATGCCCAACAGCATTTTAGACCTCCCCTGCACACAAAAAACATTCCCTCACCTATTTGTTGATGATTCAGACCCATTCCACTAATTATATTAATCATAGTGAGTGGAATGGGCCAATTTACATAATTGAGACCTTCAAAACCCTTTAATCAGGGTACATAGACCTGCAACAAGAGATTCAATCCAAACTACCAATAGAATTGGAGTTAAAGTCTCAAATCAAATGAAAAACACTATTAACACATGCTCCAAAGTGATTCAATAATATTTATATTCAAAACCTCTTTGTACAGTTTGAACCAAGGCTGCAAAAGACAAAGAAATATAGAAAATTTGAAAACAATGATTTTTCAATTCAATCTTCCTTCAAATCTTCTAAATCGGTCTTTGCATCGATGTTCTCTAAAATATATATGATTTTTCCCACAAAACTAACTATCCTAATGCCTTCAACTGACATTTAAAATGGTATGACTATTTTCCTTCCTAAAAATTTTCTTTTTACAACTTTACAATTTTACCCTTTTGCACAATTGGCAACTTACCAATGTTTTTTACAATTTTGAAATCTAAACCTTCTAAACACCTAGGAAACATAAAAAATGACTTATTACAATGTAAAATGGTCTTATTAACCTTATTTAATGCAAAAATTTGAAAATCCTAAACCCTAGACAATTACCTCTTGAATTGACAATTTTCATTCAATGGTGATCCCTCACCATGTATGCTTCCACATTTTGTATACATATATATATGACATAAGTTGAAATTTTGTATGATTTTCCATGCTTCAATTTTGAGCCTATCTTGCAATCATGGCATGCCACATTACCACATTTCTTTAAGGCATTCTGGATTGGAAAAAATCATGTGACCTTTGTCTATGCTAGGTTAACTCTTGTACAAGATGATTGTAAGTATTCTTTATGAAGCCTTGAATGACATATATTTTGATTAACTTGAATGGATACATTTTTTTAGGAACTAATATTCATCTCATTACTATGCTACAAATAAAATTATCCACCATGCCAAAGAAATGAACAAAGAGATAACTAACATACGAAGAGAATGAAACCTTCAAAGAAAAGGAGAGAGTTTGGGTGGAAACATATCATGAAAAGAAGAAATTGGAAATGATTGACGAAAAATAAGCCAATTGAAGAGGAACCTCAACCATCAAAAAGAGAAAAGGGATTGGTAGCACAAAAGGCACGAATGCAAAATCATCGTGGTAAGACAAATTCAGATACCGTAGTTGGAGACACCCTCTACGACAAGTGAATATGAAGGGACACCATTAAACAAAAGTGAATATGGAGGGATACCATCTGCCACAAGTGAATAAGGAGGGACACCATCTAATGCAAGTGAATATTGTTGGACACCGTCCAACACATCTCAAGTTGAGAGTACATCATCACTTAGATTTGACGAAGAAGGCATGCCATCATCCCCACGTGAACCTCAAGGCACATCTTCTGTCTCCAGCCTCAATCGAAGGTACACAATATAGCCCACCTCAATTAAATATTGATGAAATTCTTAATGTTGAGATGTATGTACCTAGGAGAATACCACCTAGAATTTTGCATAGAAAGACAAAGTATTTGATTAATATTGATGATGAGATTTTGTAGCACATGGAAGGTAAGATTTCAACATGCAGTTGTAGAAATATGATGATAAGATAAGGCTAAATGAGACCGCAAGATGTCAACTATTTATTGAAATGATGCAGGGTGTAAAGTATAGGAACATTGTGAATACTCTTGGGTTAAGAACATCGAATGCATTCAGTGAAGACACTATTGTGAAGAATCTAATAGATGCTTATGAGAGTGTGGGTAAGACCTCACACTCAAAGGATAGTAATGTCACCTGACATGTCATTACATCAACTTTGGTAAGCTGCAAACAAAGAGATCTCATCTCATTAGAAAGACGAGTGAACAAATGAAAATTATTAGAAAAACTTTATCAAGAGCCATTCAAAGGCAACAAAGAATTGAGGGCACCGATTCAAATGAATTATGGGCATTCTCGGGGAGAATGCCACAAAAAGATAAAGAAGTTGTCGAAGCCTTGAGAATACTAATTTAAGAGTATTGGAAGAATAACACAAGGCCATCTCTAAATCAAATGGATGTGGTAAGAAGGAGAATCGGTAGTTGAAACCGTGAGCCACATCCAAAGCATTTTTTGGATATGAATCAAACCCAATTTTTTCATAAATTTGACAATGATTATCCTCGAATTAGTATTTCTCAAATATTTTTTGAAATGCTTAAACCTTTTTATGTCAAGATAAATCACACACACATTACTTGTTGTTGTAGACTACATATTGAATTCTCTAACAATTATGATGTTTATCATTCTATATGTTTAGATTTGTATACTAATGATGTTTTGTAGAATTGTGGCATAAAAACCCCACCAAAATATTCAAGAGAGTTCTTATCAAAAAAATTATGTGAAATAGAGGATGGCCAGATATTCTAAAGAACAACATGCTTGGATGGTTCATGCGAGTGTTGTGGTGGCTTCCAGCATATGCCAAAATTTCAACATACGGAAAGCACAGATGAGGTGGGACAAAAACTAATAGAGTTCGAGAAGTATAAAAAAGTGGCATGTGCTACAAAAGATGGGTCTCAAGGAAAAAGGCGTGATTTGGTTATTGAGAAAATTCCAGTGTACTAGTTTATATCCATGTTTTGTGACAATATACTATCTGAGTATACAATGCATACACATAGAGATCGATGGTTGGACACGTAATTCAAGCTATGCAAGGACACCATTCTAGTTGGAAACATAGTATCATTGGCTAACTTTGTAGAGAAATGCACTCTACAACCACAACATGAGGTGTAGTCATAGTATTACAACTCCACACAAGTTTTGATATTTATGCACATAGAATTCATTCATGCATCTGATAGTACAAATGATCAAAGGAAGCTATTGGGGGAGTACCACTTTTACATTAGTCATGATCACACACATTCTCTAGAGTTCATGCAAGATTGCTTCCAGATGTTCTACACTGGTTTGGCTCAGAGGGACATAAAATACGTCGAACATATAATATGGTCGAATAACTGTGCAACACAGTTCAAGAACTATCGCATGTTCTACTGGTTGTGTAGGATGCATGTCACTACAGGTGTTCAAATTATGTGGAACTTTTGTGAGGTCGGGCATGGAAAGGGGGAGCATGTGTGAAAAGAGCATTAGCACGAGAAGATTTAAGGTATAAATATAGTGCAAAGTTGACAGATACAAAATCAATCATCGAGTGGTGTAATGCTTCGATGGGTCTAGGTAATGAAGGTATGTCTTCAGTTCACATATTTTTTTGGTTGATGGATGATACTAACATTGCACCATATGAATCAGACTGTTATATACTAATAGGATCAAGTGAGGTACATTATTTCCTTAGCTCAAATGCAAGTTCATGGAGTACCAATACATGAAAGATGGCATGCTTTTTTTCTTCATGTACAATGGAAGCTTGGAGTTATTGTGATTCATGGGAGTGGGTTGACAAGTTATCTTAGCCCACTTCACACATATCGCCCTCTGACAACATTGGAACTAACACAGGTGGAATCGTCAGTCAAATTTGACCACATATCAGATCTAGTTCAACTAGGTGATATATCTAATTTCTCAGTTGTTGAAATAACATATCATTATCTTACTTTGTAGTGTATTCATAATGTTGACTAATTTCAAGAGATTGGCTACACATATCAATGTAGGGCATGTTTATCAAGTTATTGTAGATGAAGACAATGAAGAGGAAACAAGATATTACTTGTGTCATTGTGTTGAGGCCAAAAATAAAATGGAGGCCCTAGTTATAGATGGAGAAAACATTGAATACCCTACAAGCTCAGTTGTGGTTATTGGAATGTGGCTTCAAAGGTACCCATATTCGAGTGTTAAACATTGGTTGTTTTAGGACTTTGACATGCATCATAAGATTCTTCATTACTTGAACCTTGTTGTGGCATCCAAAGTTCATTTGACCAAATATGGGGGTAGACCTTTGAACAATACCTTTTGGAAGGTCTGTGAGTCTGACCATGAGGCAATACTTGACACAATAAAGAGTAGAATAGACCCGAATGGTTCATTGGATTAATTTGTAAGTATATGCAAATTGGTTCTTATTAATTTATACTTGTATGCACATTAATTTTTTTGATGCCAATGCTATCATCTTCTTTTACTTTTCGTATTTGTAAGTAACCTACTAAACATTGATTGGTGTCCCCTTGTAGAAAATGCAGATATATGAGCCATACAAGAAAATATCAACCAAAAAGAAATGCAACATCCTTATTTTGATGATCTTGACAAATATCAATCATGATTTTAAGCCATTAGAAAAGTGTGTGCAAAGCTTGGTGAGGTAATTTCAGGTTATTCATTTGAAGTTAACCTTATCATGAGTAAATATGATGTAGACATTATAAGAGCATCTCAAATTTCAAATTACTCTATTTGTGAGAGGTGTTGTGTGCAATAGGTATGTTGGAATTCCCAGTGAAGAAGTATGACCAAGTTTGACTAAGTTGTGAGACCTACATACCTATCTATAAATGCCTTCCATCTATTTTCATTTCATTTCCATTTTGGATGCTCTTTCTTTCTCTATTTTACTTTGTGTATTTTTAAGTAAACTACTAAAAATTGATTGGTCTCTTGTTCTAGAAAATGTTGATTTATGAGCCATCAAAGAGAATCTCAGACAAAAAAGAAATGCAACATCCTTATTATGATGATCTTGAAAAATCTCAATTATAATTTCAAGCCATTATAAAAGAGCGTGTGAAGCTTAGCGAGGGAATCTCAAGTTACTTAATTGAAGTTAACCTCATAATGAGCACCTATGATGTAGACATTTAAAGAGAATCTCGAATGTATGAGTGACATTGTAAAAGATCTGTGAGAAAGAAGTACCTAAGGCATTGTAATGAGATTTACTTGTAATGAGATTTACTCAAATACTGTAATTTTGGAGTTCATGTTTGGTGCAGTAGCACCTTGTTCTCTAAATGCGTTCAATAGGTAAATTTAAATTTGAATTTTGAAATGAAAACAATGTGAAAAAGGTCATGTGAAGGTAATATGTAATGTATTAAAAGTATCAAAGAGGTCATTAGGTGATTAGAGAAGTGATATAAAGCATGTAAGGTCGAGAAAAATAGAGATTTTTTATATTCTTGAATATTTATAATCAATAAAGTCCCTATTTTAGTGATTTTATGAAATTTTCCAGTTGTTCATTAACCTGTACAACCTATATTAGTAGTTTAAGACCTTGAAATTTTTTGTTTAAGGTGGAATAGTGAAGTAGATTTCATTTGAATCTATTTAGGAGGGTATCCATTAAGTTTATCATTAGTTTGAACTGATTTTTTTCAACTCGGTCTGTAAACGCTCAAGATTGGGGTTTTGAGAGTCTAGATAACCAATAATGACTACTCCACCAAATTTGATAGTTTAGATTAGTGGAGTAAGTTAGTATTAGGATGTTTTAGGTGTGTGTTTCTTTATCTGTGGAGGGGAATTCAAGAAACAAAGGTGGAGTTGTTGCTTCAAGGTTTTATGATGAATTTCTAAGTGAAAAGTGTGGCTCCAAGTGGTGTTTTGAGGAAAACTTCTCAAATGACTTCATAAAAAAATTACTGATCTAGATAGCTATTGGTGAGTTACAATAGATACTTCAAAATCAATAGTGACTATCTTTGAACATGTGCATCAAAAATGACCTCCTTCGATGTCCTCATTAGGCTAACTAGGCCTAATTTACAAAGGAACATACCTTTAAACATTCAAAACCCCTTGAACGTTTGGGGCAGTAATTGTCATGTATCCAAACCCTCATATCTACAATTTGTCTCAGGAGAAACTCAATCCACCATGGCAAACCACAAAACCCTTATTTTATGCTAGTATGAGGAGGGTTTATTCAAAGGAATAGTTCCACACCTTAACAGAACATGCCACCACCTTAGACCTTCTTAAAATCACCTACAAAAACTCAAAAGACAATCACCCAACCTCTACATGCAATATTTTATGAAACCCTAGGGTGAAACCTCATTTTTCATGCCCTTTTCCATCAAAATCTATAGGCACAGCAGCACAAACCCCATAAAACTTATTTCATTTCACTTAGAAACTTCTTTTCTAGTCTAACAAGATTGCATTGGGCCCCTCTACAAACAAATCTCTCGGTTTTGGCTATCTCGGAGTGGTTTTTCCATGGTGGTGGATTTTCACTTGATGGAAAAAGCATCAAATGCAAGCAATGCAAAGTTGCAAAGTGGTACAAATTTCATTCTACAACTTGTGTGACCAAGAAGACTATTCCAACGTGTCTGAATAGATATTTTTACGCTAGGAATGGTCCTTTCTCACACCCAAACATGCGAAATCGCTCTGAGGTATGTTCAACCGGATCAATCCCTTAAGAGTCCAAAGTGATAAATGGTTGCAAACTTCAACATGTTATTAATCAGATACTGTAATGCTTAGAAACTTATCATTTGATCCTATAATATTGTGTTGGGCCCCTATACAAAAGTCTCTCTTAGTTTTGGCTATCTCAAAGTGGTTTTCCTGTGGCGACGGATTTTCACTTGATGGAAAAAGTGTCCAATGTAAGTAGTGCAAATTTTTTTTTGCAACTCGTGTGACCAAGTAGACTGTTACAAAAAATTTGAATAGGTATTTTTACGCTAATCATGGTCCTTTTTCACACCCAGACACGTGGAATCACTCAACCAGATCAATCCCTTAAGGGTCCAAAGTGCAAAATGGCTGCAAACTACAACATGCTATTACTCGGATATCATGATTCTTAGAAACTTCTTTCCTAATCCTATAGGATTGTGTTGGGACCCTCTACAAAAACCTCTCTTTTTTTTGGCTATCTCGGAATGGTTTTCCCGTGGTGGAAAATTTTCACTTGATGGAAAAAACGTAAAATACAAGCAATGCAAAGTTGAAAAGTGGTTCAAATTTCATTCTACAAATCATGTGACCAAGTGCACTATTACAATGTATCTGAATAGGTATGTTTATGCTAGGAATGGTCCTCTTTCACACACAAAAATGTAGATTCTCTTTGAGGTACGTTCAACCAAATTGATCCCTTAAGAGTCTAAAGTGCTAAATGGCTGCAAACTTCAGCATGTTGTTACTCAAATACCATGATTCTTAGAAAATTCTAATCTAATCCTAAAGGATCATGTTGGGCCCCTCTACAAAAACCTCTCTTAGTTTTGGCTATCTCAGAGTGGTTTTCTCATGGTAGGGGATTTTCACTTGATGGAAAAAGTGTCAAATGCAAGTAGTGCAAAGTTGCAAAATGGTGCAACTTTCGTTCTGCAACTCGTGTGACCAAGAAAAATATTCCAACACATCTGAAGAGGTATTTTTATCCTAGGTATGGTCCTCTTTCGCACCCAAACATGCAAAATCGCTTTGAGCTACGTTCCACTAGATCGATCCCTTAAGGGTCCAAAGTGCAAAATGGCTACGAACTCCAGCATGTTGTTACTCGAATACCGTGATTCTTATAAATTTCTTGTCTCATCCTATAAGATCAATTTGGGCTCCTCTAAGAAAATATCTCTCAGTTTTGGCTATCTTGGAGTGGTCTTCCTATGGTGGAAAATTTTCTTGTGTGGAGTAGCATAATTAGGCCTACCTTGTAGCATTTTGTTTTGGCCTGTCATGGCTTTTTCTTTTTTTGTCAAGACATGGGCCTTTAAGGACGTGCGATAATTGGTATAATATGCCTAGAACTAGTGTCCTTGGTCTAGTTAATGCCTTTTGAGTTATTCTTGTGTTGGTTGTCCTAGTTGGTTAGGCTGTAAGGAATAGGAGGCCTAGTTTGGAAGTGATAGGTCAGAGGTAGTTCCCAAGCATAAGGTGAGTTGTGTTGAGTTGGTTTGGTCATGTTGGGAGGTTTCCAAGTTTTCTCCAAGTTCTGGTAATGTTTGGTTTGATAGATTCCATGTTTGGGTAGTTGAGTTACCCTATTGAGTCAAGTGAATTTTCGAGTCTTAATGGGCATATTATAGAGAAACTGTGTCAAATCACAACTTGGTTGAGCCACTATGCATCACCAATGGTGCTTTGCAATTGGAAGAGTGATTGAGAGCATGTTTCTTTGTTAAATAAACCTATTCAGGGGTCTAGGATGGTGTTGAGTCCATTTCTTATTTGTATTATAAATTATAACTTGCTTTCTCCTGAGTCCATTTCGTATACAAGAAATAATATTGCAAAAAGTTTGCATATAAATCTTTCAATGTGTTTATATGGTGATGCATCAAGAACATATTGGAATATTTTGTTGAATCATTTCATGGAATACCAATTGAAAACATGTTTTTTTTCTTTTAGATAAAGTTGTTTAGCATCACTCAATTAATATTCAAGACAAACCATGAAGGACAACAATGATCAATGCTAGGGATAACCAATTAATAAGTATACACATGAATAAGTCAAGCATGTACATGTGAATAAGAGAAGAAAAAGTACTGAAAAACACATAAGCCTTGAAGTATACACACAAATACATAGTATACACAAATTAATATAAATTATATGCACAAATACAAGGTATACGCAGGAAAACACGTAAGTCACAAAGTATACATTGGAACACATGTAAGTTGTAAAGTATACACTTGAATACAGGTAACTCATATCTATTGAGCCATCAATTTAGAATGCAAATATGGACACCATCAATAAAAAAATATTTGTGTTAACCAAATAGCCATGTAGTCATACATCAATATATGTCGATATAAGTATGGAATATATGTAAAAAATAGCCATATAGGCTTATGAGAATTCCATATAGCCATAAAAAGTCAAATATGTCCAATACAAAATATGTACAAAACTTCCATGTAGGCATACAACAAAGGGCTTTGGAATCAAAATTCATTGCTCTCCATGCTTTGGAAATAAATTATTTCCCTTTGCTTTTCGATCGAATGGTGATAGATTTGTCACACATTTGTGTTGCGCTTGAGGAGTGCTCTTGCTACTCTCCCTAGTGTTTAGCTCATGGTGAAGTTTTAACTGTTACAATAAGAAGTAAAGACATGAATATGTAAAAATTACATTATAAAAAATGATATATTTGAAAGAAATCACTTACCGCCATCTCATGATCTCTCTCCACAAGGGAAATATTCACACGCCCATGCTCAAGTGTGCTCAAGCCTTGTATAAACCATCCAAATATAAATTAAACTACGAATCAATAATGGTTTGATTTTTCACTAACATCTATAACAACAAATGTAAATTGAAATTTAGTAATTTTCCTCATAGCTCCCCTGTCAAAGCCATTGAGGATTGTATAGCAGATGAAACACCGATTTGCATTTCCCTCATCACATTCAGAGGTGTTTCATCTTGCAAGATCTGAAAATAAAAAAAAATTATTCAACGTAATCAACAATGTGCATATAAACTACACAAATCTATTAAGTACAATTCATTAGTTAAACTCTTTATTCTATTACATCCATGTAGGTGTGAGTAAATCCACTGGCATTGGGAGGTGTTCCCTTGAAACCTTCAATATTAACCTATTCAACATCCAAAATCACATATTAAAATACCATTCATAAAACAATGCTATTAACATGTAATAATTTTATAATTGTTTACTAGTTACATACCCCAATGATAGGTGTAATACAAAAATAAGTAGGTGGAGGGTTGGTGTATCCAATCTCAACACTGTGACCCTGCAATTTTATTAAAATAATAAAACATTTTTAGTTAATCTTGCATTTCAAAATTGAAATTTAATAAATTAAATTCAATGAACATGCTAAATTTTACCTGACTATCAATGTCATATGCCTCATGCAAAATGTTAGTTGCCCTCTCCATCTCCATAGTTGTAGACGGATCCTACATAGCAACCTCCTGAGTGTCAATGGGGTATTATGAACAAGTTTCCCCACAAGATTGAAACACATGGGTTTGAAGGACACCACTCGAAGACTCCCCTAGATGGTGTTGTAGACTAGGGCTAATATGATGGATGACACTTTGGGTCAAAGTGTTGATCACTTCCAATGTCTCTACACCAACACTCTATTTCACGATGGAAGGAATAACAATATGCTCATGAGGTGGCCTAGCGAGAGCTCATCTCCCTTGCCACGTAGGATTTGGCTATGCATCAGGTCTATCCTGAGCCAACCCCCCACCTCTCCCCTGGAAGTCCCTCATATCAAAATAATTTGGGATTTTGTTCAATATGAAATCATTGTATAGTTTCCTAAGGAAATATTGCGTGACTTCACAATTGTTGCATAGTGGACAATCGAAGACCATGTACCTCCTATTATAAAATTGGTTCCTAATCTATTGGTGGTGGCACCAATGAGTAGGAAACCTCTTCGCATTGAGGGTAAGATTTTTATTTGTATGTGGGTCATTGAATAATGAGCACAAATCACCTTTTGTAATTTTTAAATCCTTTACATCTTTATATGATAGTTTATTCGCATAATAATCCCTAGTCGCCTGCCTCCTATCTTGCCATCCAGTTATTTTTTTGCTAATTGAATCTACATTTGTTAACATATCTTTCAATGAACTTTCTAGGGTCATTCTTTCTACAATTGAACCATTTGAATCACTCAACCTATTGATTAAATCCTCAATTTTCTTTTTGTTGTTCTCAATTTCATTCATTAAATTTTGTTGAGTGTCAAGAGGGGGTTGAGTGATTGGTGGAGGAGGTTGTTGTTGTGGTTGATTTTGTTCTTGAGGATTTGGTTGCTCTTCTTGTTAAGGATTTTGAGGGTTTGCAGGTTGATTTGCATCTCCTAAAACTTCAAACAAATATATATCAAATACAACCTAAAACTAACAAATTCAAAACAAAAAGCAAACAATCCTTACCTCTCACACCTCCTCCTCATCATGGCACCATCATTGCGAAGAAATAGCAAATTTTGGTGAATATTTTGGCACAATGCCTCCTCCTAGAACGCAAGCACGAAAAATGAGGGTTTTGGCCATGAGCACAACAAAAAACATAGTCAAAATGAAAATGAATGAGTTTAACTTTTTTTTTTGCTTTTAACATGTCATAACACGAGCATGTTATAATGCACTCGCATTATAACACACTCACGTTATGAATTTTCAAAAAAAAAATTTGAAAGTGGCCATAAATTGGCTTCCCATTTCCATGCACCAGCCCCCCACCTTACCTAGACAAATCTATCTCACTCCAACCTCCTTTCTCACACTCCCTCTCTCTCTCCTCCTTTGGTATTTTTGTCCCTCACTCCATATCCCTCTCTTAGGTCATTATATTTCTCTCTCCCTCCTACCCCCTCTCCTCCTCCCAGGTCTCTCTCTCTCTCACACACACACTCCCTCTCTCTAACTCCCTCTATATCTCTCCCACTATATCTTTCAAGTATCTCCCTCCTAACCCATCTCCCTCCCTCTCTCTCTCTCTCTCAAGCCTCTCCCTCCCACCCCCTCTATCTCTCTCTCCCTCCCACTCCCTTTCTCTCTCTCCTATCACTCCCTCTCTCTCTCCCACTCTGTCTCTCTCTCCCTCCCACCCCATCTCCCTCTCTCTCTCAATTCTTTTGCTCCTACCCACTCTCCCTCTCTCTCTTTCTCAAGTCTCTCCCTCTTATCCCCTCCCCCTCTCTTAGGTCTCTCTATTTCTCAATCAATCCCTTTATCCTCTCTCCTCCCTCTCTCTCCCCTCTCTCTCTCTCTCTCTCTCTCTCTCTCTCTCTCTCTCTCCCAGTTCTCTTTCTCTCACCACCTCTCCCACTCTCTCTCAGGACCCTCTATCTCTTTGAGGTCTCTCTTAGGTCCCTCTCCCTCTCTATCCTCAGCACTAAAGCCTTAAACCCTCTACCCTATACCCTCAACCCAATACCCTCTACCCTCAATCCTATGCCTCTCCCTCTCTCTCTCTCAAGTCTCTCCATCCTAACCCCTCTCCCTCTCTCAAGTCTCTCTCTCTCTCTAACTCTCTTTATCTCTTTCCCACTCCCTCTCTCTCACTCTCTCTCCCTCTCCTGCTCTCAAGTCTCTCCCTCCCACCCACTCTCCCTCCCTCTCTCTCTCTCATTCCCTATATCTCTATCTCACTCTCTCTCCCTCTCCCTCTCTCTCAAGTCTCTCCCTACTATGACCTCTCCCTCTATCAGGTCTGTCTCTCTCTCGCTCTTACTCACTCCCTCTATCTCTCTCCCACTCCCTCTCTCTCCCTCTCTCTCTCTCCCTCTCTCTTAGATATCCCCCTCCCACCCCCTCCCCCTCTCTCTCTCTCCCTCTCTCAGGTATCACCCTCCCACCACCCCATCCCTCTCTCTCTCACTCTCTCTATCTCTATCCCATCCCTCTATCTCGAGCACTCCCTCTCCCTCTCCCTCCCACCCCCTCTCCCTTTCTCAGTCTCTCTCTCTCTCCTCCCTCCTATCTCCCACTCCTCTCTCCTAATCTCTCAGAGTCTCTCCCTCCCACCTCTCTCCTCTATCTCCCTCTCCTCTCTCTTAGATCTCTCCTCCACCACCTCTCCTCCTCTCTCTCTCAAATTATCTCCTCCTCCAGCCTCTCTACCTCTCCCGGTCTCTCTCTCTCACTCACTCCTCCACTCCCTCTCTCCCTCTCTCTCTCGGTCCACCCCCTCCCCGCCCCTTCCACTCTCTCTCCACCCCATCTCCCTCTCTCCGTCTCTCCCTCCCCCCTCTTTCTCTCTTACTCTCTCCTTCCCTCTCTACTCTCTTACTCTCTCTCCCTCCTTCCCTCTCTACTCTCTTTCTCTCTCTCTCTCCCCCTTCCTCTCTCCCATCCTTTTCTCCCCTTCTCTCATGCTCTCTCTCTCACACTCACCTCTATCTCTATCCATCCTCTATCCACTCCCTCCACCCCCCTCCCTCTCATCCTCTCCTCCCATCTCTTTCCCCATCTCTCCCTCTCCCTCTCTCTCCACTCCTCTCTCTCTTTATTCTCCAGGTCTCTCCACACCTCTCCCAATCTCTCTCCATATCTCTTAGGTCTCTCTCTCCCACCCCCTCTCTCTCCATCTCTCTTAGGTCTCTCCATCCCACCCTCTCAAGCCCTCTCTCTCTTAAGTCTCTCCCTCCTACACCCCCTCTCTCTCTCTCTCTTAATTCTATCCCTCCCACACCCTCTCCCTCTCTCTCTCACTCCCTCTATCTCTCTCCATTATCTC
>CM021110.1:343526234-343555309 GCA_007115665.2 Sequoiadendron giganteum
TCTCTCCCTCCCATCTCTATCTCTAGAACTCCCTCACCCTCACACACCCCCTCTCCCTCTCTCAAGTCTCTCTCTCTCTCTCACTTTCTTTATCTCCCACTTCCCTCTATCTCTCACTACCTCTCTCTCCCACTCCCTCTCTCTCCTACTCTCTTAGGTCTCTCCCTCCCACCCCCTCTCTCCCACTCCCTCTCTTTCAATTCTCTCCCTCCCACACCCTCTCCCTCCCTCTCTCTCTCAAGTATCTCCCTCCTACCCCCTCACTCTCTCTCAAGTCACTCTCTCACACTTTCTCTCACTCTCTCCCTCTATCTCTCTCCCACTCCCTCTATCTCTCTCCCTCTCTCTCTACCTCTCTCTCATGTATCTCACTCCCTCTATCTCTCTCTCTATCTCTCTCAATTCTCTATTCCTCTCCCATCCTCTATATCAGAACTCCCTCCCTCCCACCCCTCTCCTCTCTCTCAAGTCTTATCTCTCTATGCCCTCTATCTCTCTCCCTTACCTCTATCTCCACTCCCTCTCTCTCCCACTCCTCTATCTCTCCCACTCCCTCTATCTCCTACTCTTAGCATTCCCACCCTCTCTCCTCTCCCTTCCTGTGGCCTCTCTCTCCTGACCTTCCACTCCTCTATCTCTCCCTCTCTCTCTCTGCCTCTATTTCTCTCCCTATCTCTCTCCCCCTCTCTCTCAAGTTTCTTCCTCTAACCCCCTCCCTCTCTCTCCCTCTCTCTCCCTCTCTCTCAAGTTTCTCCCTCTCACCCCCTCCCTCTCTCTTAGGTTTCTCCCTCCCTATCTCTCTCTCAAGTCTCTCCCTCCTACCCCCTCTCTCTACCTCTCTCTAACACTCCCTCTCTCTCTCTCCCCCTTTTGTATATTTTTCTCTCTCACTCCATTTCCCTCTCTTAGGTATTTGTCTTTCTCTCTCCCTCTCTCAAGTCTTTCCCCCCACCCTAACTAAATAACTCCCTCTCCCTCTCAAGTCTCTTTTTCTCTCAGGTTTCACTCCCTCCCATGCTACCTAGGCTAATGTGTCTCACTCCAATCCCCTCTCTATCAAGTCTCAAATACCTCCCACCCTACCTAGACAAATATATTTCACTCCAACCCCCTCTCTCTCACACCCTTTGGTATTTTTGTCTCTCTTGGGTCTCATCCCTCCCAACCCCTCTCTCGTTGTTAGGTCTTTCCCCCCACCCTAACTGGATAACTCTCTCTCTCTTAGGTCTCACTCCCTACCACGCTACCTAGACTAATCTCTCTCACTCCTATCCCCTCTCTCTCAGGTCTCACTCACTCCCTCTCTATCTGATTTTTTTTTTCAATGCAACAATCTGGTGCTTGCCAAATTTGGTGCTCTCCAAATTTGGCGAGCGTCAAATTTGGCACTATCCAAATTTGGAGAGTGCCAAATTTAGTGCTCTCAAAATCTGGCCAGCTCTAAATTTGGTGCTCTCCAAATTTGGTGAGCGCCAAATGTGTTTTTTCCTTGGAATGGTAAAATAGGGGTTGACCACGTGATTTAGACCCGCATGTTTCTACATTTATTGGGTTCAATACTTTATCCGACTCAAAAACACCTTTTTTATGTAGTTGAATCCCTATTGTACTAATCTAAGCTTGATCAATCACCTTTTTACCACCAATTTGCATGTTAGACAATGCAAAAGAAGACAATTTGAAGTTTCTACATCATTTTACATTTTCTCAGGTAATATATTCATTTTGGTAATATTGAAATATTTTTATTTAGTTTATTTGTTTTTTTGACAATATAAACCAAATTTATTTCATGATTTTATTAATCATAATAGTTTTTACATAGAATTCAACATTTAATTAGATGGGAGTTGTATAAAAAAGTTTAATTTTTATGAGTTTGAAGAAAAACAATGAAAAACATGACATAATTTAGATGAATTCATGTTTAAACTTATATAAACGACATCAACTTAACACAAATTTTACTATGAATTCTATTTGCATTGCTTATAGTAGTCCATTTCCATCATGGCTAGTGGAACTCACTCTATTTCATTTTAGGTAGATGTTTATATTCGGTTGTTTTTTTTTCTTTTGACAATTTATAGACCATTCATTTGATGATTTTATTAATCTTCATTGTTACACATAGAATTCAACATTTAATTAGATGCATCCTTCATGTAAAAGTTTAATTTTTAGGAGTTTGAAGATAAAAAATGGAAAACATGACATAATAGATTCAAATTCATGTAAACTTATATAGAGGATTTGAAAAATTGCCTCAAGTAAATGCCTCAAAGAAATGTGGTCTCATGGAATTTAAACAAATTATATATCTAGAGGATTTCAAAAATTTATTTTTTCTCCTTGATGGACTATACCTTTAACATCTAATAATGTAACTACCACATTACATCTAAATCGAAAGATTTTCTACTCCTTGATGGACTATACCTTTAACCTCTTCTAATGTAGTTCTATTGATTTAATGTCTTCATAATTTAGGGTGTAAAAATCCTAAGTAAAGCATGCACAAATAAGCAATTAGTTGAAGTATCACTCAAACACTTCCCTTAAATTTTCTTCTTGAAACTAGAATATATTTGAAAACATCTATGCATTCATGCCTAATATCATATTCATCATCATAAATATACTAATATATTATCTTGTTGAACAACCATTTCCTCATGAAATGGTTGGACTCACAGTTCAAGTTATACAAGAACACATTTTCACTTCGTAGCATCGTTTTAGTTGTCAACTTTGTATAGAACTACACACTACAACCATTGAATCAGGTGCAATCACAATACTAAAACTCCACATAGGTTTCTATATTTGTAGGTTTTTATATTTGTGCATATATCATTCATTCATGCAAATGATAGTATAAATGATAACAAGAAGGTATTGAGGGAGTATCAATTTTACATCAACGATGATCGCACACATTCTACAAATTTTATGCAAAGTTTCTTTAAAATGTGTTATGTTGATTTGGCTAGCAAGGTAATATTGAATTAATTCAACATATCATATGGTTAGATAATTGTACATCGAAATCGAGTACTCCAAAATGTGTTACTGGTTGAGAAATATTCATAGGGTCGGTGGTGTTCAACATATGTGGAATTTATCAGAGGTCTAGCATGGAAAGGGGGAGCATGATGGAGCAAGTGCATGTATCAAATAATCCTTAGCATGAGGAGAGTTAAAGTAAAAAGATAGTCAAAAGTTGACAGATGCAAAATAAATTGTCCAATGGTGCAATCATGCAATAGGTCTAGTTAATGAAGGTAATTATTTAGTTCATAGATTTTTTTGGTTGGTAGATGATACTAATATTGCAAAATATGAGGATTGTTGTACACTAATAGTATTGAGTGAGCTACACTCTTTTAGAAGCTCTAATGCAGGTACATGGACTATCCATATGTGGAAGATGGTATGTTTTTTTTTTTGCATGTACACTTCAAGAATATAATAATTGCAAATCAAAAGAGTGGGTTGACAAATAATCTATAAGAAGTCTAACCCCACTTGACATGTAGAAGCTCTTGATGGCTCTACAAATCACCGAGATGCAATCATTTGTTGACTTTGATCATGTATCATATCTACTAGAACCAGGTAATATATCTTCTTGCATAGTTAATACAAAATTCCTACTTTTATCTTACTTTGTTTTATTGTGATGTTCATTAAATACATCTAACTAAATGAAAATATCAATGCAGGGCATGCTTATGTAGTGATTGCAGATGAAGACAATGAAGAGGAAACAAATTATTACCTGGGTCATTGTATCGAGGCCAAAAAGAAATTTGAGGCCCTAGTTATAGATGGAGAAAACATATAATATCCTACAGGTTCAATGGTTGTTACTAGAACATTGGTTGGAAGGTACCCAGTAAAGAATGCTCTAGTTTGGTTGTTTGAGGACTTTGACATGCATCAAAATATTCTTCACTACTCCAACCTTGTCATTGTAGCCAACGTTCATTTGATCAAATATAAGGGTAGACATGTGAACAAGAACTTATGGAAGGTGTGTGAGTCTAACCATGAGGTAATACTTGACATAATAAAGAGTAGAGCAGACTCAGATGGTTTGTTGGATTGATTTGTAGGTATGCACATTGAATTTATAAATTAATGTTATTGATCACTTTTTTCTTTCATATTTGGTTAATTTTAGTGTATAAGGGTTTCATATAAAAATTAGTGAATTATAGTATCTTTATCCATAAAAAATGGTCATGAATTAACTAGGGTTTGGCATCTACATTGGTCTTTGATTATTGTTAATATTCTCTTTCTCTTCGTATGATTACTTAACTTGCATTTGAGCTTGATGTCCTATGTCAATGTATTTTCTTATTTTTACCATTGTTGATGATGATCCCTTTTCCAACGCATCATGATTTTATATGGCTAGGGTTTCACTAGGGTGACTATCTTCTATGCATTTGAACAAAAAATTCTCCCTTATGATACCTTTCATCTACTATTCGCATTGTCCTCTCACCTTTGACTATGCATACATTGAAAATTGCCCCTTTATTTGATCCATAGAGTTTCCTACTGCTAGCTTCATTAATTTTCACCTTTCTTTCATTTGTTATGGAAATCCCTCTTTTCTTGTAATTGAATTAATGACTCATTGGGAACATTTACAACATTCACTTTACATTGGTGTTTTTTCATGCTTAAATAGTTTTATTTTAAATATTTTAGGAATGCTTAGACATAGTTTATTTGAGAAAGAAAAATACTCTACAAATAACACATCAAAGTTAAAGAAAAATAAAATTTTAACCATATAGCAATTACCTAAGTATGTGTTGATCCATTTGTAACCAATCGACATGGTGGTTTGAACACCATAAAAATTTCCATGTGTCAAGTTTTTTATTTAATATCTTATTGAATAGGTTGTAACATGTTTTCATTGTAAAATAGTACTTAATTGGTTTGTGTACCAGAGAATGGGGTTATCTATTTAATTTATTAATCTTAAGAAGTTTTATATTTAATATCTTTTTATATTGTGATTTTTTCCACTTTACGAAGTCATTATGTTGTGCTAATTGTTGAAATTATGCTTGCTAAGCATGCCAAGTTTGTGCAAGTCAATATAATTCTTTAGTAGAGGTAAGATAGGAATTACCACTTTAGTGATGATCACATTTAGTGCATTTGGTTGATGACATGAATTGTAAGTGATTTTTATTCTCTCCTATTACTCCATCTTAGTACAAATGTCTAATTTTGTGTAGCTTAAAATAGTATTAAAAGTCTTTTACCAATGTTAGGATTTGTGCTATGTTTCACAATGTAGTTGAGGAATTTATGGTGGAAAAGAATAGGTTGTTAGTTCACATTTTCTCACCAAGTGGAAAGCATGGCAAGAAAGAATAGGCTGTTAGTTCATATTTTCTCACTAAATGTAAAGCATGTTGGGGTTATGGATTTTTATTATATCATCATTGTGGGTAGGCATGTATTTCATGTGGTTTGAATGTACAAGGGTTTATAGATGCTTGGATGTTTATTTTAAGCACAAGTTTTAATGTACAAGGGTTTGCAATATTACATTATTGTTAATCAACTAGGGTTTGACATATACATTGGTCTTTGATTATTTGTAATATTCTCTTGTTGCCTTTCGATGCATAATACATAATGCCTAATGCATAATGCATAATGCATAATGTTTATAGTTTCATGCATAATTTTCATAGTTTCAATGCATAATGTTCATAGTTCATAATTTCATGCATAATGTTCATAGTTTCAATGAATAATGTTCATAGTTCATAGTTTCATACATAATGTTCATATTTAAAATGCATAATGTTCATAGTTCATAGTTTTATGCATAATGTCCACTTTAATGCATGATCTTTGTCATCTTGATCAATTCGAGTTGAGATTGTGCATCACATTATTGATAGAAGAAAGCATTCAATACAAGAATCATGCTAAATATTCCCCATATTGTTGTCCTATATGAAGCATTAACATTCATAATAATGTCTTTGATAGGTGGAAACACATGTAAATGCTTCAAAAAGATAATGGTCTAAATGAAATTCATGGTATTTTGTTATGTTGATAATGCTTGCCCCCTAAGAAGATTCCTCTTTTAAAGATATATAGAGGTCAACATGGAGTGTGGATGCATTGATGTTGAATTCTCTAACACCAATTGGAACAAGCAACAATAGTGGTGATTAAGTGGTTTTATAGAGTGTGTGCCTTATTTTGTCAATAATTATTGAGTTTTCAATGTGAGGAACCCTTATAAGATCACTCATAAAATAAATGTAGTGCTTTTCTCGCTCAAAATGTCATAATCATGAATAAACATACTAAGCACACCATAATGAACACTAGTTATGATGTATGCTTAACATAAAATTAAAAATTCCAATGTTGTCATGTATTCCATTCAACCTAACACATATGTCATACTCCATTTAAACAATCAAATATAAGAGTCAATTTCATTCAATTATGATGTATACACAAATGCAGTAGGCATGGAATACAATTTTGATGTATAATGGAAATATAATCGACACCATTTAACCCTAATGCATAAGTGAACTAAGACCTAACATGAAAGTTGCAAAGGGGGGTAACTTTCATTATGCAACTCATATGAACAAATCGACAGTTCTAACACATCTAGATGGGTTCGTTTAGGCTATCCATGGTCCTTTTTTGAACCCAATCACACTGAAATAGTCTGATCTACCTTGCACCAACGATATCCCTTAAGAGTCCAAAATCCAAAAAGGCAATAATATTTGACGAAAAGTTACTCAGAAACTATGTCTCTTAGAAACATTCCATGTGAGGCTATGAGATCATGTTGGGCCCCTCTACAATAACCTCTCTCACTTTTTGATATCTCTAAGGCATTTTTCCGTGGTGTCCACTTTTTAGTTGATGAAAAAATGGTCAAATGCAAGCAGTGTAAAGTTGCAAAGGGGTGTAACTTTCATTCTACAACCCATGTGACCAAAAAAATAGTTCCAACACATCTAGATGGGTAATTTTAGGCTAGGAATGGTCCTCTATTGTACCCAAACATGCCAAAATACTTTGAGCTACATTGCATTGGTGATATCCCTTAAAAGTCTAAAGTGTAAAAAGGTAGTAATCTTTGATGAGCAGCTACTCAAACACCGTTTTAGTTAAAAGAATTATGTATAAGGCTACAAGATCATGTTGGGCCCCTTCTACAATAACCTCTCTTGGTTTTTGATATCTCTAAGGTGTTTTCCTATGGTGTCCACTTTTTAGTTGATGGAAAAAAAGGTCAAATGCAAGCAGTGTAAAGTTGCAAAGGGGTGTAACTTTCATTTTGCAACTCGTATGACCAAAACGATAGTTCCAACATGCATGGATGGGTACATTTATGCTAGGCATGGTCCTCTTTCACACCCAATCACGCTGAAATATTTTGAGCTACATTGCATCGAAAATATCCCTTAAGAGTCTAAAGTGCAAAACAACAACAATCTTTGACGAGCAGTTACTCAGACAACATGTCACTTAGAAATATTGGATCTGAAGCTACATGATCCTATTGGACCCCTTTAAAATGAACTCTCTTGGTTTTTGATATCTCTAAGGCATTTTCCCACAGTGTCGACTTTTTTAGTTAATGGAAAAAGGGTCAAATGCAAGTAGCATAAAGTTGCAAAGGGGTGAAACTTTCATTCTGTAACTTGTACAAAAAAAATGATAGTTCAAACATGTATGTATGGGTACATTTAGGCTAGGCATGGTATTATTTCACACCCAAACAGATCGAAATAGTTTGAGCTACATTGCATCGACGATATCTCTTGAGAGTCCAAAGTGCAAAAAGACAACAATATTTGATGAGCAGTTACTTGGACACCGTGTCTCTTAGAAAATTTCCATTTGAGGCTATGAGATCATTTTGGGTCCCTCTACAATAACCTCACTTAGTTTTTGATATCTCTAAGACATTTTCTTGTGGTGTCCACTTTTCAGTTGATAGAAAAAGGGTCAAATGCAAGTAGTGTAAAGTTCTAAAGGGGTGTAACTTTCATTCTGCAACTGGTACAACCAAAATGATAGATCCAGAATGTCTAAATGGGTACGTTTAGGCAGGGCATAGTCCTATTTTGCACCCAAACACGCTGAAATAGTCTAAGCTACATTGCATCAATAATATCCCTTAAGAGTCCAAAGTGCAAAAAGGAAGCAATCTTTCATGAGAAGTTACTCGGACACCATGTTGCTTAGAAACATTCCATCTAAGGCTACAAGATTCCATTGGGCCCCTCTACAATAACCTATCTTGATTTTTGATATATCTAAGGTGTTTTCATGTGGTGTCCACTTTTTAGTTGATAGAAAAAGGGTCAAATGCAAGGAGTGTAAAGTTGGAAAGGGGTGTAATTTTTGTTCTGCAACTCGTATGATAAAATTGATAGTTCCAACATGTCAAGATAAGTACATTTAGGCTAGGAATACTCCTATTTTGCACTCAAACATGCCCAAATAGTTCGAGCTACATTGCATCGACGATATCCCTTAAGAGTCCAAAGTGCAAAAAGGCAGCAATCTTTGACGAGAAGTAATTCAGATATCATGTCACTTAAAAACACAATGTCTAAGGCTATGGGATCAAGTTGGGCCCCTCTATAATAATGTCTCTTGGTTTTGATATCTTTGAGGCATTTTCCCGTGGTGTCCACTTTTTAGTTGATGGAAAAAGAGTCAAATGCAAGCAATGTAAAGTTGCAAATGGGCGTAACTTTCGTTCTGCAACTCGTACAATCAAACTGATAGTTCCCACATGTTCAGATGGGTACATTTAGGCTAGGCATGGTCCTCTTTCACACCCAAACATGGTGAAATAGTCTAAGCTACATTGCACTGGTAATATCCCTTAAGAGTCCAAAGTGCAAAAAGACAACAATATTTGAAAAGAAGTTACTTAGACACCATGTCACTTAGAAACATTCCATGTGAGGCTACACGATCACGTTGGGCTCCTCTACAATAACATCTCTCAATTTTGGATATTTACAAGGCATTTTCCCATGGTGTCAACTTTCCAGTTGATGGAAAAAGGGTAAAATGCAAGTAGTGTAAAGTTGTAAAGGGGTGTAAATTTTATTCTATAACTTGTGAGACCAAACCAAAAATTCTAACATGTTCAAATTGGTACGTTTAGGCTATGAATGGTCATGTTTTGTACCCAAACATGCTTGACTGGTCTAAGATACATTGCACCGGAAGCATGAAGCATACACACAAACACATGAAGTATACATAGGGAGCATGATGCATACACATGAATACATGTAATACATGGAGTATACCTAGTAAGCATGAGCCCTACATGTGAATACAAATAATGTATGAAGTATACACAAAAATAATTAAGCACACACATGAACACATGAAGTATACAGATGAAGAATGAAGCATACACATCAATACACATAATACATGAAGTATACACAAGAAGCAAGAAGCATGAAGCATACATGTCAATACATGAAGTATACACATGAATCATGAAGAATACACATGAAAACATGAATTATACACTAGAAGCATGAAGCATACATGTGAATGCACTTTATACATGAAGTATACACAAGAAGCATGAAGCATACACATGAATACATGATGTATACACATTAATCATGAAGCATACATGTGAACACATGAATTATACATCAGAAGCATGAAATATACACGTGAATACACATGAATAAGTGAAGCATACATGTGAATAAGTGAAGCAAAAGTAGTCAAATACACATAAGAGATGAATTATACACATGAATACATAGTATATGCATGAATATAAAGTATACGCATGAAAACACATAAGTCATAAACTATACATTGGAATACACGTAAGTCAAAAAGTATACACATAAGTTGGAAAGTATACACTTGAATACATGTGACTCATATCAATTGAAGCATGGATTTATAATGCAAATATGGACACCATCAATAAAAAATATGTGTATTAACCAAGTAGCCATGTAGGCATACATCAATATATGTCGATATAAGTATAAAATTTTAAAAAAATATCCATATAGGCTTACAAGAATTCCATATAGCCATACAATTTCAAGTATATGAAATCCAAAATATGTCCAAAAATTCCATATAGGAATACAACAAAGGACCCCAACCAAAATTCATTACCCTCTAGGTGAAGAAAATAGAGGGGTGGCCTTTATTGGTCGGCGGGATGGAGATGCATATGAAACTCATCTAATTTAAACTTGAGGGCTACTCCTCCTATTTAGTTCCTGATCAAGATTCAACTATTACAATAAAAATTACAAACATTAATATATAGAAATTAAATTATAAAAAATGATATGTTTAACAAAATAATCACTTACCACCTCCAAATGATCTCTCCTCAATAGGAAGATCTACATGCTTAGGCTCTGGCATCCCAAAGACCTATATAAATCATCCAAATATAAATTAAACTAAAAATCAATAATCATTTTATTTTTTAATAATAAACAACTATAATAATGAATGTAATTTGAAATTTACTAATCAGCCTCATACCCCCATGAGAGCCATCGAGTTGTCTATTGTGGAAGATACACCACACTCCATTTCCCTATCAACATTGGGAGGTGTTTCTAATTGCATCATCTAAAAATAAAACAAAAAATTATTCAATCATGAAAACTAGAATAGTGATGTAGGTCATGGCTTATAATGTATGAGATAATAAAAAAAAATTGAGTACTTATTAAACTATATACTTCTTACTATTATGATTACTATTTTCCCTATCCATAGCTTGTTCAAAAGCACCTATTTTAGGATTTTATCCATAGTATGAAGGCATCCAACTATTTGATAAATTGTTTTGGTAGACATGTATGGAAAATGTTGTAGCATAGAGAAGGTAGTGAACTGTTTGAGGCTATATTTACAAACTTCAAGTGAACTCATTATTATTGATCACAAGAATAGTCCAAATCATGCATCATCATGCAAGATCAATAATAGTGGTTGTTGGCATAGTACCTAAGATGGACATTCATAGTCTGTATTTTTGGAAATACAGAATAGTGGATGTAAGTGTCCTCCTAGCTTTTAAGAGAGATGATGTCAACAATTGTGAAGATATAGATGAGTGCATATGGTGAATGAGGAGGGGATAATGGGATGAGACTAGGAGGGTAAAATGGGACAATACCAAGAGGGGATAATGGAACATAGGATGAATTAGGATGTGTCTAGGGTTTGACTATAGCACATGAAGTTGGTTGTGGAGGTGTGCAGCAATAATGAAGAAGAGAGTTGGTCAATAATGAGGGAGGAAATACTTCTTGTAACATTATGTGTATAGGATAAAAAATTTGATGGAGGTGGTATAGCATAGAAGGGATAAAGAGACAAGACCAAGAGGGGATAATGGAACATATGGTGAAATAATAGAAGGTACAATGGGATGGGAGTCAAAGGGGATACTGGAACATAGAATGGACTAGTAGAGATTAGTGGGATGGTCCAAGAGGGGATCATAGAACATAGGGTAAACTATTAGATGTTAATGGGTTGGGATTAGGAGGGAATAAAGGAACATAGGGTGAATTAGGGGAAGATAGTGGGACAAGAACAAGAGGGGATAATGGAACATAGGGTGAAATAAGAGAGGGTAATGGGATGGGAATAAAAGGGGATAATGGAACATGGGATGGAATAGTAGAGATTAATG
This sequence comes from Sequoiadendron giganteum, assembly GCA_007115665.2. Taxonomy (NCBI): domain Eukaryota; kingdom Viridiplantae; phylum Streptophyta; class Pinopsida; order Cupressales; family Cupressaceae; genus Sequoiadendron; species Sequoiadendron giganteum. Next base: position 343,537,993 of record CM021110.1, read on the forward strand.
GGATGGGCTAGGATGGGATAACAAAATATAGTTTGAACTATTAGAGGTTGATGGGATGGGATTAGGAGGGAATAATGGAACATAGGGTGAATTAGGTGTCTATGGTTTGACTATATACATAAAGTGGTAACTTGAAGTGTGCGGTAATAATGAAGAAAATTTTTGGTTGATAATGAGTGGAAGGAAAGGTTTCTTGTAAGATTATCTTTATAGGATGAAACATGGAAAAATATGGTATAACATAGAATGAATAAAGCGACAAGACCAAGAGGGGATGATGGAACATAGGGTGAAATAATAAAGGGTACAATAAGATAGGAGTAGAAGGGGATAATGAAACATATGATGAACTAGTAGATATTAGTGGGATGGGCTAGGAGGGGATCATGAAAAATAGGGTGAACTATTAAATGTTAACCAGGATTAGGAAGGAATAAAGGAACATAGGGTGAATTAGGAGAAGATAATGGGACACGATAAAGAGGGGATAATGGAACATAGAATGAACTAGTAGAGATTAATTGGATGAGCTAGCATGGGATAATAAAATGTAAGCTAAACTATTAGAGGTTAATGGGATGTTATTAGGAGGGAATATTAGAACATAAGGTGAATTAGGTGGTGTCTAAGGTTTCAATATAGGACATGAAGTGGGAACCTGAGGTGTGTAGTAATAATGTATAAGAGATTTGGTCAATAATGAGAAGAATGAAATGTTTCTTGTAAGGATATGTGTATAATATGAAATATGGAGGAAGGTGGTATAATATAAGGTGTTAAAGATTAGGATATGTGATAAAATGGTTAACATATGTGTGATGATAGGAATGGAAAAATGAGATGGAACTTGAATGGTAAATATATTTAGGATATCACAAGACCAACCAAGAATGACATCCTCTAATAGATATGGAAAATAAGACATCATGATAGATTCCTTACAACATAGTTCATTCACATCGCATGTCATATACTCTTCATGTTTGGTTAAAATGTGTGGTGAGGAGGATGATACAAGTGATAGGGTATGGTATGGTTGAAGGTAAAAGTTAGCTTGGTTAAAAGGATGGAGTAGCCTAAAAATGAGCATGAAAGAAACTATGCGAGAGATGATTTCCCACTATGATTTACCATCATAAAAATTAGCATGTTTCCATACCATTTTGTACAAGGCAAGTGGGTAGAGCAAGTGGTCATAGAGAAACCAAGAGATATGACAACGGATTATTGGAATCATGAGCACATAGTACTAGTGAATATTAGGAAAGGTGATAACAATAGCCATTTGAGAATAAAGCATGTTCTTTGAATTATTTACCGACTAGCTATAAGTAGTAAATAGTCAGTTATAACCTAAATTATTAATACTTCTGTGAGGCTATAATATGAGAATTGACACCAAAGAGAATATGCATTGTACACATAGAGAAAATAATTTTAAGGTTCTATGGGTATGGTACCAACAAAATATCTGAACCAACCTTGAACTATACTTGTTATGAGAGAAATTTCATAATCATTCAAAAGTTATCAAACTATATAATATAAAATTGAGATCGAAAATAAGACATAATTTCAACTCCAAGCTTTCAATTTGCTAATTGTACAAATTAGTAACATTCATTCTCCATTGCACGTTCCTCCAATGTTTATGTTTCTCATCAATTTTTTCAGTTTGTACACGTAAAATTACCAAAAATAGCTAACATTGTTTTACAACACCATTAATGAATAAAGGTTACTTGAGTGAAAGTTGTTTGATGATGTGAATAGTGAGGTGTGCAGCTCGAAGGTCCACCAACAAACTATTTGACATACAAAGCATGTTATGAGACAATCATTCAAATAAAATTTAACTGTTCACATGCAATAATTATTTCTTTAATACTAGTTGCATACCTGTGGACTTGGCGTTGAAAATAAATAAGGGTCTACAGGAATGGTGCATGCATCATGAACACTTCAACCTTGAATTTTTATCATATTGATTCTACTAATTTAGTTATTCTTACATTTATAAATAGAATAATTTAATAAACAAAATTAAATGAACTTTATGAATTTTACCTGAGTATCAAAACTGAATGTTTCATTCAACAATGCATCTGCCATAACCATTCGCTCTGTAGTTGATGTAGGCTATGTAGCTGCATCCCGAGCACTTTGATAATCATACATGAAAACAAAACCACAAGAGAAACAATGGTGAGGTGGAACTTCATGCCTAGAAGTCTCATCCACATGACACTCTACTAGAGGCCTCACACACTACATAATGCTTTGAGTGAGAAAGCTAATAGACTCTAGTGTGTCCAACTCGACATTTTCCTTCATAATGGAAGGAATGACGACATGCTCCACCATGGTTTTGGCCAAGGGTCTCGATGCCAACTATGGATTACGTTGTACACCTGGTCTGTCATGTGTGTAGCCCCCACATCTACCCTGAAATTCTAAAATGTAAAAATAATTTTGCACCTTATTGAGGACAAACTCACAATAGAGTTTCCTCAATAATATTGTGGTGCCTCATGGTTATTGCATGGAGATTTATCAAAAACCATCCACCACTGCTCTCAAAACTTATTTTTTATTAGTTCATGGTGGAACCAATGGATGGGGAGCCTCTTGCATGCATGAGATAAAGGTGTGTTGGCTCTCGAGTCTGTAAATAGGGCACAAGTCAACTTTACTATTTTTTTCTTTTTTCACATCTACTTATAAAAGACCACTAGCATAAAATTTTTTTAATTCATCTCTCTTATCCGACCAAAATTTGATTTTCTCACTCATTTCTCCTACATGTGATACAATCGAATTCAGTGATTCAAGAATCTCTCTCCTATAAGGGTGAGTTTCAACATGCTCAATTAATCTTCCAATCAATTTTTTAATCTCTCTTTTGTTGTTTTCAATTTGATTTAAGACATTTTATTAGGTTCCTTGTGGATGCCTACGAATTGACAGAGGGGTTTGAGATTGTTCTTGTTCAAGAGGCTCTTCGTGAGGGGTTGATTATGAATTTTCAATATTTTGATGTGGAGATTGATTTCCTAGAAATTAAAACAAAGTTTTTTTAAAAACCTATTTCAATCTACATTCTAATTCAAATTTGAAATTAAAACAATAGAAATACATAAATCTTCGATCTCTTCGACCTCTTTGACATCCTAGTAGAATCCTCACAAATAATTGCAAGACAAATTCAATCTCCTTTTGGTGAGTGCGAGTGGGAAAACAAAAAATAGGAGCTCAAGTCACGGGTTGTAGAAAAACTAAGGAGAAATATGACCTTTTTTATGAGATTTTGTATTTTACAAGCGCAAAATGGCCACCCATATATATATATATAAACTTACCTCCCAAATATATTTTGGCTAATAATATTAATCCAATAGATCTCCTATAATTTCCAATTTGCTTGATTGATCCCAATTAACGCCTTTCACCAAATGATTCCTCCTCCTTATATAGCCTTCATGGTGGGGTGAATAGTTACACCCTTAATAATCATTGCACCCCTTGTAAAGGATGCATCCCTTCCTTAATTTTTTCCTTTGTGTTTGACTTCTTTGATTGCTGCTTTTAATTTAATCAAGCTCTTCACTAGGGAATCGTTGCATTTAATTATTCCTTAAGTTACCTTTATCAATCCCTTTTGAAGTCTCCCTTTGGAAATTCTTACTTTAATTATTGTGCAAGAGCCAGGGACATGGAAAAATAATTACAATTTTGTGCTTGCAAAATAATTATAACTGCATGTAGACTTGACATTATTTATATCAATATATTTGAATCTCAATAGGGTTCTTTAGAATTTTTTGTTGAACCTTCCCAAACACCTTGAAACTTCATTAAACTTTGAATAAAAGGGTGAATGAAGGTTCCATAATGTATTTTAAAATGTTGTCTATCAAACTACATTAGAAACCTATATTTTTGCCACTAGGATTTGGTGAGTATTTAATCATTTTTTACAATTTATGAAGTTCACAAGGTTTTACAATTTGATTCGTGATACTTATGATTATGATTGGTGTGTGAAAACTTTGACTTGATAAGCAATTCAACACAAAAAAATGATTGAAAATACTTACGAATACAACTTACTGACATAGACATCAATGTTTTCAACTTGATCAAACTAAATTAATAAAAAAAACTCATATACAACTTATAAAACTTAACAATAACATTTAAAAAATGAATCAATGATAAATGTCATTTTAGTAAACATAAAAAGTTAAAAAAATTCAAAAGTCTGAAATGCGGATAACACATTTATATAAGTTGATATTTTTAAAATCTACATAGGCTTGGTAGTGAAAACCTCATGTTTTCATATGCCTCTATTTGATCTGGGATTTATAGTCATAATGGGCTTGCGCCTGTATGCACTGAATTCCCATGCTTATAAGCCTATGTGAGCACATCCTCCCATAGATTTTGAAGAATTGAATCATGAAGCATGGTATATGAGAAAAAAAATTGTTGTGCATTTCAAATTATGCCTTGTGAACATGAAATATAGTCTTTGATCCTAAAATTTGTTGACTTCTTATAATTTACAATGTCTTTTGTATACGGTTACATAATTTGATATTCTATATTTTTTTCTTGTCGGATCTTTGCAGAGATATTAATAACTTCAAGAAGAATAGCTTTAGACTATATGTACACTGGTTCAATGGACAAGTGGTACGATGAGAGCTTTGCTAAGGCAATGTGGGGAGATTATGAAAGAATTCTTTAGGGAGGTTCAACCTCAAATGCCCATCTTAGGGAGCTTGCTACTAACACTAGTAAATGAGGATTTTCCTATTAGGAAGCAAGAGGAATTTGGATTGTCTGAGTTAAAATTCTAGATAGAGACTTTCATTAAGGTGGTGTAATGTCACTTTTCCTCCAAAGTTATTTAAGTGTTACCAGCAGATTTAGTAGATTAAATATTAGAACAAAGATAAAAAAAACTACAATATTCTTAAAATGGATGCAAATAATCAATGTAAAAGATAATATGTGTGAGTTTATTAAGAAATTCCAAAATAGATAGTTAACCTGATAAATGGAATACACATTCATATAATTCATATACATTAACACCAAAATCATATATATATTCTGAATATAATTTAGATTCAATAGTTTTAATACTTATCTGAATAATAATATTGCAAAATCCACTCTCAGTTCAAACATCGTCACCTCGGTGACAAAGTACTCAACAACATGTCCATAATGCATCCTGAATAGAAAGAAAATCGATGTTTTGCGCACTACATCATGGGTCCTATCTTTCCTCCAGTTTTTATGCACCATTGGACAAATGGGGAGAGGATTCGATGCATCCCATACTACACCGTGGGTCCATCCTCAACCCCTAGGAATATGTCAATGGTACTGGCTCTTGCCATGGAGCAATCTAGGAGGAAGGCGTACTTTGCCGCTCTACATGAGTGTTGGTTCCACCGGAACAATGCTCAACACTCATGCCACAAAACCATGCCCTGGCCAAGACCGTCATAGTAATTATTGTGTGATTACATTGTAAGATGCTGACTAGAGTAAATAAATCTATTGCATAATTTTATTTTTTTTGTCAACTAATAGCAAAGGTGAGAAGATGAATAAAATTTGTTAACAAGTATGCTTATAAAGAAGTTTGTACATTTGAATGATATTGTCAATAGCATTTTTATGTTATTGATACACATATTTAAAAATTTGAACAAATTAAACTATGATCTATATAAACATAAAATTACATCCTTATAAATATTATTGATAAATATTTAAAATAATATAATTTATAAATTTATATTAATAATCACTAAATATATATATATATATTTATATTTTTTATAAAATATAATATTTATATAAAAACATAAATGATTAGATTTTTAATTAAATTTATCTTATACATTAATTTTAACTATATCATTTATTAAAAAAAAAAAAAAATTATATCCTTAATAAATTTCATAAGTAACTTTCCTTTATTAAATAAAGGAGAAGAAGAATGCCTCGATACTAAAGAGGCCATCTTTTAAAGGAATAAATACTATTACTATTCTTATTATTATGCATTTTTCTTTTTTCAATTAAGATCGAGATTTTCTTAAGTGACGTTTCCATAAAGTCGCTCCTTTTTAACTATGATTTATGAAGATAAGGTAACTTCAATTTTCCATAGTTAGCATTCGGTATGTCCCTTAAGAGATGAAGGATAAAAAGTATATGGAGAGTAATGTAGAATGTGGAGGAAAGGAAAAAAATATAGAGGAAGATATTAGTGTTTAAGAAGAATAGAAAGTTCTGAAAATTTGGAGGTGATTTTTTTTTTTCAAAATTTGGATTTCAATATATATGTAATAAATTTATAGAAAAAATGGTTTTTGATTTTGATTTTCTTTTTTCTTGATAAATTGAATAGATTAAAGTTTGAGAAGAAAGTATCAATTAGTAATCTCGTAATCACAAGTCATATTTTGTTTTTTGTTTTTGGGATACTAATAAATGTGGATAATTGATAATCTATGGTGGACTATAAGAAGATATATATTACTACATGATATATAATAGAAGGTTAATGGTGTGTGGATTCAAATTAATATACATAACAAATTGATAAGTTTTCAAGATGGGCATACAGTTTTGAAACTCTGAATTAAGGTATTTTTAGATGATTTTATTTTAAATGTTGGTAATTTAAAGAAGATTATGAATTAATAGGTCAATATCATATTTGAATGTATATACCAAAATTCCATTTAATAAGTCATGAACATAATGTTTTAAATTGACTCTAGGTGAAAAAGGTTATTCTAAAGCAATATTAATCTTGACCAAAATCTTAAACATGGATATGCATATAGATATATGATTCAAAAAGTTTAATGAAGAAATCAATATTAGCATATGAACAGACTTTATAAGTTAAGGTGAAGGTATAATGCTAGTAATATATGTGGAGTTTAATATTCAAGGCTTTTTATAAAAGCATAAAGAAAATTTTAAATATAGGAAGGCTTGATCATTAGGCTCTGATACCAAAATGTAATGTCACTTTTCCTCCAAAGTTATTTAAGTGTTACCAGCGGATTTAGTAGATTAAATATTAGAACAAAGATTAAAAAAACTACAATATTCTTAAAATGGATGCAAATAATCAATGCAAAAGATAATATGTGTGAGTTTATTAAGAAATTCCAAAATAGATAGTTAACCTGATAAATGGAATACACATTCATATAATTCATATACATTAACACCAAAATCATATATATATTCTCAATATAATTTAGATTCAATGGTTTTAATACTTATCTGAATAATAATATTGCAAAATCCACTCTCAGTTCAAACATCGTCACATCAATGACAAAGTACTCAACAACATGTCCATAATGCATCCTAAATAGAAAGAATATCGATGTATTGCGCACTACATCGTGGGTCCTATCTTTCCTTCAGTTTTTATGCACCATTGGACAAATGGGGAGAGGATTCGTGCATCCCATACTACACGTGGGTCCATCCTCAACCCCTAGGAATATGTCAGTGGTACTGGCTCTTGCCATGGAGCAGTCTAGGAGGAAAGCGTACTTTTCCACTCTACATGAGTGTTGGTTCCACCGGAACAATGCTCAACACTCATGCCACAAAACCATGCCCTAACCAGGATCGTCCTGAGTGCATGCACTTGTACCCCAGGTTGGACACACACTATAGATGTGCCCCTTCTCCATCCTATCCATAGCTCACCAACCACTTCCTTCTTCCTTGGTTGTTCTTCTTCCTTTAGTTTTCTCCCTTCTTGAATGTTCCTCACCATTCTCACATGAATGATTTATATATCCTTTTAAGGGGTGATTTCCAAACCATCACACCCTTTCACAAAAGGTTACCTTTTAATAATTATTCTTGTTTTCTTTAAAGAGTGTTTATAAGTATTCTTTATTAAACTCTCTTTTAACCAAAGGATCATAATATCCTTTATTTTCTATCTCCCTTTTAATTCCAAAGATTTATTTATATATTTCTCTTCTCTTGGGGAAAAAGTCACATAACAGGTGGTCATTTAAATTGAGTATAGTGTTGTTTGAGGGGGAGTTACATAAGGTTGTTAAAGAGACTATGACCACAAAAATCATGTGGTTTGAGGATTATTTAAAAAAATACAAGCATGGAGAGACTTGTTCAAATTTAAAGTGTAAAGTGTCCTTTTTTCTAAAAATTCGGGGTCTTTTATTATAATTGTAAATTGGATTAAAAAAAAATTGGGCTTTCTCTTTTTGGAAATTTATATGTAGAAACATGATATTGTAAAGCGTTAAAAGTCAACGATTGGATTCAATTAACTTAGTTGTTCTCTTGTCAAATTTGACTTTTTGGTTTCCAAAATTAATTCAATTGTTTTGAAATATTTTTTTCATTTTCATGGACTACTAGATCAATTTAGGTGAATATTTCAGATCACTAGTATTTTGTCGATTGTAAGGCACTTTGCATGGTTATCCTAAATATCAATGTTGGTTGTTAAATGAAATATAAATTTTATACCAGGGTTGTGACTATTTGTATTGTCAAGTTGTACAAGATTATGATGGATGCTCATTCATTCTATAATAGTTGATTTATTCTCAAATGATTGCACCATTTTGTAAATTGGTTATGGTAAACATAGTCAAGAAAGATTGGTCTTTAAATTGGATTTGTGTATTCAATGATCAAATTGAAAGATGGGATAATCAAGCTCATTCTTATCCCTACATCTTCCCACTTTTTTTCATGTTTTATGTAAAATCAATTAGGTTAGGATTTCTATATTGTTAAGTTATAATCTCACAAAATATGTGCTTTATTTTGAAATTTTGAAATTCTCTATTTTGAAATGTCATAACCCAAATTTATTACATTTTTAATTATAATATGATAAATTGAATTATTGAGGAAATTCAATATTTTGAATGTAAATTTTGATATTTTTAAAAAGATTGAAAGAAGTTGACCGTCGTTGACTATGTGATCTTTTGAATTATCTTATATATATTTATGATTTGAACAATACTGATGAATCTTGGGAAGTGCAATTGTGTCCAATTGCAAGGTGACAGGTTGAAGGATGAGAACATGCTTGAAGTAGGATTGTTTAGCCAAATTGAATGGTAAGCAAGGTGGAATCTAGGTGCACACACTACAAATGGCATGATGAATTGCATTTGAACTTTTGCATATATAGAAGAATGTAAATTACATGATTTGAATTGTCCCAATGATTGAAAATGAATGGTTTGTAGAAAAAAGAAGATCCATGATTTCAAGTTTAAATTGTTTACCTAAATTCTATGTTTTGAGAATTTGGAAGAAAATGAAAGTACGTATTTTAAGGAATGATTAAAAAAGGAATACAAATTTCACTATATAAAATTAGGTAAAAGTCCCTTTTTGCTCAAATATATTGATGCTCGAAATGAAATAAAAGTTTTTTATTTAATTATATGTATATATATACATATACATATTCATATTTCTTATCAATTGAATTTGATAGCCAATATTATCAATATCAGACTATTTGAATCAAAATGAAAATCATGAGGAAATCCCATGAAGGTCGTGGTATGTCATAGGCATTAAGACAATATTCAAATTAGGAGAGTGGGACGACAAAATAATTAATGTCGTATATTGATCAAAAATGGCCTCTAGTAGAGGGTAGTAAAAATAAAGAAATTTTTTATTCTAGAGACATATCAACACAAACTCGCAATGATCGAGTGGTTGTATGAAGAATTGAGGAAAAAGTCGAAGAAAATCCCTGATTTCAAAGGTATTTGAGTGATTTTTCACTAAAAATGCTACTTTTTATTTCTCTTTTAAAGTTTTATCTATTAGCTATGCACATTTCAATTAATTAAAATGTTGATTTTCTTGATTTGAATGAATCGTGATCATCAAACATCTTGTGCAAATGATACGAGTTGTATTTTTTGGGGTGATCCCACAATGCTAGTTTATAATTTTTGGGAGATTCTGATTTTTGCTAAAATCACATATTTTTAGAAAATATAATGATTTAAGCCTTAATAAATTTTGTTTTAAGGATTCCAATTGAGTATGGTTTGATCGAACCACCTTAGATAAAACTCCCATGGATAGAACCCCGCTAGTATTAAACCATACATATAACAAAGTCTCCTATACACCTATCAAAATGCTGATAAAAAATCACTTTTGATTTACCTTTTGGAGGATCAAATCATTTCATTTAAAAGTTATTTTTTGTAAGTATGTAGTCCTTATTATAATCTTCCCAAAAAGTATAATTTTAAATAAATTTAATTTTATTATTATATTAATTTTTTTATTTCTTGTGAATGTAGGTTTTTCACCAAAAATCAAGCTCTCCATTTTGTGCATGTGGAAATATAGCAGATTATCAAAGAAAAAATAGAAAAAATATGAGTGGACTAGATATTGAAGTCCTTCATCCAACAAAAAGAAAATTGAATTTTGATACGTACAAAATGGTCCACTTATGTCTGAAGTGTAATTGGTTTGACTTTGAAACTTGATTAAGGAAACAATATTCAATAAAACACTATGAAACCAATTGGAAGCACTGGGTATCATAATTAAAAATCTAAATTCAAAAAAATTAGAAATTTATCATTCATGGAAAAAAATTACGTGTTATATGGTAAGCGTCACTCCTTAAAAATGGTGTTTATTGAAAAAAACTAGTTTTCAAAGGAGATGGAAAAATAAGTGCAATCTAATTCCAATTTTTTTGAAAAAAATATATTTAGAATCTACAATAAAAATGTCACAAATCACTAGTTTTCATCATCTTGAAATTCCTCACGGTTTAGCTGCTATAGGTGTCCCAAAGTGAAGATTTAGTTAGAAAAAATCAACTCAGTGTCTAGTTTGGCCAAAAATTGTAAACCAGTATTATGGGATCACCCTCTGATTAAAACATGACATTTTTGGTCTTCCTATGCTTGGATTTTCTTGTGCATGTGTCGCCCAGAGCTTATAAGTGTGTTGTTAGAATATGTGGATTAATTAAAATGTAAATTAACACACCAATGAAACATTAGATTGAAAGAAATTGATTAAAAAGATAAAACAAACTCTATATAATAGCAACTTCTTCAAATTCCTCCCATCGTCCTCTATCTCCAAATATTTGATTAAAGTTACTAGCTCTCAGTTGTGTAAGCAACAACTTGTTGAAATGACAACTTAGGAGAATGAGATTGATTGAAAATTCATGTGTATTGCTAATGATTTAAGCTATGAAATTGAACTTGAAATGCTATGATATATTTGCTAAAATGTTGATATGCTAATTCGAATAAAATTATAGTAAACTACACATGAAATCTAGGATGAAATCTACTTACGAAATGGTTGTATTTATAGATTTTCTAAGGCAAGAATCTAGTTGGCGGAGATCAACAGTTGAAATTCAAACCTGTTGCGATGAACAGTGAGAGATTAAGAAGTTGAGAGAAAGGTGGAAGGTTGAGAGGAAGTGGAAGAATATTTCAACCCACAAAACCATCCTCATTCAAAAATGGAGACAAAAATGGCATTTATCTTTTCATTTATGAAAATTGGTTGAAAGTTGATGATAGTTGCTAATTAAATAAATAAGTTTATTTAATTTCTTGTGACAATGAATTTAGAAGCTTCCAAAATTAAATAATTAATATTTAATATGTGTAAGAAGTGAAAAAGATAAGTAATTAAATATTTTACAATATTTAATTAAGTGGGATGAAAAAGATATTAAATAAATGGTTAATTTAAATGTGAAGTGAAGAATGAATATTTCATTGTTTGAATTTAAATGTTTAAACTTAGAAATAAAATGATAATCAAATATTTAATAAATTATGAAATTTATTTAATTTAATTAAGAGGAAAATAGCAATAATTAAATAAACTTATTTATTTAAACTAAAAGAATTGGAAAATGAACAATATAAAAAAATAATTAAATTTATTTATATGTAGATGACTTTAGAATATTAATTAAATAATTCATATTTAATTAATTAATAGGTTTGAATAACTGTGGCCATTTTTAGATGTGTAGATTTTGCCCCTCTTTGAAGTGATGTGTTTTACGCATTGCTTCAAAGAATTTTTCCCTGGAATTTAGAAATTACTGATGCTATATGCCCCCTTGAGAGATAAATCACGTTATGATGAGGATGATTCGAAATAATTTAATTGATTTTTGGAGAGAAAGATGGTGATTTAACTCTCAAAATAGCGCTTTGTATGGTAAAAATTTGAATAATTTCCCACTTTTACCCCCTTAAAAGGTGGAAAAGGTAAAAAATCATTTTCAAAGTAACTTGCAGTAATTTTCAGAGCTCGAAGAGATAAAAACCTAACAAAAGGTATGTTATAGGATACATCCCGATCTAGAACCTGACAAAAGGTATTCTTCACAACAGGTCCCACTTTGATTGGTAGCATGATGAGGCCTTTGGAAGATCTTTCCTCATCATCATATGCCTTGATTGTAATATTCCTTTGTGGATCTATATATTCTTCATAATATCCCAAAGCGAGGATCAATGTCAAAGTACAAATGTTTAATCTAGCTACCCCATCTATTAGGACACGTCTAATTCAGGCTTTGTGAACCATAACCTCTAGGTAGAGTGATGAATTATGCATATGGGTCATGGATGAGTCATCCTTCTCAGTAAAGGATAAACATGTGGATGAGGAAAACTGTCCCACCATTGCTTGAAATTTATTGATAGCCAGATCAGGAGAGATAGTTGTATCAACAAGTCCCTTTTCCAGATGGTCCTTATGCACAAGTGATAACTTTAAGAGCTCCAAGATAGAAATTTGGGCTGATTTTTTTCGTATTTGATCAACCAAATTGTATTGACTTGGAGGGGGAAATTCTACTTTAGATGAGCTTCCTTTTACAATGATTTTGGCTTGTCCCCTTGTCGTAGCATTGACTTCTCGATATTCCTGCTTACCTTTGATTCTGATACATTGATTTGTTGATCGTCCATGTAAATATGATTGATAATGGTGTCGTGGACATAATTAACATTATTTCCCTTATCACTCGAGGATTCCCCTTTTTTATAATTGGGGAGAGGATCCTTGAATGCCTAATGGTCATCATTGACATTATATCCTTCAACCGTAATGGCACGATTATCAATCAAATCTTGAACAACATTCTTTAACCCTTGGCAATTATTTGTCTTATGACCTTTACACCTATGATAATCACAAAAGTGTGAGTCATTCCATGATGGTGGTTTAATTTGAGGCTCATAATCTCTTTGTAGTGGCAATGTAATAGTGTTTTGATTCAATATTTGTTTGAGAATGGATTACAAAGATTGGCCCAAGGGAGTAAAACTCCATCGATTTGAAAAATATGAAGATCTGGGCGCATTTGAATTTTGATTATTGCCAAAATTATTTCCATGATTATTAGTCACATTCCCTTGATTGGAAACATTACCTTGGGTACTAGAATTTCCAACATTATTTCTACATGGGACACCTGATACATTAAGGATGGTAGGCTTCACATTCACATTGTTAGCATCTACTACCCCATCATTCACAACATTTTTATTTCGAGTCCAAAATCGTGAATTTTCATTGTTGTTACTATTGTTGTTGTTGTACAAATTTGAACCCTCTTTATCGATTTTCAGAACTCCACGCTTGACCAAGGCACCTTCAATAGTATTTGTGTTTTCAATCAATTTTTCAAATGATTGAGGACAGTGAAGGTTTAGTCTATAACTCATATCTTGATTCAGACTATCGATAAAGATCTCCATCTTTTCCATTCCAGGAACAATATAGGAGTATCTAGCAAACACCCTTCTCCACCTTTGTAAAAAAGTGGTGAACGATTCCCATACCTTTTGTTTCACCTTACAAAGATCAAGCATGGTTATCTGGTTTTGGATGTTGTAGGAGTATTATGATATAAATTTATTTATTAACTCCTCAAATGTTCTGATGGGGGGAGTGATCTTTGAAAGCCACTCCATGGATTGTCCACCTAGAATTCTTGGAAACAATCACATTAAGTAGGTATCTTCATGAACGAATTCTAAGCTCATATTTTGAAAATCCCTCACATGTTCAATGGGGTTAGTTTTCCCATTATACCTATCAAATTTGAGGATTTCGCAATATTTTGGAAAAGGAATCATTTGAAGACTCCTGTCAAATGCATAAGGACATATATCATCCAAAACATATTTCTTTGTTGTACCTCCTTGGATTTCTTTCATTTTCATTTGTAATTCTTTTAATTGTTGAGTAAGAGCATTAAAATCATTAAGAGGGGCTTCAAGATTTTCATTAATCCCTTTTGTGTCAAAATCGGCAAGTAACTTAGCTCCTTGATTAGCTAATGAAAGGAAATATCTTTCCTTGTTTCATTCTAAAATCCTCTCCATAAGTGTATGGAATTGGGGATCCTATTCTTCTTCTTGAAGCATTTCTTCTATTATCTCTTTAGTATTTGAATTATGAAAGGGATTCTCTTCCCTATCATTATTATCGCCCATTTTTCTTACTGTACTTTCTCTTTCGTATTTTTGTATGTGTTTTTGAGATCTCGTGACAACAGGCATAAGCTTTGCCCAATTTCTACTAAATTTGATCAAAAGAATGAAATAGTGCAATTATAGTAGATATGAAAGTCAAGATAGAATGATGATTCTATGACCTTAAAATATTTTTAATCTTTAGCTCGTGATTCCCTGATTGAAAGGATGAAAATCCTATTTGCAGGAATTAAACCAAAGATAAAAAATAAAGATGATTTTTCACTTTGTGAAGTTTGATCGTAGCTTTGTAAAAAGAAGGATTTGTGATAAATGCCTAAAGTGCTTGAGTTCTTTATTGCAAAAATTGACTAGGATGAGTAGAGTATACAATTACAGGTTGGGGAATGTAAGACGAACAAATATGTTGACTGTGATTATGCCTTTGAGAAAGGGCTCTTCTTTGAAAGAAGGCTTGTGAGTATAAAGGTTCTACAGCATAATCGTTAGTGAAACCTCTAACAAAGTCGTGATATCGATGAATAAAGGTCCTATGTTCAAGCAAGACCTTTTGACTTTGGTATAAAAATTTCCTCTTTTTCAATAACTTCTTATAACTGAGAGATTTCTTTGGCTTTCTAATTTTCCTCTCTAGGGACTTTCTGGAAAAAGTTGCAGACTTCCAAACCTTGAGCATAGAACAAGACTAGACTGAGATGATTGATTTTCTGAATGTCAGAAAATTACCTAGGCTCGGAACCCAAATGCATCGAAACAAAGCATGAATGCACTAAAATAGAACACAGATGCACCAAAGCATAGCACAAATGCGCTAAAACAGAGCACATATGCGCTAAAACAGAGCACATATGTGCCAAAATAGAGCATAGATGCATTAAACCATAGCACAAATGCATTGAAACAGAGCACATATACGATGAAACAAAGCACAAATGTGCTAAAATAGAGCACATATGTTCCGAAACAAAGCACAAATGCATTGAAACAGAGCACAAATGTGCTAAAGCAGAGCATAGATGCACTGAAATAGAGCACAGATGCGCTAAAACAAAGTACATATGCACTTAAACAAAGCACATATGTGCTAAAACATAGCAAAAATGCGCCAAAATAGAGCACAGATGCACTGAAATAGAGCACAGATGCATTGAAATAGAGCACAAATGCACTGAAACAGACCAAGGATGTGCTAAACTTACCAATTATTTTTCTGAGACAGGCATGTTTTGATAGTTTGATATTTTCAGATGATCATAATATGATTTAAATGTGAAAAACATGGCATATAGTAGTAGATTGTTGTTTTATTAATCCTAAAATCTAAACAAAGAGTGCATGTTCTTGATATTTCCGTAGGTTTTTCACAAGATAAGAAATTTAAACAGACTCACTCTTAGTTGTCAAATAGGTCATCATAGGAATCACAACCCACAACTTAAAATCGCGTCGACTCACAGAGCCATGTCACCCCCTAGACGGCGCCCGTGTTTTTGTCTTTCCCAGGTGCGTATTCAAGGTTAGATTTCTCGATCCCTTGAGCAAACAATCTATGGCAATTATATGGTGAGCGTCTTGGGGGTGGATTTTCACTCCCCTTGCACCATGATTAAAATGATGTTTGGATACTGACACGGCTAGCTTTCTACACTATGGTTCATAGTAAAGGTTTCCATTTGGCGTGGCAATAGATAAACTCCCACAGGAGACCTCCCAACCTTTAGAACAAAGCTTTTGGGGATGGTTATCTTGCTCACTTCTGTTGAATATGGGTTTCCCCAAAATTCACTTTTGATTTAGAGTGGGTTGGAGAACCTAGCTTTGGTTGTTCCCACTTAGGTTGTTCCCATAGGGTGAGTACTTTTTCCCACTATGGTAGGCCTTCTAAAGCTTGTAATAAAGCATGAAATGCATAAAATGAAAAAGGTAAGTTTTGTGTTTTGGTCACCCAATAAAGGGGAAAGCATAAACCTATTACCCAACAATCACAACAAACAAGTGGTTGAGTTTTAAATCCAAATGAAGATTTCTACACTAAGTGAAGATGTTGCTCCACAACAAGCATTAGATTCATTTTAACCAAGATAAAATAATGTTTGGTAACTATCCTAGGATTGATAAATTCTAGATTTAAGTGTTTATCCTAGGATTGCTTCATTTTACTTTAAAACTGAACTGAAAAATATTGTTTGCAAATGGCATCGAAATCAGAATTGAATTTTCTTACAACCACTATATGCACCGAAATAGGCCATCTATGCGCTAAAACAATCAACAAATGTGCTAAATGATCAAAGAGGGATGCGTGAAAACATGTCGTCTATGTGCTAAAATAGTCCATGGATGCGCTAAAAAAGTCCATGGATTCGTTGAAACAGTCTGAAGATGTGCTAAAATAGTCTGGGGATGCGCTAAACAGAGGCTCATATGTGCTAAAGTGCAACTCCAGTCCGTCACCTATCAGAAAAATCTGCAATAAAAAGATTAAAAATGGGGGGGATATGCCCCACGGTGGGCACCAAAAAATGTGTTGTTAGAATATGTCACGGATTAATTAAAATGTAAACTAACACACCAATGAAACATTAATTGAAAGAAACTGATTAAAAAGATAAAACAAACTCTATATAACAACAACTTCTTCAAATTCATCTCATCATCCTCTATCTCTAAGGATTTGATTAAAGTTATTGGCTCTCGGTTGTGTAAGCAACAACTTGTTGAAA